>JAMXBB010000006.1:41683227-42219860 GCA_024138015.1 Lumnitzera littorea | reverse complement strand
GGGGGGGAACTAAATCGGATTGCGTAGAGTGTAGATGATTGAGAGTGTGTGTTGTGTGGGTGGAATTGTGCATGGGAGTGATCGTATATAGGTTGTGCATGTATAAGACTGGAGTATGTGCATAGAATGTGGATGAGTGTGGAGCTGTGTTGTTTGATGTGTGTTAGGGATTCTAAAAAAACATGCCTAAACTTTATCGTCGCATTCCTATTTATAAGCCATTCAATCTAATCTTTTTAATCTTTTTAGATATAGATTTAATCTTAACTAATCCTAGATACAAAAGATACGATAAAAAATCCCATATACAGAAGATATGATTTAGATTTTTTAAAAATTCAGCCTAATTTTTAGAAACTCTGTATTAATTTGGGCTTTATATTTTTCAGGCCCGACTTAATCCAACTAAATTCAATCCAATGACCTACTTAATAAATCTTAAATTTGTTTTAGCCCAATATAAGTTAGATAAAAATCCACTTTATATTAGACTAAACTAAAAAATATTTCAATGAAACCCGATTCTTTAACGACTTTAAATTTACCAAATTGAATGTACATCATTATCCGATTTAACCTTAAATAACTCGACACGACTTAACCCAACTTAACTCGACTTGACTTCATACTTTATTTTTACTTTTATTTTTTCAATTTTTGTTTTTTTATTTTTTCTTATTATTATTTTATTTATTTTTATTTTTATTAAACCTAACCCAATAAAATTACTAAAATAAGAAACAACAAAAATAAGGTGTCTACAACTATTAGCCTCCTCTTGTTTATGTTACAACTATCTTTCTCCATATTAAACTATTGAATGCAACTTCTTCTTTCTAAGCTATTAATTTCCTTTTTTTTTCTTAGGGTAAATTGTAAATACACCCTCTTATAAATGCTCCACATGTGCTTAGATGCTTATTTTTAACCCATGCATCTTTAAGCTCTAACTCTGTTTTACAATTTTGTCCTTAGATAAAGTAAATAAAGAACCACTAAAGTAACTTTTTTATGGGTAAAATGGTCATAAGAGGATAACACTTTTTTAAAGATTAAACACTTAAGTTCAAAGATAAGAGTATTAAGTAGACAAAAATATTTAAAGGAGTGTGTTGATGGGTAATTTTATACATAGGCCCTTAGGTCCAAATTATCCAATCCAAGACCATTAATAAGCCCACGCTAAAGCAAAACCTAGCAATATCTTCTATAAATAGGGGATAAAGCCCTCAAGTAAAGGGCTTTTTACACCTTTTCTTTCTCAATTAAGGTTTCTACTCCTTTTGGCAACATCACTAACTTAAGCATCATATTAGCTGCATTAAAGTAAACTCCAGCCTCCGACACAACAATGTTTTGTTTTTGCAGAGAGGTCAAAACCAATGAATCTCTTTCGGCAAATCTATGAAGAGAAAACAACACATCAATATTGGCACCATCTATGAGAAGGATTCAATTCAAAACCGACGATTATCTTATGTTTTCAATCTAATATTTCTATAAATTCCCAAAATTTGTATAACGATCTTTCTATATTTGGTCACATTATAGCGCTGTACCATTTTTTCTCACCAATTTTCTTAGATATGGTTTTGTTACAGTCTCCTATTTCAACTCCTTCCATAATTTTGCAAATATATTGAAGATCTATCAATCAGCATAATTTCTCAAATTCTTCCAATCTAAAGTTTGTCCAATTCCCTATTTAAAAACTACCCTTTTCATTAAAGATCCCACCTTTACATATTTTTATCAATGGTCAATTTTTCGGTAGAAGGGAAGAGGAAGAAGAAGAAGGTATATACTTCTAAGGCTATCCTGATTGATTTCTTATGGAATCCCTATATGAAGGATAAAAGGCCCGTCCTTCAAAAATATACAAGATGTATACAACTCTAGGAGCAAGATCTTTTGCAACCTATTCATGTGCCAAAAACCACCATCCTTATTGTTTACTTCTCATTGTATGAGGTGATGTTGTTAGCCGTTGTTCCACCTGACAACAAACTAACATTTTCAAGAAGTAATGAAAATTGTTAATGCGATGGTGATTCATGAAATTTGATGAATGCCTATAAAGCCTCAGCTAGTTATTCTTATTATTGATCAAGAAAATCCTATTGATATCTTGCTATGGCTGGATCAACACAAATCTACGAGGACCATGGAGATTATACATACAATGGCTACCATGGATTATTGTTGGATTGCAACTTAAAAAAAAAAAAGAGTCAATGGGATCATAACCAAGTCGAGCTACTTAATTTAACTCATATCATCAAATAATGATGTGGTACTTATGCCCGATATAAGCCCTATACTTTTACAATTAGGTATCAAGCAAATAATTTAGAGAGTCAATGAAACTAACCTGACTAACTTAGAAACTTACGAGTGGGCTTGAGACATTAGTTGATGAGATTCTATTAATTCAGACTTTGAAAATATAATAAAACAATAATATAACTAAAATAGTGTAATTTTATTATATTACTTAATATCTATCATAATCGCTCGGAATAGGGTTCGTTAGTTTTTAATTTTTAGAGATAAATTATATATGTAATAAACTATTACGAGATATAAAATAATATATAATATATATATACAATGCATGTAATTTTTGTGTATAAATATATATACTTGTAATTAACTAAAATACTTGATTAATTATAATCTAAGCCAAAATAAGCTAAAGAAATTCATAAAAGATTAATAAAAATATATGGGTAGCTGGCTTGAGCTTAGATTAGGCGTATGGAATGTTATAGGTCGAGTGTTAGTGAATTGGCCACATTTAACATGCAAATGAACTAGGTACTTAAGCTAATTTCCAAGAGAAGAGAGAAAACAAATTCACTAACACCCCAAATGCTCTAGAAAAATTCCACGAACCTCTCAACAATAACCTACATACAACAAAGATCCAAAGAAAATAAGGTTTAGTTTAGGAGATTAAAGGAATAAATTTGGGAAAATAGACAAAAATAGTATATAATCTGGGCATTTGAGGGATCATAGAGTTAAAGAGTCATTGGGAACTAACCACCACCACTAAGCGATAGAGGACCCAGCGCTTAGCCTTGCCAACATGGTGGTGGCTGCTAATGGATGTTAGAGCAACAACTTCTAATAAGGGTCCATTTTGTGCCGAATTTTTGATAAATTATAAAAAATACTAAAATTACCCAGAAAATTCCCCTAAAATTTATTCCTACATAATTTCATATATAGAATGCAAGAAAAATATTATTTTGCATAAATTTTTTAAATATAATATACATCTTTAAGAAATCAACAAAATCAAGCTATTTTCAATAGTGAAATAAATTAGCTTAAAGATGTAATTTCACCCTTAAAATTTTTCTATAAACTTCTCTATATTTATATTAAATTTCCATGGAAAGTTTTTTCACAAAACTATTTTCTATATTTTTATTCGATTTTTTAGCTTTAAATTGTGAATAAAATAGTTATTTTAGTGAACATTAGTGTATTTTTCTAAAGGACCACAGTTGGATTCTGAGTTTGATCGTTTAATGGAGTATTTATAACATGTTAAAGCTGTTGAATTGAGTTTTAATGTAAAAAGTTATAGGAAGTCAAGATTTTGCCTTATGTAAGTAGTTTGGTAATATATAAATTGAAGAATTGATGAAGAATGACATGTAAAATGAGGAATTTGGAAAGCAAGCAAGTTGTACATTAATTAATGAAGTGTTGCTTTGTGTTGTTCCTGGCTAGAGTTAAGGGAAAGGTGAATAAATTCTTTAGTTATAGCAAGTTGGTTAAGTATAGAGGATAATTTAGAAGATTATTAAATGAATACTATACTAAAGACTAGCCAATAGTAGAATTAGACGCAACTTTAAAAGTGGAATATGAATATAGAGCACTTTAGAAGTTAAATTAGAGAATAATTTCTTAAAGACTCTAAGGTTAGCTAAAATCAAAGGGAAATTCAGAGGATTCTGTAATCTAAAATAACTTATGAAACTAGTAAACTACTTGAAAAATCCTAACTTATAAGTAAATATAACTAATAAAACTTACGTCAAACCAATTAAAGTCATGTAAAATGAATGGATTACTATTAATTCAAGACTCGAATATGAATTAAAACTAATCTATTGCATATGTATAACTGTAATTGAAGACTAAGAGGGAAATGGTCAAGAAATGTAAACCAGTGAAGTACCAATAAGTTAAGATCCATGCATTGCAGTATGTTGGAGTATTGTGTTAAAGTACTTGGAGACTCAAGAGTGCATTTGGCTACGATCGATTGTAACTTAGTTAAATGTGCACATGCCTTGTGTGTGATTACTTACTTGAATTATGGACTTGGAGTACTTTCTTGTATGATTATGCGTGATTTGCTATATCTTATGAATTCGTTGATCGCCCTTAACTGGAATTAACTAAAGACTAATCTTTAAATTAACTAGATATGCATAACAACCCGCTAAGAGAACAATTAGGTATATTAGACCAAATACCGACCCCTTTGATAAAGATAACTAAAATGGTCATTTCTCCACCTTTAGTCGAATTAAGTGATAGGAGAGGTTAAGAGCCATGGTTCAAAGGTAGTCTTGGAAAGAGGTGTTCTCCATTGCATAAGCCTAGGTTTAGTCTGATTTGACTTGTGTTGAAACTTCTTAACTCAGTTAGAGTGGATGAAATTTCTCTAACCACATAATTGACCAATTAACATTGTGTGATGCCTCATTTGATTGTTTACATTGCATTTCATTAAAATATAATGTTTGAAAACCCTATTTGTGTTTGATGTACTCTTTTTTCTCCATCTCACTTATTAAGTTAATTGTGCTCACATCCCCATAGACTCTTTTATAGGTGCTAAGTAAGAATTAAAGATGCAGCATTATAACCACCCTTAGTTTAGCGTACGTCGGGCTGGGGATGTGAGGAACTTGAAGATCTACTAGATTTGGACTTTTGTTTTGGTTCTCTTTTGGTTTTTATGGAAATCAACTAGGATATCTTGGGACAACCATTAGTTTCCTACTTCATTGCATATAAACTCTAAAACCTATAGCTTTTGTAAACTTTTTCATGTAAACTAGGACTTTTGATGTGTAAATACTACATTATTAGGGGAAATCGTACTGCATGTTATTTTAAATAGATATTTTTAAAAGCTATACCCCAGGTTTTGTTCTTAACAAGTATCAAACTAGATATTTCAAGTTGGTTAAGTAAGGTACACCTTAACTAGGCTATGTCTATAATAGTAATTGTAATGTTAACTTTTATCTTAGGTTAGTTTATACAGCAGAACTATTATGACTCCTCTTGTTTGGGGTGTAATACTCGAGAAAAATATGATTTATATAGATAAAAATCCAAATTGCTCAAATAATCTCCTAGCACTCATGCCAAGGAAAATCCAATACAAATAATTTTAAGATAACTAGGCTCTTAAGGAAATTCTAAGGCAATGAAGCCCGAGATGATCCTCGAGAGCAAGGTCCCTAAGCCCAGCTTAGGAACACCTATTAACTTATTAAAACTAATGAAGCAAAATTCTAGGTGCTAAGAAAGTTCTAAGACAATGAAGCCCAAGACAATTTTCGAGAGCTGAATCTGTAAGCCTGGCTTAGGAACACCTATACATGAACTTGAAACACTTAGGTGCTATGAAAACTCTGCAAGTAAAGAAGCCCAAGGTAAATCATGAGACCATGACCCTTAAGTCCAGTACAAATTTATGCCCAAATCCTAAGCTAGTAAGCTTGGATATAGTTAAGCAAGTCAAGGCAATACAAATTCCCAAATCATTAGTGATCCTAGGCAAGAAAAATTTCAACGTCTTAAAAGGCTTAGAAAAACCCTAGTAAAGGGATCAAAAGCCTACATTATCTAATGCCCAACAAACCAACTTCACTTAGATAATCTCACAATACTCATGCCTAGGAAAAATCTAAATTGCTCGGATAATCTCATGGCACTCATGATAGGGAAAAATCTGATAATGTCCTTCAAATAATCTCATCAACATATAAGCCTAAAGAAAATTTGGTTCTCCTCTTAAATTCATCCAATTACCGTCATTAGCATGAAAGCGTGAGAAAAATCCGAATTGCATACACTACATTACTTTGCTTAAGTTAAGACTCCAACTCACCAAATCATAAGTATAACCAAAAATACTTACAAGATGCTCCCCTACAAAGCAGTCACTCAACTTGAGACCTTGAGCTCCCATACGTGTATTCATTCCCCTTGTCGATATATTGCCAAAGAGACCCGAAGGAGCAAGTGTTGGTAGGTATTTTAATACATGGGCCCTCAAGCCTAAATCAACCAACCTAAGGCTGTTTATAAACCCACTCCAAAGCAAAATTAGCTCCATCTCCTATAAATAGGAGATGAAGCCCCCATATAAAGGGTTTTTCACTCCTTCTCTCTTAATTAAGGTTTTTACTCTTTTTAGTACCCTCACTGACTTCAGCATCAGAGTAGCCATGCTAAAATAAACTCTGACGACCTACTAACAATATTTCATTTTGTAAAGAGCTTAAAACTGAGGAAACTCTATTAGCAAATTTGTGGAGCGAGAACGTCATGTCAACATGGTATATTTGCAACTTCGAGGCGAGAATTAAAATCAACCAACTAAAATATCAACATAAAGGAAAATTTGGACCATGTATGAAACTATGACATCCATGTGTTGATCTAACCATAATTTTTTCCTAAGGCAGTTTCCAGGTTAGCTTTTCTTTAAGTTATATCAATTTTATTTGTGTGATATCATAGACACATTTTGTAAGACTTATACTTTTACACAATTGTTCTAAGTGATCAATTTAGGATGTTTACAAAGGTAGTTCGATCAAGTCAATACTTCACAAGTAGGTCATAGAAATTAGACAAGTACATTCCATAGGTTTAAAACATGAAAATATAACCAAATAATAATATTATAGCTAAAATAGCTAATTTTACTAATTACACTATGTAACGGAACCAAGTAAATTAGGTATCAAAAATTAACTAAATATTTTAGATAAATTATAAGAATTATAAAATTTTAGAAAGACATAAAATAATATGTAAAAACAATATATATACTTCGGGTATAATTATGATGTATAAATATAAACTGGTAATTACCTAAAATACTCAAAATTATGTGAAATTAACTAAAATTTATTAAGAAAAATAGAAAAGAAATAAAAAAAATCATTAAGGTTTGGTAAATGAGAAGTAAAGGGTGTAGCATGGATCAAGGACAACTGTTAGTAGGAAAGTGCAGGTTAAAGACCTTGTTTAGGAGGTTAGAGGGTGGTTTAAAGGCAATTAAGAGGGTAAAAATCCTCATTTTTCCACTTGCAACTCAAAAAATTCATCATTTCCTCTCCACAAGCTCAAATACAATCTTGCAATTCTAGGAAAACTCTCCACAAGCTTAAATACAAACTTGTAATTCTAGGAAAACTCTAGAGAAGTGGAAGAAGCTAGAAGGAAAAATTATAGGAAAAAGGTGCAAACTAAACAAGTTGTTGGTGCGAAGGTTTGAAGGGATTCTAGGTGCAAACCACCATCATAAGGCAATGGTAGAGGTGGTGTTTTGATGGCTGACAATGGCTAATGGTGGCTAGAGCAATAACTCCCAATGAGTAATCACTTTTTTCATTTTCATCAAAATTTGACTAAAAATAGTAAATGATTTCCAAAAATTAAGTAACTTGGGTTTCCTAAGTAATTTTTCATGCTGAATTCAAATATCAACTTAGATTTTCCTAATTTTGAGTGCATGTATGGGTTCTTTAAGAAAAAACATCCCAACAATTGATTTTTAATCGCATTTTCAAAACCTAAATGATAGTTTTGGCTTAAATTGTACCTAAGTTCTTTAAAGGTTTTATTTTCATGCTATATAATTGGTTTTTCAATATTATGTAGTTAGGTTATTGATAAATCTTGGTTTTTGGCAAAACAGTATTTTTCTTAAGGATTTCTTCAATGAACTTAGAGTAATTTTGGTATAAACTAAAGAAATGATAAGTTATGACGATATTTTGAGTGAAATGGCTTTAGATTTTGAAGAAAAATCCATTGACAAGTCAAATATAGGAATTAAATGGACTAAACAACATGTTTTTCGCTACAATTATATGTTATTCTATTCAAATAGTATGTTTTGTTACCTAAACAACTTATGTCAGTGTTGAGAAAAGGTTTTGAGTGATGACATGTCCTAGTTAAGTAAGTGGATGGTGGACTTAGTGTTATGGTAAAGCAATTTTGTGGGTTCCAAATGTTGGCAGTATTAAAATACATACCTAAGGTTGGTTAGAAGGTAGGTTCAAGACTATGAATGTGTGTAAGAAGTAAATTTCTAATATCTTTATGAGTATAAAGAGTAATTGGCAATCAATAGACATTAGATAAGTAGTTTTGGACCCGAAGTACTTAAAACGAAGTATACAGGAGTTGAGGAGCTAAGGTGGTGGTGTGTTAATGAGATCAATGAAAAGTTAAATTGATTGTTATAATAAGTTTTAAACTAGAAATAAAGGGTATGAATGAATAAATTAGTGTAAATATGTAAGTTTAGACCTTATCAAATTGATGGGAATCAGGCTACTGGACCTCTGACCTACAGCTAAGCCTGAGGAATAAAGGAATTAGCATAACGAATCCTTCTATTTCAATCGACTCCTGCCACAGCCGAGTACTTCCTTACCAAGTCACCCTTCGTGCCGAGCTGTATGATTGCATATCTTTTTGTAGTGCACCGAATTGAAGATTATTCACTCATGCCCAAGCCAACTAATTACTCAGCATATTTCTTACCGAGAAACCAAGAAAGAGAGACTCTAGATTGACTAAGCCATCCCTACTCGGACAAGTCAGCTGTCTTTACTTTTTTGTCCGCATTTTCTAACAACCTTGCCAACGTAGTATTGCCACACATACAGTATTATGTGTAGAATTCGTTTCATCAATGATTTTTTTTCTTATATATTCATTTTTACCCTTTTGTATCTTGTTCTTTACTTCCTTAGGAAATACCCTTTTGTCTTTTCCTTTTTAGGTAAGTTACCTTAACTTATAGATATAAATATCCTTGTACTTATAGCTGTAAGAAGCAGATTATCTTTAATACACTTGCGTATTTTCTTTCTTCTATAAACACCCTGTTTACTCTCAGTATCTCTCTTATCCTAACCCTTAAGCGAGGCTAGGTGGTAAGTAACCTCATCGGACCAATTCGTATGTCATATTAGATTGTCCCATGAGTCTTCGAAAGTTCCATTAGTGCGTCATATCCTCTAGAGCTGTTCGTGGGTTTTGCTTACTTTTCATTCGTCATTGATTCCTTTCATACTTTTTTCCATTAGTTATTTTGAGCTTTCTACAAACTTGGACCCATCCAATAACCGACTTTGTTTGTTCTTGGTGATGGTTCGCAACACAAATGGTTCACCAAAGGGTAGACCCTAAAATGAGAGACTTAATCTTAAGGTTAAATACTTGTTCAGAAGGTTGGCTGGTGAAAGAGTTGATATAACTTCAAAGACTTGTTTAGAAAGCAGGCTAGTATAAGAAACTTAGCTAAAATAACACCAGAGACTTGATTAAACAATTACCAATTTGGGAAGACTTATATCAAAGACTTCATCAGAAGGTTCCTGAACAAAAACTTGATGATACCTAAACTTCCAAAACCTTGTTTAGAGACTTTGATAGTAAGATAATACTTAATAAATAGCCTAAAACTACACTTAAATCATTAAAATGAACTCGTCTACTTTATATTTTGTTGAAACTAAAGCAATTGTATTGAATATTTAGCAATAAATTAAAATGGATGAAACCAACACACAAGACTTTCAAGCATCAAGTGTTAAGGTAAGTGGGATTGATGTTTCACCGCATTTTAAAGCATTATTTTAGAATAGTTGGAGGTGTTAGTATGTACTTGTTTATTGTTGTATTTAGTTGACTATGTGTGTGCAACATATGTGTTTAAATATTGTTCTTCTATTATGGGATGATGAGCTCTATGTATTCTTTGTTCCATAATTTTTGCTTTGATTGGATTAATTGAGATTGGTAGATCACCTCAAAAACGATCTAACTTAAACTCTACCTAATATCTAACTTGACATGCATCTCAACCTACTAAAGGAAATGACTAAGATTCTCAAGCCAAATATAAACCCTTCAATGAGAATAGCTAAAATGGTCCTCTCCTCACCCTTAGTCGAATAAGAGAGAAGTTTGCGGCAAGATTAGAGACCATGATTCGAAGGGAGTCTCAATCAGAGGGTGTTTTCTATTACACAAGCCCCAGTTTGGTTTCAATCGTATGTAAGACATCGAACTCCTCAACCCGGATTAGAGTAGATGCAATTTCTCCAATCTTATGACGAATCAAATAACGTTGTGCAATGGAACTTATTGATAGCATTTTTTAGTAAAATAAGCCAAAGGCCTAAATCGGTAATATTAAAACTTAAACCCAACTTTTATAGCCCATCCAGGTACTCATAAGGCCCATTCGGGTACACATACCTAGTCACATACTGTATATACTAGATAAAACCCCCAAGTAAGGGGACCCTCTCTTCATTCTTTTACTCCTACTATCACTTTAAAATTTTACTCTCATCACAAGAGCGATGATTTAGTCATTAGAGTGATCGCGCTGAAACAACCTCTAATGCCCCTCATAGCCATTTTCTATTTTACAGGTGTTCGTTCACCTTAACGAGAATTGACTGTCAACAATTGATATCGTCTATAGGAATTGAGGAAAATTTAACAATTCCTGAAAGAAGACGAGGAGATATTTCTTCCTTTTATGGATTCATCCAAATCCGAACTTGACTCTCCTTTTTTTTTTCTTAAAATCCATATAAATCTACTCATAGTTCACCGATCATATTTTACCTATTCGAATTTTCCTTCTTTCCTGGCTTTAAAATCTAGTACTGGTGTTTCATTTATTACACTTTCATGATCTCTGAGAATGATTTGCTTTGGGTTCTTGGTTCTAGTGGAATACATGATTATGTTCGTCATGGGGTTTGAAAACTGCCTTTGAGTAACTGTCGTTTACATGTTGAAACAGTCTGCACCTTTTGAAAGGGGTCTCTTAACCGCTGCACTTGTCTAGTGCACCAGGCGTGACAGATTTACAAGCAAGATTTCTGGATTTGCATCAGAGATCTCTGGACACCATTTGAGTTCTTCGCCTCAATATAAGACTTTCGACATTTTAAATAGTTTGTCCATTCTTTCATCATTTATCATCATTTCACCGTACTTGTCAGTGCTTGAAGCTTTTATGCATGTATACTTTGATCCCCTTGAGTTATGGGAAGTGAATATGAAATTCTGATCGGGGTACGAGCTGCTCGATATTGTTTAAATTTTGCGCTCTTGCTGTGCCGAACTGGATGTTGAACATACGGAGCAAGGAATTAGGAAATATGTGTGACATGGAGACATTAAATTATAGCTTTACACTTTCTTATCAAAACGAATGAAATATCCAAATGTATGGAATTCATTTGTAGGAGAGCCTGTTGAGCTTAATGCGCTTCTTTAGCATATGATAAATTATGACGAGCCCTATGAGTGGCTATTTGACATAGCTGGTCCCCTTTGCAATCGTCATAGATGACCTTGTAGGTCCGACGAGGCAAATCTGAGTAGTGTCAAGCAGCAACCTCTCCATACTGTCCAGCAGTATTGTACACTTGTTTCATCCGAGCTACTATACTCTGAGCTCGTCGAGCTAGGTTGGTCGGCAGAGCTGATATGGAGCGCCAATTGATGAACAACTTCGAAATGAAGGCAGTTTCAAGGATATGCGAAATTGTTGAATCGCTAGAAGTTGGATAAATATTGTGGAACGGATGATCGTAATGGGAATCATTCTCCATCAATGCTGGAAAGTATATCTTCAATAGAGGACGAGATCAATCTCCTTTTTCAGTCAGCAATAATCAGGATGTCATCCCGAAGTAGTAGAGATTCTTTAAGAAATGTTTCGAAGAGACCAATAAGAGTTGATTCTTCTCCATCCTCAATAATTGGAATAGCAAAACCGTTTGAGTATAAAGCAAGCGCTGAAGGGATTATGCCAAGCACCCTAAACTACTGCAATTCAAGACATGATGGTCCAAGCTGACCTCTCCCTACATTACTATCTGTGTCAGCTAAAGCCGATCTGAGCTCTCCAATCGAGCTGTTCTCATTCCGTGTCCAAGTTCACTCCACAATGGCCGAACTAAAATTGCCAAGCTAAGATATTTGAATTTACTGCCAATGCCGACTTGAGCTCCACAAAACCAGAGTTGTCGAGACAAAGCGCTTAGCAAGCTTCTAACGTAAGGGCAAGTATGAACAACCCGAGAACGAATCGAACTCTACTTGTGAGCATAGTTTCTGACTTGCGCACCCGATCGAAGGACAGCTGCAACTTGGAGATATATATATACACCTGAGTGGCATCTCGTGGAAGACCGTTATTTGACCTTAATGAGCCTACAGCTAATGATGATGAAGAAAATAATGATATAGCATGCTCAGTTGAACACAAGCAACTAAGAAGTTACAGCTTAACAGTAAGGCGGTGCAACCCCAAGTGCCGAGCTATTATTACAGGACCCGAGTCAAGCTCTCCACAGCAGATTCCAATTCACACCGAGCACTTCAGTGTTTAGACCAAGGTGATGCTCAAGGATTCGTCATATATGGTTGCCGAACTATTAGGTTGCTATGCTGAACAAGATCAGTCAGTGAAGTCCGAGCTGTTGTAATATTGTACCGAATGGTTGCAAACAAGCTCAGATGGACATAGACAAGAGAGTGATAAGTTAGAAACGGGAGTTTTACTAATTGAAAATGTGAGACATCTCATAATCCATAATCTACCTAAGCTAAAGCACTTGTGTTTGGAAGAAGGCTTTGCTCTAGCCGATATTCTCACTTCAACAGCCGCGTGCTTGGTGCATCTTACCAAGCTGGAAGTCGAGAGCTTATATAGTGCAGCAAGACGAGCTCTTAAGACACTTCATTTTTGCTTCCTTATAATTTTAGATTTTTTTTAAGGATAAAGGGTCCTAATTTAGAAATTTTGGGGAAAAGAAAATTTAGAAAAGTACAAAAAAATTAAAAAAAATTTATAAAAATTGGAAAAAATAGAAAATTTAGAAAAAATAGAAAGATTAGAAAATAGTGAAGAAAGATAGAATTTTTAAATAAATTAGACTTTTTAGGCAAATAAATTATTTTTAGGAAAATAATATTAAGAGTTATAAATAATTTAATTAAGTAGCACTTTGTTTTATAGAATTTTTAGGTTGTTCCATAGGCTAAGTACTATTTTGTTGCATAACTTAACAAGGCACAAGCCAATTGTGTGATGATACTATACTTTGACTTGACTTTACATATAACATAGTGATATTGGATTCGATTCTCACTATAGACACAAAGTGTCTTTTATATATTTTTTTTCACACAAAAACTCATTGCCACGCATTGGATTGTCATTGTGCCACATGTTTACTGTGGACACGTGGCACTACTTCGCTTGGCCACGAGTTGACATAGCACCATGTGGCACTATATCAACACCACAGCAGCACTTTTTCCCCCTATTTTCCTTTGCTTTCCTTTCTTTTCCCCCGAATTACCACAGTCTTCATCCCTGGTCAAAAACTTTCAACTTCAATTTTGAGCCCCTTTATGTTGTAATTTCACCAAATCAATGGTGAAATCATAAACTAAGCATAAAATACTTTAGATTAAACCTAAAAACACGTCCAAATACATTCATTCAAAGGGTTAAATTATAGGATGAAAATCAAGAAAAAGCTTGAAATTCGAATTTTCCTCTAAGCTTAATGGTACTTAATTCTGGCAAGTTATTAAAGATTAAAGCTTCCACTACATCATTCTAGCAAGTTCATACACAAATCATTGCTCGTCGACCAACGAATTACTTAACTTCGAATTCAATTATGAAATCAAAGTTCAATCAAAATTCATGATTTTTGGAACTCAAATCATTGCTTCTTCTAACTTTCCATGTGTAATCGTACTAAGAATGTATAAATAGGGGCTTGGGGATTTTGTTTTAAGGACAAAGATTCTCAAAAAAATCAACTCCCGAACCTTCTAACTCTCAAGCTTTCTCTCTCTCTATGCATCTCTCTCTCTCTCTCTCTACATCTCTCTCTCTCTCTCCGATCATTTCTAAGCTAGCCTACCACCACCATGAATCTCCCCATGATACTGGCACTCAAACCCAATCCCCCTCACCCTTAGCCATAGCACCTAGTTGCTTTACCATCCTCCACCACACGAAACCCTAACCACCTTCTTTAACCTACCACTTTTAGCACAATCTAACACCATGGCTGAACACGCAATGGCCTAAAACCTAGGACCATACTCCCCTCTCACACCTAGCAACTCCCATCAACATCGAACCAACGCCACCATTGCTACCTAAACTTCAACGACCGCCCAAATAACACCCATTCACCGAGGCACTTTGCCTACCCCCCCTCAACCCTAATAAGAAACATACAAATCCACTCTCATCCCTTCATTTTTTCGCTAAGATCGAGCCAAAGCTACCCCCTTGCACTACTGCTATTTCACTTTCACTATGACCCAGATCCAACTCGTTAAAGCTCTAGACCCAACCTAATGACCCGCTTTGCCACCCAAGTCCAACTCACTACGCATCCCTCTAACTTGGTTTGACTCTCTTATAATTTGTTTTCGTTTTTTTTTTTGTGTATTTTCTATGTGTCTTTTTTTTTTATTGTAACTTCTAATATAATTGTAACCATAAAAAAAAAATAAAAGGAAAAAGGAAAGGAAAAGAAAGAAACGAATAAAAAGGAAAGAAAAAAAAAAAGAAAAAAGAGAAAAAGCTTAGTCTTATTTTCTTTTATGTTTTAGAGAGTAATATATTAATAATAAAAAGAATAATAATAAGAAAATAAAAATAAGTAAAAAAACAGAAAAGGAAAGGAAACAAAAGAAACCAAAAAAAAAAGGAAAGAAAAAAGAGAAAAAGCTTAGTTTTATTTTTTTAGAGAGAAATATATTAATAATAATAAGAAAATAAAAATAAGTAAAATAATAAAAAATTAATAAATGGGTTTTACCACTTAAAAAATAATTTTTCAATAAAAACAAAATAAAATTGACACTTTCAAAATTTGAACCTTTCTTAAAATTTTCAAAATAATAAATCAAGTTTAGGACCCTTTTAGAAAATTTTCCTTAAATAAACTTAAACCAAGTCAAAAACGTAAATCCAACCTTTTTCATAAATTAAAATCAACCCATCCACCTAAAGTTTTCATAAATGAACTACAAACATCTAATTTCAACTAATGAATACGTAAATACTTCTGGGATAATGTAAAACCTGTAAAAATTTTAGTTTTTCCTTTTTTTGTAAATTATAACTGGGATACCTATTTTTGTAAAATAATTCCCATCTAATTACTATTAATTAAATTTTATTCTAAAAAGTGACTTCAAAAATTAAACTTAAATTTAGAAAGTTAATGTTATCCGTAAAAGTTTAAAATATTAGCCCTTGAACCCAATCTCTGGTTTTCAAAAAACCTTTTTTAATTAGTTTTTTTTTTTCACATAACCCAGTGTCTAGATTGAAACCAATCCATCCATTTAGTTTTAATCTAAACCTTTTCCTAACCTGGTCTAGTGTTGAACTCAAGTGTTTTCAAAACATGTTTAAAAAGCTTTAGTTTTTCCTTAGTTCTTAGTTGATTATCAATATTAAACGGGTAATGTTTAATACCAATCAAATTAAGGAAATTTATAAAAAAAAACGGGAGAAAATCAAGTTCGACAATGCCAACTACCCATGTCTAAGCAAGCCAATCAACTACCAAGCAACAATTGAAAAATAGACTAACCAAGATCTTTTGCCACTACTGCTGAGCCAAGCTATTTGTTGCATTGTAACTAAATCTAATAAAGACTTGTAGAGCTAAAATTCCTTAGCAAGCTCTCTATGACTATCCAATCACTAAGCTAAAATTTCACTAAACTAACATGATAACATGAAAAGTCGAATAATTCAGCAACTACAAGCTATCCACGGATGTCATATCCGAGTTTGCCAAAGTCCGACCAAGCAATTTGCTCATCAAGATTGCATCAGCCAAGTTCATAGTAGCCATACTTGCCTTACTATGCATTGTAACAAGTCCTTTGATCATCCACCAGCTATGCATTTTTTGCATATAGGAGCAATACAGTTGTACATAGAACTCCATTATGCTGACCAAAGTATTGTGCTACCAATTGGTTTCTATACTTTACTAAGCTAAATTTCTAAGTTATCCATCCCAACAATGCTAAGCTGTTCCCTTAATAAATCTGAGCTCGACACTAGCTAAACAAAATTCATGCAAGTTCAAGCGGAATCTCATGCGAGAGCCATCAAACTTTAAAGCAAGATTGAGGTCGACCTAAGCAATCCAATTTGAAGCCAAACCACCTAAAAGATTGCTTTGAATTTTTGTTTTGAAATGGAGAGCTCATAAAGGCCCTAGAATCATTTCTCCTGAGAAATTCGTAGTAAGCACCATGCAAACATGGCCAAGACTTAAACTGCAATTTCCACATGGAGCGAAATAACTCTAAACAAAGCACGAAGAGAAGAGGAGCACCGTGACCCAACCTTCGTTAAGTGATAGATGGATAACTCCAAATAGCCAAGTTGAACTCCCCAACCAATCAAACATGGAACCTACTAAAACTGAGATCCATACATCAGATGGAGCTCCAATTGCTAAATATCTACAACTTAAGAAATAAAAAGCTAATCAAGCAATGCATGAACAAATTCATGTTAAATCGAATTTATGCTACCTAAGCAACAACTCCATGAACTGGCGACCAAGCTACTTGTCCATAAGAGTAACTCATGAAATTTCAAGAAACACTCTACAAGAACACCCACAACAACTGCTGCAATCTACATTTGTCTAGCGTAATAATGTTGATAAGTTTGGAGAACCCCCAATATCTCTATAGATGGAGTAATCCTAAATATAGAATTCCCTAGACATGTTCGAAGGCAGTACCAAGAGCTTTGCTCTAGTTAGAATTCATTTCTTCATACGATTATTATCAAAGGCATCAACCATGAATTGATAATTGGTGCAATTTTTGAAAAGGTCAATATTGCCAATGCCATAAGAGCATGCAAGCTTACTACTATTGTCATAAATTCACTACATAAGGTCAGATACTAGAGGCTTCTAAAATCTTCAATCATACTTGCCAAGCTGACAAGTGCCTATGTAGAGTAACATCCAAGTATATCTGCTAAATCGAGGTGTCTTACAAGCCATTACAGCACAATTGGCCATATCAATACACATGGCTTATGCAAAACAAACCCAAGCTGTCCATCTCGAAAACTAACACGCATACAACCAACACATGATAATTAAGTCCCATGTGAAGGCAAAATATATATTTTCTTTGCCCTTTCCAAGAGGATTTTTGGAGGTAACACTAGAGATAGCCATAACACAGCACCTCCTCTAGGTACCATAGCACATCATTATGTATGCCAATTAAGATTCGTACGCTGACTTAAGTTCTGTACCGAATAACTACCGGGTAGTAATCTCAAATGCACAATGCCAAGCCTAATGTCAAGATAAGTCTACTTCTACCTCTTGCAAAAATGAGTACAAGAACTTAATGTTAACTAAAGCTAAACAAACGCCCTCCATTTTAGCTCCATGCAAGTATAATTTGCTAACAAGTAACTCCTCAGTAACTCTAAACCCTATCCACTATAGGTGATAGGCAAATAAAATAAAGAAATGGATATCTATAAATCTCTAAGCCTAGAGAAAAACTCAAATGACAAGATCTAAAGCCTTAAACTCTCTTAAGAGTGACAGGTACAAATGCCCTAAGTTTAATAAGCAGACAATAGGCTACCTAGAAGCTTTAGGCCATCAATTGGCAGTAAGCACCATGTTATAAGTCTAATGAATAGACAATGAGTTATATAAAAACTTTAATCCAATTATTGGTGATGGGTAAATCACTCCAAGCTCAAAAATATTATGAGCAATAAGCTATTATAAACTTAATTACTCTAAGTCTAACTAATGGATGACGAGTCGTTCAAAAGCCCTAAGCCTTTAAATGACAATGGATAAGATACTCTAAGTCCTACAGTTTCTTCAAGTCTTTGCCTCTACAAATGCTCTAGCCTCTACAAATGCTCCAACCTCTTTAAGCCCTCGCCTCTTCAGGCATACCGACACTTACAAGTGCTCCAACCTTCACTTCTTTAGGTGCTTGCAACATCTTAGTCTCTTTAGACCCTTTATTATAAACTTTTATAGAACTCCAACAAAATTGACCTCTCTAGATACTCTCTTTGCCAAAATTGTTGTCAAAGAGATTTGGAGGGAAGGTTACAAATGTTGATAGCGTTTTTTAGTAAAATAGGTCGAAAGCCTAAATTAATAATATTAAGACTTAAACCCAAATCTTAAAGCCCATTCGAGTACTTTTAGGGCCCATCCGAGCACATATCTAATCATCTACTATATATACCAAAGAAGATCCCTAGGAAAGGGATCCTCTCTTCATTCTTTTACTCTTACTATCCCTTTACAATTTTACTTTCATTATAAGAGGATTGACTTAAGCATCAGAATAGCCGCACTGAAGCATCTTATGACACCCCTCGTTGATGTTTTTCTGTTTTGCAAGTGTTTGTTCACTATAATAAGAATTCACTATCAACAGCACTTACTTAGACATGCATTGTATTTGACTCACTTATTTTGTGTTGATTGCATACTTCTATATCAATCCCACTTACTAAGAAAGTTGTTGCTTAGTCCCTTGTAATTTGTTTTGTAGGTTCAAAGCGGAATACGAGTATTCCGCCCTATTCCAAAATATTAACAAATAAGGTTAAGGAGTGACGAATCAAGAAGTGACTAGACTCTTGTCTTTGTTGTCATCTTTACTAACTTTTTGGGGAAAACTAATTGGACCTCATTAAGAAACTCGATAGTTTTTTGCTGATGATCTAAAGTTATATTTAGAAAATACTTATAGATCTATAAACATCTATTACAACAAGTTCTTTTTTTAACAGTTGATTTTAAAGGATTACACCGTAGGTTTATATCTGATAGGTACTAATGGGAATCAACATCAAACCATATCCAAGCCAAGGCCTTTCAATGCTTGTCGAGGACAAGCTATAACTAGAAAGACGAGGGGAAAGAAAATAAACACTTAGTATCAACTCTGTCATCAGCCAAGGTGCCGAGAAACCGCAAGGCCGAAGATGCGAGAGCAAAGAACTACTCGACACGGCACCAAGAGACTCGTGCCAACTGAATCTAGAACTCGGCTATTATAGGTTAACCTCTCTGGTGTCTTGGCCAAGCCACGTGAAAGTTGAGGGACTCCTTCTCGAACCTATAAATCAAATTGCTAACCCCATCCAATTCGGATACTACTACTCCCAAAACATGTCGAATGACTGCATGTTAACTTCTGTAAAATTTACAGTTTTGTATTCTTACATATGTTTTCCCTTATTTTATTTGTGAGCCCAATTCTTTAGAATTTAAAGCCTTATACGTTATTTACAGTTTTGCCATTAGGGTTTAGGACTTACTATAAATAACAACATTTGTACTAACACAAAGATAAACAAATAGATATACAGAGATATATAGAGAGAGTGAAACTTTCCTCTTTCGAGCAAGGCTATACTTGAGTTAGCATTTGTCGGATTATTGAGTGTTGATTAAACTCTTTAATTGTTCCTGTGTTCTTATCCATCTTATTCTCAAATTGTGGTGAACCTCTTCATTTGAACCGGTTAGTGAGTTACATCTAACCTTCATTTGAAACCCCAAACAACATTTAGTGTTCGTGAGTCATATCGAACTATATTTCGAGCTCAAACCCCTAATTATGTTTGTGTCTTTATGAGTTATATCCATTTATATTCACCATCAAAAACCTTCCTATCCTTCATACCCATTTTCTTTTGAATACCCATTCCTATTTGTTCTAGATCCACTGCCATTTCTTCTTCGACCCTTATAGGTACCAAATTAGATGCTTCAAAACAATTAAGTCAAGTACACCTAGTATGAATTAGGTATACAATAATAGCTGCAAGGTTAGCTTCTATTTTAGAATAGTATACATGACGAGACTGTTGCAACTCTACCTTTTCAAAATGTAATACATTTTTCTTAAGTTTTATATGAATATAGGGCCCTTTTTGAAAAATATTACTAAAAAGGACTAAAACTATTCTGAAATTAAGGGAATGAAGGCACATGTAAAGGCACATGCATTTATGTACCTTTGACATAATCTATATTTATATTAAAAGCACATGCACTACATACACCTTTAATTATAATAATCTATAACTGAAGATGTATATAATTCATGCACCTTCCTTACGCCCCACTTTTAAAACAAACAAAACATAGCATGTACACACATTAATGCCATTTCCACTAAAAACTCTCTCAAACTCTCACAATCTCCCGTACAACTTCAAGATTTTTTAAAAAATCACTCAAGATCAAGTTTGAATCACTTAGATTTTCACATAACGGTAAGTATTACTCACCATATATGCTACATTACTTGTTTTTTCCCCTAAAAACCTGCTTATTCATGTTTAAACTTGAAAAAAACTTAGCTTATCCAATTTTGTGTGAGAGTTGTTCTTGTTTATAAATGTAATTAGAAATGTAGGCTTTATTCACTTAGATTACATACAATACTTCACTTAAATTTGTGAAATGCATTTTGTATGCTCATGGAATCATGGTAAATAGAAACATGGGGCAGAGGATAATAAGGAGCCCATTAAAAAGTTAAAGACAAAAAAGAATGCTAACTACAGTCACTTCCTATAGAGGATTTGTGATGATATTAGAATTAATCCAACTGTACTTGAGATCATGCACCAACATCCCTCTTTTTACAAAGGGGAAGTTTCATACAAATTGATGGCCATTAAGAAGATGTTCAAAATTCTATTAAGATGGCTAAACTGTTTGGGGAATGAATTATTCAAGAAGTATACATTAGGCATTATAGGTAGTCAAATGCTTAAACTAAACAAAACACATTTCAAGCAAACACTTGAAATTTTGTAACATATAAATATCATTAAAGAGATGGATATTAATGAACCCACGCATATAGATATCATTAAAGAGGAAATTAACAAAACATTAGGTCCAATTCTTGAACACGAAGAGTCATGTGATCATTTTGTGGAGCGAATGCCAATAAGTATTCATAGTCATGATGAAAGACATGATAAGAGAGAGGATGATGGAAAGGATGGACATGAGTAGGAGATACATTCATGTCATGCCATTCCATCGACTTAGGCCATATAGCAAGCAATACAAGAGCTAGTTCCAACTCAAGTGTGAGTTCCAACTCCTACGTAACTCTACAATTCCAACAATAGATGGAATCTCTCTACACTCCATCATCTCCTTAAAAGCGAGGCTCAAGTTACTCACAATTGTCATCTATGAGGGAAGGTGTGATATAGCTCCATCCACCATCTAAGTTGACTTTAGAGTCGCCTAAGGAGCTTGAGGATATACCTACAAAGTCCTTATGGTCTTCATTAAGAGAGGGACATTCCATCTTATCTTGGCTTAGAAGACAATTTTTACTGACATAAGATGAAATAAGATGGATATCTATGTTCATATTTTTACAAGTTAAAACTTAAAGATTTATTGTATGTATACATTTAAACATTTCTTAAACTTTTAGTTGATACCAATATATATTGTATATGTTCGCTCTTCATATCACATTTTTTAATATCTTATACATAAACTTCCAATAGAGTTACGGATTAGAGTTTGTGTTGGTTGTCAGGGGTTTTGACATTGTTGGTAGATGTTAGGGATTGGAGTTTGTCTATGGGATCAAAGGATTCAAGTTTGTATTGGTTGTATGGGGATGGAGTTAGTGGTGGCAGGTGACTAAAGTTCGTATTCTAACATGATTATATATGTAATTGTATAAATTTATAAATATTTGTCAGTACTGTAGTACATATATATGTATCGATATCATTCATATGGTTGCAAGTTTATTAATACTAAAGACACATATAGTGTAAATATTTATTATACCAAAAGGCACCTTTAGTATAAATATTTGTTACACTAAGGCATCACTTTCCTTTAGATTTTTTTTTTTCCCAAATTTTACAATGAAGGCACTTTACTCCCGTATCTCCATAATATTTTTTCACCTAAGACCTTTTACTTTTCTTCTTCCAAGCCTTAGAAAGCACTCTACTCCCCTATCTGCATAATATCTTTTCACCTAAGACCTTTTTCTTTTCTTCTTCCAAGAGAGCACTCATTAGGTTAGTTAAGGAATCCTTCTTACTTTACCAACTTGACCGACAATGTTGAGAAAACACTTATTCTTGAAGGAGAGTAAAAAAGTCATAGAAGAATAAAAGAAATGCTTCCTAGCCTATTGAAAACTCGATTGAAGCTAGTTAAGCAAGCAAGTGTTGACACTGGATTAGGTTTGACCTTCTTTCTCAATGCCCGAATGAACAGTTACCCCATATTCATATAGACCTCCATTTATCTTTGCACTTGTTCATTTGGAATAAGATTCTACAAAATTCAATTTACTATTATTATTTATTGATTAGATAAATGAAACTGCTAAAAATCAAATAAGGCCATTTTAAGTATAAAAATGGAACCTGGCCAATATATATATAAACAAATTATGCTAGTAAGGGTACTCTTCACACTATGCAATGTAATTGTAAGCGGAAGAAGGTGATGTCCCTCGCAGCAGATGCGAACTTTACAAAGTAGGAATCAAGGTATTCCCACATGGTTTCGTGAAGCAGATACGGCTAATGTTGACCATTGATTTCAAGTGAAAAAAGGGACACCGACAGATCAACTTTCATGTGGTAATGGCTTCCGTGCCGTAGATTGTGGACAATTTGCATGTGCTTTGCATTGCTTTATTTAGATTTTAATGGCAATGAGAATCATAACAAATTTCCAGCTATAGTGCTTCACCACATGGAGGCAACAACCTTAACGAGACTATGTTTCCCAAGTAAGATCCTTGACCAAAATGATCTTTAACAGTGCCTTACCTTTGATTTCAACTGAAAAAAGAGACACCGACAGATCAACTTTCATGTGGCAATGGCTGCTGTGCCGTAGATTGTGGACAATTTGCATGTGCTTTGCATTGCTTTATTTAGGCTTTAATGGCAACGAGAATCATATCAAATTTGCAGCTATAGTGCTTCACCACATGGAGGCAACAACCTCAATGAGTGGACTATGTTTCCCAAGTAAGATTCTTGACCAAAATGATCTTAAGAGTGCCTTGCTTGAAGCACTTTCATAAAATAAGAAATCTGGATCCAGGGAAGCCTGTAATATATTGGAATGTTGAGCAAAAAGGAAATTCAGTTTATCTTTCCACTTGCTAGAATTGTACATATGCCCCCCTTCTGCTTTTATATTATGAACAGATCCTAAATGGTATACAATGGCAGGTAGTAATGAAAGAATGTACAAAAGATGGATAGTTCAGCAAAGAATTTCCCTTCCTATTCAAGACTTGCTAGTGGGCTATTTCAATTTCCTCCCATGTACAACAGGATGGCAGCAACTGCAGTTGTGCCGTGCCGGTCTTTATTATCGATGAACCAAATGCATCGCGAGAGAAAAAGAATGCAATGAATCTATTCATGATGACCACTGGTCCGGTACTGTGAGAAAATAAGATGTCATCGCTTTTCGGAATCTTTTCTTGTATTGCTTAGGAGAAATAATAGTTGGTGATGCATTTTTTGGACCACCAAGAATCCCTGATGCCTTTACCCATGTCTCCAGATGTTTATCCCATGTATACTGTCTCATAAAATCAATAATTCCCAAAACCAGCTCTTGACGTTCTTCGTCCACACCAACAAGCAATGAGTAGTCCATGACGTCAACGGACTGCATAAATTATCCAGATAACTTCCTGAGTTCTTCATAAGTGAGAGAGGGAATGAAAGAAATTTTTCATAGTTCAAATGCATAACTACAAGATAATTTGGCAATTAAAGGAAAAACGTCAGTACAGCCTCAACTGAAGTAAATGAGACAAAAAGAATCATCCAAAGCCACAAGCAGAACCAGGTCATGTTATCAGCAAAGAAATACTAGCATCAACAACCAAGAAAGTTAATATAACGCATAAGATGATAGCAATTGAACTAATAAAAAGAAAAAAATGTTCCGTTCTACAGATGTTTGATCTCATTAATGCACATATTATACAAAAATATAAAAACATACTTCCTAATTTTTACTAATAAAAGCAAAAGTTCATGGAATAAGACTCGCATGCATACAGCATGCTGCTCATTAAAGGTTTCCTTTAATATATATATATATATCTCAAAGATATAAAAGCTGTAGAGTTGAATTTGTCCAGTATGAACAATCATGGGCCCTCCAGTATAATTAGTTTCCAAGGAGGGAAGTGGAACGTGTTCACCTACTGGTTCAATCTAAAAATGTCAATGGAATGGTCTTTAAAGTTCAATCTAAATATGGCAAAAAATAAATAAACAAACAAAACGATAACCGGAAGAACTACTGCATCATCTCAACCCATTGAATGTTATGACACTCCACACTAGCAGGTCTGTATTTTCAAAGTCCTAAATATTATGTTGTCAATTTCTTTAACTTTTTTGTGTAAGAGTGAATTTCTCAACTTCTCAATTTTCATCTAATGTGACCCCCGAACTTATTTCTAGATAATCAACAATTCCCAGATGCAAAAGTTGATAAGAAAGTACATCCTTAACACTTTGTAAAAATTGACAACATGGAATGCAATTTACGTTATAGATGGTGATTCAGAAAAGAGGTAAGAGCTTATTGGTTTGAAAAAGTTAACATTGATCATCAACAATACTTAAAATATTTGATAAATAAACAAAATTTAAATAGCAATAAACTTGATGTAACTTCAATCTCCAAGAATCACTGTCTGTATGTCTATTTGCTATTCTTTTCTTTTTCAGTTTTTAGTAAGTTTATTTGTTGTCGTCTAACATGAAATGTAGTAGTCAAAGCACGAATCCACTTCCAAATTCTATTTGTTATTCCGTAACATGAAAAAATGTGTAGAAAATGAATGAATCAACTACGCATATACTATTTAACCCCAAAAAATAAAAAAGAAAAAAGAAAAAAAGAATCATTTTATTAGGAAACCCAAAAGAAAAAGAAAAAGAAAAAGATATTTATTTGCTATATTTGTGATCAACTGACTATATATGTGTAAAGAATAATTCTTGAAATAGTACCATAGTTGCGTAATAAATCGTAGACAGGTGACCTTCACATAGTTTATGCTCTTCAGCACATGGGTAAAATTATTTTGGTATGTAAAACTCATACCTCTACATAGTTTGCAACCCCTTAGTTCTGTTAAAATTTCAGGCAAACTAAGATTTGAACAAGAAATCAAATCAAGCTTACTGCCAAAAATGCCGTATCATTCCAGATGGCCCTCTCTAATCTTCTTTTTGCCTTGCTTCCGAGGAATATGGGTTTGGTATGCAGAGATTCTAGTAGATTCATATCCCACAGGACCTTGTTTTTCCCAGATGTGTCAGGATTATAGCGACCTCTGGCAGATCCTTTAAGATCATAGGTCCAGGAGATACTTCTCTTGAAAAAGAGGTTCTCCATTACCATCAAATCCATTTTGGTCTCTTTGCTGCCTTTGACATGTTTGACAGTGACCTGCCTCAGAAAAGTTGCCACATCATATGAGAACCAGTCTAAAATCACATTACTTACATGGATGAAATGTGCTTAACTTATGCATGCAATTGAAAAGGAAAATCTCTCACAAGAATGGTTTCTAACTAAATAAATAAGGAAAAGAACCAAATCAAACCTGATAGAGCCCCAGAATTTTAGCAAGGCAAGTTGGACTGCCTAAGCTGAGAGAATCATTCAGATACTTAAAGTATTCTGGTGCAAATTCTACAAACGAATCCAACTCAGTCTTTGTTACTTGCTTTATGATGAATCTCTCGTCCATTGACTTTGCAAAATAAACATTGCTTTTCCCTCCCTCTGCACTCCATCTCTTGCATCGGCTCAAGGATCTTATAAAATCCAGTTCACAAGGACAGCACTTCTCTCTAAGAGAGTCAAACTGCTTAGCAAAATAACAAGTCACTGAAAACTTTACTTTACCGCCAGCTGAGGAAGACTCATCTTCAAAGGATATCCGTAAATTGGGGGATTTCTTTGGCTCCCTGAACAATGCTCCTACTGATGATGTTACATCATCAGACCCATAATTAGCATAAGGGATGTTGTCCAAGTCCATCGTGCCAAATGATTGCCAAGTCGAAAAGCTAGCTGTAACTCCCTCTCTGCTGCCCTGGTTGCTGCTCAAATCTCCACCATGCTCATTCAATTTGTTAGACACCCAATCATCATATTCCTTTGAACTAAGGGCATATGATATTACACTAGTGGGTTCATCATCATAAACAGCAATAACGATGTCATTGTGGCCAGTTTGTGGAAGCAACAATCTGGCACTTGCAGTGAAAAGAGATGCTGAGGATATAATAGCTGGGGCAGAACTGAGTGCATTTAACTTATAGGCATCACGTGGCCACATTTGAGAATAAGTTCTCATTATATTGGATACAGAATATCTCAAAGGGTCCCTCAACATATGGCGATAATCACCAGAAGCATGAAATGAGCCAAGTGTTGTTAAATGAATTGAAGAGGGAAGCATAGCCCGCTGGAGTCTTTCCTGTAACCTCAGTGCAGAATCAAAAGAATTGACTCTCAAAGGAGATTTTAACCTCCTAGAAGTAGGGCTATTGGTTCCACTTATATGCCCAACAGCATTAGCAGGGAGACCATCTACTGCTGGAATATGAAGAGACTGGTTTTGCATCCAGACTTGATCACTACCGGTCCAGGCAGAATCTATCCTCTCAGAGAGATTTGGTTCATCAGAGGAAAGAGTTTCAGAAAACACAGTATTTCTAGTGATTTCTTCATCTGAGGTCCCATTATGTTTGATTATGGGATTTTCATCCCCTGAATGTATACCATTGGCAGGATCATCAAACACATTTGAGGAAGCAGGGTCATTACAGTTGGATCCACTGTCAGAGACTCCATCTATTACTGACAGATCAATTCTCCACTCTTGTATCTGAGCACCTAATGTGTCCACATTCTTATCCTTAGGGGACTTTGTCTCAACAAGCAAGTCCAATGAATAAAGCCGGCGGTTCCAAATGTTGGAGCCAATTAAAAGTGACTGTTGGAGCCGGTTAAGCTCTAAAATATCTATAGAGGATTGACCTGATTCCGAAGAATCTATAGTAGCTAGATCAAGAAGGTCCTGCATCAGTTAAAGATATTAGCAGAAGAAACAATGAGGGAACAAACTATGTAGTTACTCCATCACACCAAAGCTGCATAAATGAAATTTCATTTTACTTAAACTTACATTATAATCAGTCTTTTCCTTCTTAAGAAGATCTTTCAGCTCAGCAATGTAGTTCCTTAGGTCACTTGTGTGTAGCAGCTCATGTCCAAAAGATGTACTTTTCTGTTCAACCCTTTCAAGCGCCTCAGATATCTCTTGGTACAGAGTCTCCATTTTATCTATCATCTGATTAACAAGACGAATGTCCATTCAAATATTTGTTTTAACAGGAACAGGGAGGCATGAATCTCTCCATTCATAAACAAATAACAGTTAATGGACCATAGGCCGTCTTTATTACCTCTATCACTTCTTTCCTTAGCCATTCCTGCTGAAGATAGCCATTGAATTCCAGCATTGATGGAGGCAAACAGACAGAAAGAATGTTGATTGGAGAATAACGGAAGAATGCAACCATGCTCCCAAAGCTGCTTCAATTGAATCTATAATTAATTGACCAATATTATAGGTAAAGTTCTGACTAAATTTCAAGCACAATAACAGTTACCCATAGTAACGAAGGCAATCTCTCTGCAGTGAATGGCCACATGTTGCAACTCGATTAGCAGTAGCATGGTTTGAAAAGCTAAGTTCCAGGAATTTTCCAAAAGAAAGACCCCAGGCAGCATCGGACATGACCACTCTACGTGTTGCTGGTGGAACTCCATTGACATGAGCACACTTAAGACATCGGTGCCACATCCATATCTTCCCATCCACTTCCCCAGCTAACTTCATGGAAGGAATATGCTTTACGTTGACAGTAAGATTTCCCTGTTGGTGAGTATAGCAGAGCACATGCACTTCCGCTGGTTCCTTACAACTTCGACAATAAGATGTCTAGTCATAAAAAAGGAGTCAATGTTCAGCACTAAATAACACTTAGCAGATAGATATGATAGGACTGAGGTGAACACAAGAAGTGGTTACCTGATCAAAAAGGTCATCACGGAGATATTTACCAAGAGGCTTGTCAAAACAGCCATAGAACTTGATGCGCAGGAGTCGGGACCGTTCACAGACAGTTCCCTTTAGTACGCAGCGGCTGGAGAAGGAGACTAATATGCTCTGGTTCGTATCAGTTGCTGAGAAGTATTCACTAGACATTCCATTCCCCTCAATCCTCTCACAATTGTCTAGTTCAGGAACTACACCAGGTTGCCTAAGTTCCGGAGCTGTCATGTTCATAAGTAATTCTCGGTGGTAAACATTACGAGACTCAGAAGGAGTTTTGAAATTCTGGATGTTCTTGAATGGAGCATGTGAATATGATTCTAAGCTATCAGGTGAGAATGGATCAACATAGTGAGCACCAAAGGGTGTCATTGGTAACTTCTCGTTCTTCCCAGTAATGGAAGAACCATGACTGGGTTGGCTATGCTTAAAGTTTGTTCGTAAACCCCCAATCTCGGAACTATCAACACCAGGGTCATCTGAAGCATGTGCATTGGGCATTATCTCGAGCTGGGTCTCAACAGCAGAAGCTGTACCATTTGAAATAGCACCATCCTCTGCAGCAGCTTTCTCCGACCCAATTGGAAGTTTCAGGTTCATTTTCGGCAAACTAGCTCCCTCATCAGCAAGAAAGGAAGTCTCTAGGGATAAATGATAAGCAGCAAAAACTGCATAAAGGACCACATGTTTAACCTTCTTTAGTTCCTCACGACATGCACCCCGTAAGAGGACCTACAGTAATTATATTAATGCATCAGCATAAACATGTTAGGGGAAAGTCTTGGACTAGCGAAGAATGTGCAGTTCACAAGCAACTGCCACTCAACAAAATGTTTGCAAGCATGTGGCTCCAGTAAAAAGAGATCATGACATATATTTTGCATTTCATAAAGGCTTCAGTAAAATGGGATCAACATCATATATATTTTGCATCTCATTAACACATCTGATAAGCAATTATTCAGGGGATACAAGAAAACATCCTCCGACAGTACTGGAAAATAAGCAATGCAGGTATATATTTTGAAAATTATCTGAAAATTAAAGCAGTCCATATCCGAAAACCGAATGAGCAGAATTATGCAAGAACTTAAGATTATCACTCTTGAGTTCAATATGTTAATATCTATCCATCCATCTACTTAAGTATACACACATAGATAAGGATAGATAAATATAAGTACATATATTATATAATATACATATATAGATAGATAGACAAATAGATAGCTACAAAAATGACAGGATATAAGCGATACAATTGGACACAAACTTTGAAACTCAAGGATCAGCCAACAACACCTTCTACCACTCCACTAAAGCTACCTGTGACTCGTGTTGGCCAAAAAGACATTACTTCTCCCTCCATTGATCAACCTTCAAGTGGGTTTTACTTGTGATTGGAAAGATAAGGAAAAAAAAAAAAAAAAAAGAAGCTGAACCCAATTTGTCCTCAAGTTTGATTATCAATAGAGATATAAACATTTTTCCCTACAGTTCATTCCAGCAACCTTGAAGTGACAATAGCATGATTGATCTCCACTAAGAATTAAGAAATTAACATGAAATATGTTTTCACCGAGTATCTTTCATATGGAAGGGAAGAGACACAAAAACAATACATGTGGCCAGAGGCAAATGTATGCCAAACTCCACATAACATCACTGTATTCACATGGATGATATGCAGTTGAACAGGAGGAGGCCACAACAACGATCATTAAATGTAACTTTCCCCAACAACAAACACGCATACAAGCACAAAAACAACATAAAGAGAAGGTACAGGGAAACTAATTAGGATCTGCTCCAAACAGCTCATGCAAATGGGCAAACTGGAAATACAACTGTGCGAGCAGAAAAGTTAAATTAATTATAAAAAATGTAGAAAGTTGAATGGGTATCTTACAAAGGTTATAATTTGCAAAAGTAGGGAAGGTATTACCGTGCAACCCAGTCGTCTTGGACAGCCTTCAAAAAACATTAAGGTTTTTGATTGTTTCTTGCTTGATTGGCTATTAAACTCATGTTCTTCAGACACTCTCTCTAGTCGGAAGAGTTCACAATGCCCAAGCCTTGTTGTGGAGATACTTTCTATTGATGGATTAATTGTAGCACCAGTGCACTTAGATATGCGCTCCAGCAAAGGTCTTTTTACATTTAGCACTAGTGATATCTCCTTTTCCAGTAAATATTCCTGAGCATAAGAGGAAACACTCTTTTCTACTAAAAGAACATTTGGATGAAGAGCCTCAATTTTTGAAATTATCATCTTGAGATGATCAATTTCCTGATCCAAAAACAATGTTAAAATGTTAGGATTTCTTTAAGCAGATAAGAGAATCTAAAAAAATGGTAAAAAGGATGGATAACATGATATTCAGCAAAATAACCATCCGGATAACAAGCAATTATCCAGAAGTACATCTACTACTCCAACCCCAACCTTTTTTTTTTTTTTGTTTTTTTTTTTTGTGGGGGGGGGGGGGGGGGCGGGGGAGGGGGGGTGGTGGGGAAACCTTTGCATGGATTTGGTCATCCTCACTTCCCCAAAAAATAGCCCAATTGGTGCAACGCCATAAGAAACTAATCAGTAAGTTCAAGGGGTACCTGTTGCAGAAGCGTATTAAAAGAAGCAAGCTCGTTTTGGGCTCGCTGGTATTCGAGTGATCCTCCTAAAATAAGTATCCTAGGATTCTTGTATTGTGAAGTCATGCGCTTGTGCTTTATATTTTTTGTACAAACTACTCCCTTCACAACAGCACTGCAGTCACAACAAATTTCATATATTAACCAGCTAAAGTAACAGCAGATAAACTATCCAGCCATCTAGGATGATGGCCACCAAATAATATTGTTGTACCTTCCAGACGGACTACCCGAAGCTACACACTTCACTTTCACATAGTCACAAGGATCCATACTGCCTCCCTTGCTGGTATCTGGCTTCACAAAATTTGCAGCTTGCCACGCTATGCTTGTCACCACATCAATCCACTCCTCAGCTCTGTTCTCTTCTATCATCTTGATACCCTCTCCATGTAGCAGTTGCGACACAAGAGCCCTGAAATGTGCCTGTACCAGAGCTCTCAAAGGTTCCTTGGTCGCATCTTGCTGCCTCTCCTTTGCTGGGAAAATGCTTGAAAGGCTACTGCTGGAAGAAAACATTGCTGCTGAATCCCCAACATCGTCATCATCATCATCATACTGAAAATAGTTACTTTCCCCCTCATCATCTTCATCATTTGGAGGAGGAGGAGACCAAATAGAGCCACTGTTTTCAAAATCCATTTGCTTTTGGGATTTCTCATATTGGGCTTGAAAAACTGACATGTCATCTGAGCAATAATCACTATTCTCCGCATCCTCAGTTGCTTTGTGTCGCCTCAATAAGACAGCAATAGTTTCAGGCTCAACATCACGAGATATTGGACTTCCATCTTTCTCTTGCTGTACAGTATGCCCACCTCTATTCGAAATAAAACCAATCCTAGAGGGGCTGTCTGAAGGAGAGGATCCAACAGACCTGTAGTAAAAGTCACGTCTAGAACTAAAACTATGTTTTCCTATATCAAAAATGTTATGACAATGTTCAATGGAGGGGCTGAAGAAGAGCCTATCGGAATCCTCACCCATTTCTTCATCACTTCTGTATCTGCAAAGCAATACTACTTAATGATAGTCTCAAAATAGAATCCATTTCTTCGAGCAAAGGCACTTCTAGTAAACAAACACAAGTTATCAGAATTATCAAATCATGTAGCATACGAGGAATTATTTAAACACAATTCAATGTCATGCTTGCTGCAATTATGGAAAGTCTATTAATTTCCTAGAGATGTTTCTCACCCACACTGAAAATTGTCCATAAACTACTAAATCGTTGGATAAATAATAAAACTACTATTTTGATTCCATGAACTGGCTACTAGTCCACTGATTGCCAATGAATGCAATCAAAACACTAATCCACAACAAAAGAAAATACTTATCTATATATTCAATACAAGAATAATGGAATCGGAAACCATAAGCACAATCCAACTATAGTATATGAAATATATGAAGCTGAATCTGACCTGCTTGGTGAACGGCCAACGGATACAGGTGATGGATGAGCACTAAAAGAATTCATGCTGCTGCTGGTCTGCAAATGATTATGCCCTTCAGCCTCAAAAAAGCTGGTCATACTATCACTCCGAATAGATTCACAATTCATGGAACTATCAGTGATTTTCTCTGAGACACTAAAACAGGGCGAAGGCGGCTCTGGACTTTCTCGGGGATGTACTTTCTCAAAATTTTTCTTCTTACCCTCGCATCTCCTCACATCAACCTCACCACAAAACTTACAGCACTTGATGCTTATTGCATCATCCAATTGATTCGGCCTCACACAGCCCATATCTAAAACAACAGGTTCAGATCCCTGGATACCCATTTCACAGAAAACCTGACCGCAACCCCGACAATGGTATTTAATAGAGTTATGACTACCAACCACAGACCTATCATGGTCAGGACTAATCTGGCAGCTATTGCCACCTTGCATTTCGATTTCGAACCCCTGGAATGTTGTACCCCAATAAACCCAAGACCAAAACTTGTTGATCAGATCTAGGAGTGAACTATTATCAGTAAATCTCATAGAAGACAAGTGTCCTATGAAAAGCCCCCCACACTATATCGTCGGTCAAAAAAACTAGGAAGACAACAATCCATCCAAACACCTGCTATTAACACAATCTGATAAAAGTGTTGTGAACGCAAAACCCAAAAAAAAGATGGGTGATTTGGGTATACCTTTTCTTTTTCCCTTCTTGGGGTTTTTTGGTAAATAATCCTCCAATGAACAAATAATTTCAAATGGAGGATAGAAATTGTTATGTACAACAAAGTAACCAGTAGCAAATGCTGAAGACACAGAGGAATTCGTTAGTTAGTTAATATGCATCCGGTGAACGGATCTGAAGAAGTTTGACCCTTTTGGACTCTTAATAAGACTAGGTTTACTACAATGATGATGATGAAACCAAGCCAACTAGTAATAGCAAACACACACCAAGTAAAATTTCAATATGAAAAAACCAAAAAAAGATTTAAGCAAAAAAAAAAAAAAAGAAAGAAAGAAAGAAAAGAAGAGAAATTTGAGTATTTTGAGTTTAAATGCGAGGAAGGAAGATGATGAGAATCAAGAGAAGGAAAAGTAGGAGTTGTACGGATGAAGAGACAATGGGTTGCTTTCTAAGAGCAAGCATCTCTAACTTCACTACGGCTAACATCTTTTTGGGCTTTCTTCTTCCTCTCTCTTCTTCTTCTTCTGCTTTCATTTCCCTCTCCTCTCTTTCTTTCTGCTTTTCTTTTTTAACTTTACTTTACTTTAGTTTCTTTCTCTCTCTTCACACATATATATATATATATATATATTATTTTTATTCTAATAGTATGAGAAAAGCATCCACATCCTTACACTTCTCTCTTCTTGCTGTTTGCTTCCCTTTTCATTTTCTGATTTGGTGATTGATGATATGCTGCCTTATTCCTTGTTCTTCCTTTCTCTCTCTACTGTTTTCTCTTTCAGGCGGGGCAGAAAACGCAATAATGTAAAATTTATTTGGCTATTTTGTTTGGGCATTTTGAGGTTTCGGTCCCTTTCACCGGGTTGAACTGAAGAAACTCGAAGCTCCCGGTCTTCAGTCAAGAGACATATTATATTACATATAAAATCTATGTGTGCAATGATTTTTTAATAAAAAAATTTTATAAAATAAAATTTATTAAAGAAATTAAATATGATAGCTATCCATAAAGTTGTATTAGTGGGATAATTAAAATATTTAATACCATACACACACATATTACTTGAAATTTATAAATTGTATTATGCCCTATATCTTAAAGGCATGCCAATTCGTGGGATAACTTAGATACACACGCGATGGCGTAACACATGCAGTCATAAATATTTCTAATGCAGTAAATAATCCTCCGTACAGTAAATAATCCTCCGCAATATATAGTTTTGATTACAATTGTTTAAGTTGTGAGCAGCATAGTTAATCGCATATAATAAGCACCAGTAACCATGACATCCAATCTCCCAAAACCAATATTTGACATACTAATCTCTCATAGCTTCGTCATCCATACTAATAATAAATATCCAAATTCACATCTCTATCTATCTTCCGCTCCATCTCATAGAATACTTGGGACCTACTAACCATTCCACTTTGAATTCCTCAATCCACGTCGATCATGCTATTATCATATTAATGCCTCATTTATCTACATCTAAGATGGCATCTATGTATAATTATAAGCCATTTCATTTCAAATATTTGAGCATTTGACAATGGAGCAATTAGAATTTGATCAATCGGAAAAATAAAAAAATAAAAAAGGTCTTGCATTTTATTAGCATTACTATGCTTCTAAAATGATTTAGTTTTTCAAGTTATCTTATAGTTGCTTTCTTATATTTTACTTTACAATTAATGTATTCTACTATTGAGTATTTGACATTATAGTAATTGTGTTTTAATATATTTATTTGTAAAACCCAAGTTAAAAATAATAAATACATTAATTTAAGTAAATTAAAGGAAATAAGTAATTTTTTATATTTAGCTCTTAGTATGGTATATAATTAAGAATTAAATATCGAGCGTAAAACGGTCATAAAAAAATTTTCAAACATCAGTATACCATATGATTACACATTAATGTCAATGGCATTTTAGTCCAAAAAAAAAAAAGAGAGAAGTTACACTTCCATTAATCATCTAAACGTACTTTAAAGTTACCATAACTCCCTCTCACAAAACTTATGATAGTTTCCAAAGAATTTACAAAACCCATCTCAACCTTAATTTTCAAATCAAGATTCGTGTTCTTAAAAAAGGAATTCAACAAGAATCAGTCTTTCCTACTTAATCAAGTATGTTATATCTTTTTCAATTTATACTTTTAGGATTTTTTTAAGTTTTGGGAATGAGGGTATTGTTATTGTTAGTATAATGGTAGTGGTGATGCGATTGTGATGTAATTACATGTTAATGGTGTCACGAAGTAATGTTAGGATGTGTAGTATATGTATACCGTATCTTGTATGGGTATATATATATCGTGGGATTTCTGTATATATATATGTGAAAGTTGTGGTTTCAAGTAGTATGTATATGCACACATAAATTGGAGCGACGATGTGCTCTGTATGTGTACGTGTGGGACAACATATTGGAACTTATGTGAATGTCGGTATCATGTGTGTTTATGTTAGAAGGATATTAGAAGGATATATGAAATACGGTTTGGAAACTTATAGTATGAAGTTATGGGTGGAGTTAAGAAGAAAGAAGTATTAAGTTATAAAATTCTGAGCTAGCTTTTATATCTTGGATAGGTGTAAGACCCACAATCAGTTACTCGGAGTTTGGCTCGTAGAATTTAGAACAATCAGCTAAATGATCCGATTAAGCCTAAATTATAAAGTAAAGGTAGAAATATTAATAAAAATGATTCTGTAAGTTTAAATTTAAGAAAATAAATAATAAAATAAAAGAATATAAATTTTTCAAATTTTAAGAATATTACTCGTTATTTATCAAAAATGCGTAAAATGCATTCTGATAATTAACGAATCACTAGAGATAAATTATATATACACTAAAAATCATAAAATAACCTAAATAATATTTAAAAATATTTATTTGTACTATATATAAATTTACTATATATAAATTTACTATGTAGATAGAAATATGCGTAATTACTTAAAATACGCGAAATGTGCTAAAATAATGCTAAATAATTAAAGAAAATTCATAATTAATTAATGAAAATCAACAAAAATCAGGAAAAATGAGGAAAAAATCCAGAATTGAGGCATGGCAATCTGAAATTGAAGAAATAAAAGCAACCAATCAAATTACAACAAATAAAAAGCAAGAAAAAGAAAAGATAAGGCAATTGTCAAATTAATTTAATACACAATAATTCCCCAAGACCTCTATAAATACCCAAAATTTTTCAAAAGCTCATTTTAGATGTCTAAAAGTTTAGAAAATTATAAAGAGGAGAAATTGAGAGGAAATTAGGGTTTTATAAAAAATCACAAAAAAAAACTGTACAATTAGGGCTCTAAGGAGAACCCAAACCCGATAAACAGCTGAAAGTAAACGACCACTACCACCACATGGTAGTGGCAGCGCCCAGATGGGCCGACACGTCGATGGCTGGAGCCACTAGTTCTAGTGAGTTTCGATTTCTACCCAATTTTTCTTAAATTGTTAAAATTATCAAAATTAGTTGAAAAATTATGAAACTTATTATTTTGAAATATTTTTGTATTTATTTTTTAGGAAAAATATTATTTTGATGAAAATATATCTCATGATATATAATTCTTAAGAAATCATGCAAAACCGAGCATATTTTGGTTTAGAAATAAATGACCTTAGGAGTATAGTTTTGAGCCCAAAATTTTTGTGTAGATTACTTAAGACTTATAAAATAGTGCTACGAAACTCTTTTTCAAAAATTAATTTTTAAGATTTTTAGATAATTTTTAAGCTTTAAAATAATGTATAAAATAGGTAATTTAAAGTTAATTAAATCAGTAATTACCGATTTGATTCACAATTATACATTTTAAGCTATTGAAATCTGATGGAGTATGCTATTTATAGCATTTGGAGTATTAGATGTAATTATTTGGATAATATGTAGTAAATATGTAATAGGTAAAAATGAGAAATTTTGAGTTAATTTGGTAATTTAGGGTAATTAGGTTCAAAATCTGATTTAGGATAAATTTAGATATTTGAAATGTTATTTGATGTTAGAAGATGATATTTAAAGGGATGAAATATTATATGTGTACATTTTATACACATTAGATGATAATGTGTAATATGTAATTATGAGAAATTAATAACTAGGAAATTATTGGTTAAAATTGATATTATAATAATAATAGGAATATATAATAAATCTGATAGGAAACTTAAATTAGGGTAATTATATGAAAAATGTAAGATTTTCTCATAATAGAGGTGAATTCGGTAATTAAATTAGAATTCGAGTGTACTACATAAACTAAAACACTAGTTAGAGACTCAAAATGATATTTAGGATATTCGAAAATAATATGATTAATTTCACATTATGGGTTGAAACTAGTTTCTAGGATTCATGTATAAAACTATATTTAAAAACTAAATTAGAACCTAATTTAGAAATCAATACAAAAACTGAACCAGAACCTAGCCCCAAACCGAGAATAATTGTAAAAGATTTGAGAGCCTAGATAGTTGGACATATTAAACCCTAAACCAAAGATAATAATAAATGTTATAAGATAAAACAAACCTATGATAATTATATAAAAACTAAGACAACGTTGGTATTATAGGGATCATTGGCAATGAACTGAACGAGTCCCATCTCGAGTGAGCAAGCAAGGAGTCAAGATAAGTTAGGATTAATACAGTATTGTACTTTGGAGGCTTGAAATTATACTTGATTGTGCTTGTTTTGATTTGAGCTGATGATATGATTTTTTACTTGTTACTTAACTTGTATTGTATGATTTATATGAAATAATTGATCACCCTAAATTAGATATAATCAAATATACAACCTGTAAACATAAATTGGACCTGCAAAGCAACCCATTAAAAGAAACTTAGGATTCTCCGGTCAAATACTGACCCCTTTGGAAGAGATAACGCTGGGCAGTATAATGAGTCCCTTATTCATATTTATTCGAACTAAGTGACAGGTAAGAAAGTCGCGGTAAGAGTGAAGTCAATGGTTCGAAGGTAATTATGGGAGGAGCAGTGTCTTCATTACACAAGCTTGAGTTTGATTGTGAACTATTGTATTAACGGCAACTCTTCAACCCGGATTAGAGCGGGTACAATTTTTCTAATCTTATGATTGGCTAAACAACATCATGCAATATCATTTGCTTAAACATGCATTGCACCTAATAATATGGTTGATAGCCTTACTTGTGTTTGTGGTATAGTTTTAAGTCTCAGTCCTGACTTACTGAGCTGCAGTTGCTCACATCCCTATAGACGTTGTTGCAGTTACTAATTAAGAAGCGGCTTACAACTATTCTGAAGCTAGCAACTGCTGGATCCTAGGGAGTGAGGAAAAACATTTGAAGAATAGACATAAATTTTTAACGTCTAAACTCTTATTTTAGAATTTTTCATTTTGAATAATGTATTAACTAGGAAATAGATTACGATGAAACATTGTAAACGTTAATTGTAATAACTGAATTCTATTATATATATATATATATATTGTTACTTTCTTAGGTAAATGACTTATTTAAGTTACGAACTGTTTAATTCAAAGCGGGTTAGCCGTAGACGTCTTGTGTAAATCAAGTATAGGATAGCAATTGTAAAGCCAACTTCTATCTTAGAATAGTTTACACGGCGGGATTGTTACAACTCTTTCGTTTCGGGGTATGACAATAGGTACAAGAGAACGTGTGGTGTTAGGTCAACTTGAGATGGGAACTCTAGGTATGTGATACATGTTTGTTGAATATGTATGTTAGGCTAGTATATTTGTAAACCAGACTTAATTAAAAATCGAACTTAATTGATAGTGCTGCTTGTGTTTGACTTTGATCACCTACTGGTCAGGTCCAGTGGTATCGGTAAGGCACCTAGTAATTTTTGCAAGACACTATTGCCGGTAAAATCTTACACTAAAAGGACCCAGGTAAACTTAGATTGGTTTATGATAGTTAGGTGTTAAAGAGTACCCAACATCAATACTTATATTGTATCTATATATATTAAGTGTTAGGGGTCGTGAGTAACCCTAAGTCTTAAGATGCTGAGACTGTGATAGTTATAAGTCTAAATAAAACATTTAAAACTATTGCTTGTTGCATTCTAATAGTAGTATATGTGTGTGTATTTGACTGATATTTGTATTCATGCACATGTGTATGGTATCCTATACTGAGCATTGGCTCACCCTGCGGAGATTCTTATTTTTCAGTTGCAAGGACATGTTACGAGATAGATAATGAGGTATTTACTAAAGATTACAGATTTGATTATCTATACTATGACAAGCAGGGAGATTATTATTATTTTGATGATGGAGCTAGGGCACTGTAGTTTAATTGTAGGGGTAGAATTGAGTTATGTTTATTTTCATTGCAATGGTTTATGATGGGACTTTTGTGGTTATGGAGTTGCTCATGGCTCTTATTGTTAGATTTAGTAGTTAAATTGTTGTTGGAGTTATGAAACTCCAATTATTGATCTAGAGTCCTTTAGTATTTTATGGAGATGAGTAGAAGACATTACATTCTTGTTTAATTTCGATGGTTGTTAAATGGTGAATTGGCAGATTTCATGTTATTATCTTGTGAATCTTACGCAAGTTACAGGTTTCTAGACGCTTGACACGTAACAGGGTTATGGCTTCTTGAGTTCTAGGGTATTACATTATATGTTTAAAACATGATTATAGAATTTGGTTCACGTAACTGCATAATAGTGATTTATGTTCTAATATAAATTAGATTAAATTATACTATAGATGAAAGTGTTTTTAAATATAAATGATTATTAGTGAAATGTTATTAGCAAGTTGACCATTGGGGTAATAGCTGTATAATCTATAATGTAATTACTTAATACATCAATGGAAGAAGGATTGTTATATTACAATCAATAGAATATCTCTATAAAAGTAAAAAAAAGAAAATCAAATGTACTCATTGTTTAAGTTATCTTTAAATGTGGCAAATGGTTCTTAACCAATTTGTGACAATGAGTTCATTTTATTAATTTCATAATTTGAAAGAGTTATTACAATGTGCGATTACTAGTTATTTTGATTATATTTTTTTTTATTCAAATCAATTACATTTGCTTATAGCATTTAAATGCTTCTCTAAGTTGAGAATTTTTTTTCCAACGACCAAACATTAGCTTCATGAAAGGTAATAAAGTCTGATTTTTATTTTTCTTTCATTGAAGATGATTGCATTATTTTATTAATTCCTACTTCTCTTTTGATATGCTCTTTTATTGACATTTTTTTTTATATGTTTACTCAAAGCATACAAAATGATTGAACAAATTTGTTCATATTATTTTCTTTATATATTGGAGCATGATTTAACTATCATTAACGTGAAGTGATGAAGGAGATGGACAAATATATCACTAGAAATTATATGGATTAGACTTGTAACGAAAAAGAAAAAGGGGTAATATGTTTACACTGATGTACTTTAACTTTTCAAGTTTTATGAGAAGGGAATATTAGAAAAATTTATCTTCTTAGAGCTTTTGTACTTTTTTGTCATTAAATTACATAAACTAGTTAGTTGGTTCCCTATAGAGTCGTATAATAACATTGGATATGTATATTCTATTATATTAAGCAAAAACACTTGTTTTGGTTGCACACTTTCTAAAAATACGTTTTATCCAAAACATCCTATCACCTACCCCTATATTTTATGGTCAATTAACGATTTGTTTTCTCAATCCTACTCTAAAATAGATTCTCTCTATTGCTAAACTAAAATAATAGACAATAATACACATTAATATACATTATGAAATTAAGCTATAATAATGTGCATTAATACAGTAATAATGATGATGTAAAATAACTATTATATCATAAACAATCAAGTTATAATAATACTCATTAATCTATATCTATATTATTTAAGTGCATTAGAATTAAGGTTATTAATAGAAAACTAATTAGACAAGAACAATATTTATTTGTCATCAATTATTTGAAATATAAAATTTTTATATTACATTAAAGAGAGAGGAATTTATTACAATCCATTATATTAAGTTAAAACTCCTCTTTTTGTTACATACCCTCTAAAAATATATTTTATCCATAATATTCCATCATTAGTCCCTATCATTTTTACTCAATAGTTACTTAAGGATTCTCTAGTAATTTTTTTAATTCTACTAGAAAATAGACTCTCCTCTTATAGTCAAGCTAAAATAATATACATTAATACTCATTGACATACATTATATAGTCAATTTATAATTATTTATAGTAGATTTTCACTAAGGCATTGCTAATAAGGAATCGACCAACCTAATGCCGAGCTACTTTACCTTAAAGCAATCAACTATGGCCTGAATTAGAGCTTTAAGAGCTTGTGAACTATTTAACAGTAATGGGTCAACATCTAGATTTATGGACTGTTAGAGAGCTTAAGACAACTCAAGATAATCTTTATTACCCAAGTCACCAAGGCCAGATCAAAGAGTTTGAACTTTGAATAGTCAAATGTTAGGATAGAGGCATAAACAGTTCAACGGTTTACAAGAGGAATAACTACTCAATTGCCTCTTATCCCCTACATTTATCACTTGCTCAAATTGATAGGGCATTGCACGCCTTAAGCAATTGAACTACCACTAATTGCCCTTCTTTGGCAGTTGTCTCCTAGTTCTATAAATAATAAAAAGATGCATACAGAAATACTGTTTAAACACTATATATACTTTCTTTTAAAGGTATTGTTCTACTTATCCTTTTTGCCTAAATACTCTACTAACTTAAGTGTCATAATGATAATGCCAAACAATACAGACATACCCTTAAAGCTTGATGTATTTTCTTTTGCAGATCCAAGCACTTACCCAAATTTCATCAACGTTAGGACACATTAATATGGTAATAATGAATATGTAAAATAACTATTATACCAACAATAAGACTCTGATAATACTCATTAATCAATATCTATATCTATTATTTATGTTGTTTAAGTGCATTAGAATTAAGAATATTGATAATTAACAACTATGTTACTAGCCATCATATAAAATTTACTTACCATCAATTGTTTGAGTAAAAAAATTTTATTACATTGAAAAGATAGAAGTTTATTACAATATAAACAGGTATTGATGATAATAACAACTATTTATTTTGTATAAAAGCATTGCCCATACATCGTTGGCTAGTATCATCTAGAAAGAATTTCAAGCATCATAGAGTTTCATATTTTGTGTTAAATTTTATAAAATATAAACTTATAATCATAATGAAATAGTTTTGGATAACTTATAATTGTGTCCTCAACATGACACTCCTTGAACTCAAGTAGTATCTTATTAGAGTAATTTTGAGAGTGGACTTAAGTTTTTGGTTTAGGTGTGCATTGATTTTATGGCAAAATGTTGTTTAATTTTCATGATAATTAGTTTCCTAAGTGTCGCTAATTAAATCTTATTTCCTATTATAAATTAAATTTATTAAGTTAATTACTTTATTTAAATTATTGGAATGAATCAAATAACTAATATTGAAAAATAAAAATAAAAAATTAAAGATACATAAGACATGGAACAATGACTTTTACTTTAATATTATAGAAGATTTATATCTTAAATGTTGATTTCATATGACTATTGATGGTTTGTTCTTTATTTATTTGAAATATTATTTCATTTAAAAAGTGTTTCAACCTTTCATATAATAATCTGGCTATTTGTTGCATTTAGTAATTATAGGCTTGTGTGTAGGTATTCTATACTTGTGTACTTATATAATAATTTGTATTAGATTTCATAATACACTCATTTAGATTTCTAAATTTTAGATATTTTACACAGCACCAACTAAAGGCAAGTAAGTATAGTATAGGTAATATTAATACAGTTGGACACTTTAAAATGGATCAAATAAGTATGAGGATAATGAGTTTTTACAATTTTTACATTTATATGTGGTGAAACTTAGTTTTCATAGAATAATTGAAGTATATAATTTTGGACTAATTGTGGTATTTAGTGTAATATTCCTTAAATACTAGATGATAGAACTCTAATCATCGATATGCTTTTTGGTGTAGTGACTTGAAGTATGCTAAAACTTTGAAGTTAAGCATATTCAAGTTAAATCAATCCTAGAATAGGTGACCTTTTGAGAAACTGTTGTTTTAAATTTCAAAATTATACAGCGTTTCACTTTAAAACGGATAATATTTTGATGGGAGGAATTCAAATCGGGTTATTAAAAGTGGTTTAAAGCAATCCACTAGCCAGAAGGGCAAAGTCCTTATGTAATAATAGTTTTGAACTTGTATAACAAAATTGATAAAGACATCAATTCTGTAAGGAGAATGGATAGTAATACACCTTGAATACTAGGTGACAAAATTCTAATTATTGCTGTGCTTTTTGATGTAGAGGCTTGGAATATATTAAAACTCCAAAGTTAAGCATGCTTGAGCTAGATCAATCTTAACACGGGGTGATCTCTTGGGAAGTTGCAGCAATAAAAGACAAACTGTACACAATTTCATGCCAAAACAAACAATAATTTGGTAAGATGAGTTCCATCCGAATTGTTACATTTAGTAGTTTAGTTTTTGGGTAGCTATGATCACGTGTAAATGCATGGCAAAACAGTTGTCTTGTCCTTGAGGTTTGCCATAATATTATATTATAACATATGAGATAGTATTTAATATATGTGTATTATCCAATATATTACAATCAATTATAATACATACTTACTATACAATACATAAAATAACAATAGAATAAATGTACATATTTTGTTTATGAAGAATATTAAATTACATATTTTCATATTATATATAATAGATACATAATACATATTATAAAATACACGTCATGATGTTTTGTATGAATTCTAGGTTAAGAACATCAAGCATGGGTTTACTTTTTAGTACAATAAAGGTCAAGGAGAATATTAGGTTTATTATATTATGTCATGTAGTAAGTACATATTTTCCATATATTGTTTGTTGTGTACAAGTACCATATTAGAACGGCAACTTTGGTACTGTATTATTTACATTGTTCTATATTAATTTATCTATATTTTCCCATTATGTCATTATGCCACCATCGCAACCACCACTTTGCTACCACTCTAACACCGCCACCATAGTTAATTCCCTACTAGTAGCATAGCACTATTTATGGAGATAATGGCACACGTTGGTTCATCATTCCATTGATACTAGTAGTAGTAATAATGAGGTAGTGAGTAAGTGGTAAAGGCTATGGTAAATATAGGGTATTAACGATGCAATGGTTATAGTGATTATAACAGTTGATGGGCGGTGAAGTCAGGTTGTAGAGGAGGCAATGTAGTGTAACAATATTAATAGCAATAGTGATGTATAAAGATTTTGGATATAATTTTGATGGTAGCAAAGGTAATATTGGTGGTGTAAGTGGCATGGTAATAACAATAAGAGGATGGTGTTTTGCTACGAGTACTATGTTGATAGTGGCGATAGTGGTGGTAGTAATTATAATGATGGTGAGGTGACATTGAAAAGTAGAGACAATAGTAGTGAGGTGTTAACAAAATAATAATAATACTAATGTTAGGTTCTGATTAAGATATTTTATTTTATATTCTCTGAAAACCTTCGTACTATTGCAATTTTGAGCTTCTACTAAAATCATGATTTCATTCTATATATATTTTTGTATATTGAACTTTGAAATAAGATTAGATACATATATGATGTACAATGAAAAAGAAATAACGAATGTCACCTAAAGAATCTAATCGTTGCAATATTATGCCTATGTACTACTCTGATTTCCTCTTGCTATGTTTAACATAATGACCATAATGGTTTTATGATATAGAAGTGAGAAGGATAAGCCAAAAAAAAAAAAAAAAAGTGATCAGTATTCAATGTTTTGGCTACCAACATATTGATTTATGATATTTCTTTTCTTTCTTTCTTTTTTTTTTCTTCTTCTTTTCTAATAAATGCATGTCTAGTGTTGCTGTCCATTGAGCATGCATGTCTCACGTTGCTGAGTTCTAGTGAAAAAAGGCATGTGATATGCACTTCTGCCCTCAACGAAATATCAAATTGTACATACTTTACTCAAAAATTCTTAATTAGATAAAATAACACATTCTTTTCACTCTCAAACACTATTACACAAAATGTATTATGTTGGGGATACGTGAATGTCAATTGTTATAATTAAACTGAAGATTGATGAATGCTCAATATAAAACATTCCATGAACTTGTACATAGAAGCAAAACACATGGAATGAAATTGTAAAATTATAAAAACTCATTTCATATTTTATATTTTCTCAAGTACAAAATATCTTATCTCTCGATTATAGTAAATATTTTCTTCTCCCTTTTTTTTTTCTTTTGCCATGACCCATTATGATAAATTTAAATTAAAATATTTTATATGTCAATGGTAATGGATGAATCTATTTCTAGGTTTAGTGTCTAAATTTATCTCAGATTGTGGATAAAACCACAAACCTTTTATATTTAAATTTTGTCTATTTTTATAACCATATTGTTATTTTACATCTACAAATTAATATGTAGCACATAATATTATATGCCTATGTAAATTATTGTTGTTCTACTGCTAGGAAAGGTAGGTAAATATCACATTTATTACATTTAAATTTTATCTATTTTTATAAGTAACTACTTTAAATTTAAATTTAAGTGATGACGTACAAACCTTTTAAGGTCATTTATAATAACTAAACCAACCTCATTTTGGTTGTAAACTAAAGAAAAAAAGAATAAGATTTAAGTACTTAATTATAAAAATAAGTAAAATTCACGTAGTTTGTTGTAAAAAAAAAGAAAAAAAAAAGACAAACTTCACATATTGAAATTAATATTTTTAAACCTCAAGTAGTTAATTATAAAAATGGTTAAAATGGAAATACCAAATACGATATTTACAGTGGAAGTGATACAAGGGATCCGCTGTTAACGTGATATAAATACAGAGGGTCAAGAGAGAAGGATCGAATAATGAGATTGTATTAATAATTTGTTTGGTTACATTATCTAACTAGTAGTTAGAATTGGACTTTAGTTCAGGATTGGTGGCACTTCAATCCACAATTCATTAGTCAACATCAGCGTATACTTATTGTGCATAAAGTATTTCGCAACCCAGTCAGCATATACGTATAGAATGGACTTAGATATAATGCATTTATTTTATAATATTAATAAACAATACAGAAATGCAGTGCAATACATTTATATTGTACGGTATGGTAAGATATTAGTGCTCTGCTCTGGTTATATGACTAATTTCAGTTGACAAAACGACAATATTTCCTCGCGGACATATGGTGCGAAGTATGCTCCATCATTTTAAACTGGAAAAATAAACAGAGATCCAATGCTAAATAATCAAAGAATAGAATTACCCTAGAAAAAAAAAAAAAACATAATTTTGTTTTATTGTAATAGAAAACAAAATGCAGAGTTTAACCTTTACCAGTCAAGACGGAACTTTTTCCTCTGCTCCCCTCTCCCCCGTCTTTCTTACTGGTGTATCTAGGACTAAGTTACTTCTCTAGCAACAACTTCAATTTTCTTCTCTAAAAGAAGGGGAGCTTTTCCTTACAAGTCACTAGCACATTACGAAATGGAAATTATGAGTAAAATTATTAGTTAATTGCAATTACTATTTATTTCGACAAACAAAATGTTCCTTTATAAACAAAGCTAAGGACTCCAATAAATCGCCCATAGTTCAATTGATATTATCATCCCTTTCTACCACCTATTGTCAATACATATTTTAAGAAAAATGTAAATAACCCTTTTAGATTTTGATTTAAGTGTGAAGATATGGATTAATCCTCCTAAATTCAAATGTTATAAATTATCTATCTAAACTTTAATAAATTATTACATAACACTTTATAAGTTAAAAATGAAAACATCTTACCTCACAAAAAAAAAAAATAATAATAATAAAATCATAAATTTTAATTTTGATGTCAAAACACTCCTTTAACTTATCAAAGTATATTTTAAGACCTTATAAACTTTAACTTAAAGTTACTTTTTTTATTAAAAAGGAAACATCTATTATGTTGCTAATTTATTAAAGTTAAGATGTGTGATTTATAATATTTAAAAGTTCAAAAGACAAATTTGTACCTAAGTCAATTTTAAGAGAGTTATTTGCAATTTCCCTCTTTTTCTAACTTGTTTATATTTATGATAAAATTTAATGAAGTTATATATGTTTTAAGTTATTATTTAGATCCTTTATATTCATGCCAAAATTTAATTGAGTTGTTTATATTTAACGTAAATCATCTAGGTTTTCTATGTTTATGTTATCAATCATCATATCATGCAAGTTCTTGATTTATCATAGAAAAAGTTAAAACGGGAACATAAATATAAAGAGTTTAAATGCTTCCTTTAAAATATATTAGATTTTGATTGAATTTTAGTATTTTAAGAGAATCAAATAAATCAATTAAAATATAAAGGATTTGATTAACTTTGATGCAAATATTGAAAACTTCCAGTATGGTTTTCCTTTTTATCTCTGTGTTTCAAAACACACGTTTGATCGTGTATAGTTATGGTTTTATAGAGGCTTTACGAGCTATTTAATTTCTATAATGGAATAGATGATGAATAGAAAAGTTATACATTGAGAACAACTATTATAAGAAATAAATTAAAAATTTTTATTTTATTGTTTGCTTCTTGTAAATACTAATGCAAGAAATACTTATTTTAATGTTTAGTTCACTTCATTAATTGCAGTATCAAGTTGACAATATAAATAAAAATAGTAGTTTTGTTCTATTTAGTTATTTTGAAAATAACCAAAAGTCATTTAATTATTATATTAATGAGCGTATAATGGTCTCACTATTTGAACATTTTATTAGGATTTGAATTATCTACATTTACCATTATCTTAATTTCCCTCAATTTATAAATCAATAATTAAGATTATCTAGATTTTTAAATTATCATGTCTTGTCATTATAATGTCATTATATTTTTTATAATCTCAACCGTTAATTATATGTAATAATATCTCAATAGGGTAAATGGAAGGAAATTGAGAAAAGTAAATGAAAACAATCCATTACTATTTTATTCCCTCTTCAAATGAAATAAAAGTTTCAACTTTTTTTAAGTAACAAGTATTCACAATAAAGTTAGAATAGAATTAAAATACTCTAGTTAGTCTAGTATTTTATTTAAATTGCAAACTTCTTAAGTTAGTGATGTTGGAAATAAAAAATTAAGGTCCCGATTTAATTATTTTATTTATTTATTTTTTAGATCTTTACTTCACGTATATATTAAGTACATTAAATTTTATATTTTATGTATAAGATACAATAATTTTTATTAGTACTCCACGTTATGACATTTATATAAAAATTTATTTTTCTTACATAGTATTTATATATTCTTATTATAATTAATTCTATTTTCTTTTTTTTTTTATGTTTAAATACCACCCTATCTTTTAGAAGCTCCTAACTTATCCTAAACCTTATCTATTTTCTTACCATAGCCATCCTACTTTCTATTCTCTCTTGGCGTTAATTTTTTTTTCCTCATTAGACCTTTCTCTCTCCTTTGCATCTGTTTTCTCTCTATCTCTCATCCCTTTGTCTCTCTTGTTAGGCCCTAAACCCCACCCTTGTTTTCCCTCCCTCTTATCTCAATCCCTCTCTCCCTCGTCTTTGTCTCTCTTCCTGACCCCATCTCTCACCTTTTCTCTCTCAGGCCCCCCTCATCAATTGTCCGACCTCACCCCTTGTCTCCCTTCTCCCTCATCATTCTTGTCTTTTTCGTAAGTTTTCCAAAATTTTTGAAGTTCAAGTCAGTTTTTTGAGGTCCATTTGAAATTCAATTGGTTTAACTTTCGGGGGAATTATCATCTTATGCATTTCTAGTTAATTTGGTAAATGCTATTAATTAATTATTTGAATATATTATTATTTTACATATTATAAATTTTTGTATTATTATTTGGTTAAGTTCCCGCTCGTGCCCATCCGGTGATTCTCTTCATGATTTAACTTTGTGAGTCATTTTTTATTTCATATTCGGTACCGTACTTATAGTGCATATCTTATTATCCTTATTTTATTCATTATTTTCATTGTTAGTGTTGAATTAAGTATGGTTAGTATTCGATTACTACTGATGAATTATTTATTATCATGCTATATAGAATTATTTTTATATGAAGGTTACCATCATTGTTAAATATATTTTATCGTTTTCGGAATATTAATTATAGATATATGTATATTGGAGCCAAGTTTCTATTTATTTATATAATATGTTAACGATCGTCCTCTACATATGTCCTTATTATCTATTTAATATGCTACGGATCATTTCTATTATTAGTACAATTAATTATTATTATTATTGATGTTATCATAATCTAATTATTTTATTACATTTGTATCATGTATATATTTGGCATATCATATATTATGCAATATTTCCATTTTATTGGTTGACAATTACTTTGTCATTCCTTACGACTTTTTACAAATTGTATTATCTTTCCAATTAAGTACGTATTACTTATTTACCATATCGATTTGATAATCTATATTTTTTATACTCTAATCATGTGTCCATTTTATACTTTTTTGTATATATATAGATATGTTATGTTATATATATATTATGTACTTTATGAATTTCTATAAAAAGTGATCTTATATATATAGTTATATCATTTTTTTAGTTTAATCATATTATGTTATTATCATTTGACTCAACGATTTCTTTCGGGACCTTAATTAAATAGATCATAAGCTTTTAGATAACTCCTAGGTAAGACTTAGTCTGAGAATGTAAGGGTTAATGTGCCACTTGTTTTCTTTTAGATTCATGGTGTTTAATTTCTTTTGTGGAGGTCTAACTTTTGTTTAGGTTTGAGATCAGAGTATTGTATTTGATTTTGAAGCGATTTTAGGTACGTAGTGTTGCTTGTTACTTGTGTTTTATAGGAATTAGTAATCAAATTGGACTAAATCTATATTAAGCCTAATTACTTTGGTTTGTTAATTTTGCTTGACTCGCTCGCTCTAAGGGTCCGTAGTGGTAGATCCTTAGAGGAGCAATTGTTAATTATGTGTGGGGATTTCTTAGTGGACTTTCATATGAGACGACGTAGCTAGAATATTAAGTTTTGGATTCTAGTTTCTGGGCATAAAGGACTTAAAAGAAAACGTATAATTATATTCATTTATGTATGTGGGTAAAGACCAAATATAGCAGGGTTATGAATACCCCTTTGTTGTTTTGTTGGCTTAATATGAGATCACTAAACTACTGTCTGCATTATTTTATTATATTTGCATTTATGTACATGAACAATTTGGCTTGGCATGTGTATGTGCTTGTACATCCGTATAGGGGTTCGGCTCATTCTTTTCTTTTTCAAGTAACAAATTTGAGGACTTCCTTATTTATGAAGAGATGTTTGTCAATGGCATCAAGGAGAAGGATGAAGTCGAGTATCTATATTTCTATGATAACTAAGATAGGGTGATATCTTTATTACTGGTGGTTTATGTTTTGTTGAAAATTATGTTCTTCTGAGGAGACAGACTTCTTTTGATATATGAGAATTTAGTTATTTGTTTTATCGTATATTGTTGACTGTAAGTCTACACGTTTTTTAACTTTATTGAGTTTTCAGTTTTATGAGTTTATGAGTGGATACAATTCTTACTCCTTTGTGGATTTTTATATACTATGTGGTATGGTTTTTTATGTTTCATTTATAGACTTAGAAAGCCTTACATATTCCAGACTAATTGAGATATGTGGCGGGTTGTAGCGTCATTTAGGTTCTTAGGGCATTACAACAATTGTTCATAGGAATTAAAATTCCTTACCTATTTTTTAAGCAAATAAGGTAATAAAAAGTTAAGAGGGAATAGTATTTCCTCTCTATTACCTATAAGTAAACATGTTTAGTAATGTTTTATATTATTGATGTATCTTTAAGGTCGAACACATGGAGGAGCATTGCAATGTTAATGAATTGAAAGGAAAAAGAGAAAAGTTAGCAAAAGTTTGAGCAGCTACCAATTAGATATGACATATCAATCAATCCTACTTAGCCTACAATCCATCGAATATAATTCATTAGTCTGAATTGAATGGTCACTCACCACTATTCCTTACTAAAGGGAATAGATAAGAGTTAGAGAGTAATGAAAACACTAGACTTTTTAAAAAAGAAACTTAAATAACATTCTGATAATGAAAATTGATGTCTGCATATAATTAAGTGAGGGTTTATATACCCATCAACTAGGGTTTCTTTACATGTATGAAAAAACAAAAAAGTATTATTACAATTAGCTTATGCAATACATACTAAAGAGAGTAGAATAGACAAAAAATATTCAGTACGAAAAGTAAAGAATCCTTTTAAAATGTCATTTTAGAAGACAAGTGTCACTCAGGGTTGGACATTAAAAATATGGTACAAAGTAAATGAGAAAAAGAATGTGCAGTCAGGACCAACCTGATCTGGATTAAGTTAGAACCCAATTAGTCTTACTGTAGAGTAGTCAGTTGGGGTTGGGGCCAAACATCTGTTGTCAGTTCAGGAGCTCAGTTCATATAGTCTTAAGGCTGTTTGCTTGGATATTCTATCATAGCACAGCTGTTCAGCAGGTCTGACACATGTAAAGGCTTAGCAATCAGGTCAGTAGAAAAGGGAAACATAGAGGTTGGGAAAGAAATTTCCGTCTCGAATAGGATTTCGAGCTAGTATTCCTTGAGTGAGTCCTTGGAGTCCTCTAGCTTGGCTTTATATGATTAGTCTAGGGGGTTGATTCCTATTAATCATACATTGAAGCTTTTTTCGATTCACATTTTATTGAATAATGTTCTTTCCTAGTTTTACTTAAATCAACTTTTTATTATATCTATTTAGCATCAATTTCAAAGCTTCATACTCGCTTTATATTTTCTTTCCTTTTAATTTTATAAATGACCAAATAAAATTTTTCTTGTTAATGGATGAACCTTTCTTCTAAGATTTGCTTACTTTGAAAATATAAAAATCTTCAAACCTTAATCTTCTTTGTTCTTAATTACTATCTTTACTAAGAGTGTGCGAATAACTTTATTATATAAGATACCTATCTATACCATATTTGATCAAATAAGTTTTGAATGGATATTAAGTGTTACTAAGTAAGTTTTGGGTATAGATTTTTAGAAACCTACTTCCATAAGGTAAGGTGTAGTGGTAGGAATCAACCTTCTGGACCAATTACACGAAGCTAAGCTAGAGGACTCCAAGGACTTACTTGAAGAATACTAACTCGAAACCCTATCTAAGACAAAAATCCCTATCTTAACCTTTATGTTTCCCTTTTTTACCAACCTAATTGCCAAGCCTTTATATGCGCTAGATCTGTTGAATAGCTGTGCTATGATAGAATATCCGAGTAAACAGCTTCAAGACTATTTGAGTGGAGCTCCCGAACCAACAATAGATGCCTAGCCCTAACCCCAGTTGACTACTCTACAATGAGATTGATTGGGCTTTGACTTAATCCAAATCAGGTTAGCTTCTAACTACAAATTCTTTTTCTTACCTACTTTGTACCATATTTTTAACATCTAACCCGGAGTGACACATGTCTTCTAATATGACATTTTAAAAGGATTCTTTACTTTTCGTACTAAATATTTTTTGTCTATTTTACTCTTTTTAGTATGTATTGCATAACCTAATTATAAGAATACCTTTTTATTTTTTCATACATGTAAAGTAATCTTTGTGGATGGGTATATAAATCCTCATTTAATTATATACAAACAATCTTCATTATCAAAATGCTATTTAAGTTTATCTTTGAGAAACTTTAGTGTTCTCATTACCCTTTAACTCTTATCTATTCCCTTTAGTAAGGATTAATAGCAAAAGACTCTTTAATTTGAACTTATGAGTCATATCCGACGGATTGTAGGCCGAGTAAGATCAATTGATGTATTATATCCAGTTGGTAGATGCTCGGACTTTTGCTAGCTTTTCTCTTTTTCCTTTTGGTTTGTTAACATTGTGATGCTTCTTTGTGTGCTCAACCCTAAAGACACATCATACAAGTATAAAATCTTCCTACTCTATACCTACCCCAAAACCTATACTTTAATCTCTTACCCTATATTTACCTCGAAACTTATACCTTAAGGTATAAAGAGTATAAGTTTCATAATACCTTATGTCACCTTAGATCTTATGCTGGTAGAGTCTTTGGCCTCTCAAAGCGGAATAGTACTATCTAAGAGGCTTACATAATAAGAGAAGGACTTCCTATAAGATTGATAGGGGTGAGTCACCATATCTGGAGGTTATCTAACCTAACCACTTCGATACTTAAGTTGGTGAAAGGGAGGAATGAGCTTTTTAACTTGTAGGGAAAGAGTGTGTAGGAGTTACTTAGGTTAAAATGGTGAGCTCTAGTTATGTTATTTACCTCTTTGGAGTTCCAACAGGGGTATTTATTAGGTATGATCCTTTTTATGTGTCACTAGGATTTAGGGGAATTAACAAGGCTTCTTGATATCAACAGGGGGAAATGATTCCTCTTGAGCCATGTGATTGTCCCTTCACTTCCATTATTGCATGCTACCATACAACTAAGTGATGTTTAGTTGGTGTAGGTCGAGCTACTAATTGTCATATCATATTAAATGTAATGTAAGTGTTGTAAGGGTAAGGAGTGGCTAAAGAAGGAGTTATGCCTCAAAGGTCACATTATCATCTGAGGCTTATTGTCACATCGGCTTTATGATCATGATGGCCGCAATTCGTGGGTATCAGTTGGGGGCCAGTTGGATGGAACTAGTAAAGATAGTAAGGTGATAATGACTCTAACTTCAGTTAGGGTTTCAGTCATCCCATCGATCAATTGTGCAAGTGGCAGTTATCCAATTGTATAAATTGGGTTTGCTCACAATCCTCCTTATTGGAGAAGTGCTCTTGGGCTACCTTAGTATTAAGCTTTGGCTTATTGGGCCATGTCTTTTGGTTGGTATCAACACCATGTATTTACCTATAAAAAACTATTAAATAATATTAATAAATGATAGTATTGCATCTTCTAACAAATAAATGTTTTAGTAAAAAGAACAAAAAGGAGCCTAAACCCATAAGTTAATAGCCTTAAACTATTAAACTCAATTTCCTTTTACGTTTTCATTCTTTCCCCTTATTTTTCCAATTTGCTAAGTTACTCTTAAGGGATGCCTACATACTTGGTATTTGGATCAAGCTAATGTAGTTTGCAATTTTTTTTTTTTTTTGCCAAATGTAGATTGTATTTTTCATTTCATAAAACTTAATGTATTTGGTTTACTTTTGGAGTGGACCACTAGAGGTAGATTTAGTGTTTTAAAATTGGGGCTTGTGCTACATCGAGGTGATTGGGTGGTGGTTTTAGGTAGTTTAGAGGGTCATGGTGATTTGGCTCTAAAAAAATTTGAGAGAGTGGTGATGAGTTATAGTGTGAGAAAGCTTAGATTTGAGCTTGTTTTAGGTTATTGACATAAAATCTCATGGTAATAGACGTTGCTTATGAAAATAGCAAACTACTGTTGAGCCATGCTTAAGTAATGGTCTCGAAATGTGGGACGCTACATAAATCTTAATAGTATAAGCACTTCTTTTATGAAATTTGAACACTAAATTATATGATTGCCATCACACTAATTGTTAGAATAATTTATGCACATAAATGAGATTAAAATACAAAAGATATTTATAACTACACATAAAGGTATCAACTCTCTATTCTATAGGTGGGTATTAGGACAAAAGGATTTAGATTATCTAAAGTTACTTTTCTAAAGTTATCATCTTAAGATAAACACGTATAATCAATAGTTAATATTATAAAAAAAGAAGAAGATGATATCATGATAATATTTTGAAATTTGAGACAATCTCAATTATTAAATTTATAACCTTACCTAAAATACTTTAGAGGATTTATTTTTGTGATAAAACTATGGCTTTTTAGGCATGTTCATGAGGTTCAACTCCTAACTAAACTTTATTTATTCACTAGGTAATACTTTATGCTTTATTAAAAAATATATTTATTTTAACAAAAATAATAGTTTTATTTGAAAGATTATTATCATAACTAACATATTAATGATGCATATTCATACTTTAAAGATCGTGAGACTACTGTTATTCAATTATATAATATATTTATTTTGCATGTTGTAACTTTATATGATTGTTGATGATTATATGCTAATAAAATGGTAAGATTTTTACAAATAAGTATAGTCTTTGAAGTTATAAGAGTATAGCATCATATAAAGGTTTGTGTCCTTTTTATATTAAGTGATGGGAAGATTGTAACTCCTCTATTGGCATCATATTTTATGTAAAAGATATGTCTTTTGAACAAAGGAGATAAATAAGATTATTCTAACTTAATGGCATAAATACTATTTGTCTCATAATATAATGGACTAAGTTAGAATCTTTTTTTCCCAAGTTGTAATATGCAATGTAGCTAGCCTTAAAAAAAAAGTATAATTAACAATAAAAAAATCATAAATAGTTAAAGGGTATAATAAGAAATACTATAAATGACAATAATAAAAATTTTACATTAATAGTTTTTAAGGACAAAAGGTTTCAAACTATATACATAAAAGATAAGATTTAGAAACAAATAGTAGCTTTTGAGAAATTACTAATAGTCAAAAGTTAATAGCCATTAGATATTACTATAAGAGAGAGAGAGAGAGAGAGTCTGAATAGTTATCATAATGGAAAACTTTTGAGAAATCACTAAATACCAAAAGTTAATGATGGAGAGATATTTTTAAAAAGAATATACTGAAAATGAAGTAACAAAAAACTTTCAAAATTATATATTATAATAAATTATTAACCAATAAAAAAATAAAATTGATATAATTATAAATATATATATACATATATTTATCAATGCAATTCAGACTCAATAATGTTGCATGAAAAGGTCACGCGTCCTAATTCCATCAATCAATTGATCACAATTGAAAGCAAATACGAACATTAGTAATAGTGACGTTATATCCATTCATTTATTGGATTTGAAATAATGCGTTTCTTGAAAAAGAAAACGAGAAATTTGGTTAACTCTACAGTTGATAACTACACTGCAATTAGGCGCTTATATTACTCTAGTTTGAACTTTCAGACATCATTATTGACTTACTGTTCTTACCGACCCTCAACCTCCGATAACTCTCATTTTACTTTAATTGGGATCTTTCGTGCCTCCATTAAACTGTCAATGTGGGCCGCTGAAAATAACTCGAATTTTATAAGTTGATTTAAAAATAATTTCTTATGGCAATTAACCTCAAAAGTAGTAGAATAAAATTAAACAAAAAAATATTACCGTAAATATGTCATCATACATTTTGCTAATGTGGTTTGACATACTTATTTATCATTATATTTTTAAGTATTCTCAAATCTAATTGATATAGATATGTGAGGGAATCAAAGATTAAAAGGTCGAAGCAAGTTTGACCTAAGCTAAATTGAATTGGATTTGACTGATTTTATGGTTGAATCAAATCAAAATAGGTTGATCATATGAATCAACTCGTGTCCAATAATACTGTAATTTTTAAGTTTTATTTGGTTTTTTGGGTTTAGAATAACGATTCCTTAAAATTTAATTATGTTATTTAATAATAAAATAAATTGAGAATTTAATTTCTTAAGAAATATTCCTTAAAAATATTGTAATCTCATTCCCTACTCATGCCTATTATTCGAATCGTCATTTCTTGTCTCATCTATTAAAACTAAAATGATCTCCTTAACACTCCTCTCTGTTCTTTTTCCCCCATCTTTTGTCTCTTCTTCATGTATGTTTCTTCTTCTCTTATAGGTTTAAGGTGCAAATCAAATCAATCAAATAAGATAATGACTTTTTATCTCTGTTGTTTAAAAATTACTGATAAGTAGATCGTTTCATCAAATTTCAAGAAATTAAATTATAAAAACCGGATAAATCTAAACCAAACAGACAATCTTTAGAGTGGGACGCTGCGATTTCCTTAATACAATTCTTATGGATATTATACGTTCAAAAAGTCAAAACTTTTAATAAAGAGAGGCAAAATGAATATGTGGGCCGTTTTAAATAATTAGTAAATTGATAAATCTTGATGGTTGTAATCCAAACTTCTGATAAGGCTCCACTTGCGAAAAGTTGAGACGAGCTCAAACTCCTTATACTTGAATAATTAATTCTATCAATAGTCAAGCTTCATGATATTTGACTCAATTAACATATGGGTGCAGTTGAGCTTGAGTTGGGTGTAAGTATTAATAGAGCTTGAATTGAGTTTAGTAATTAATATTATTATAATTAGAAAAAATATTTTATTAAATAAATTAAATTTAAACGAATTTAATCAAGTTATATTTTATTTTGTTAAGTGTCACTTTAAATCGAGTTCAACCTTAAAATTCTAAGTAAACTCAAGTCGAGCTTAAATTGTAAAATTTCAAATTGAATTTAAACTCTAACTCAGTACTTTGTCTCAACCCGGCTTGTTTACGGCCACAGTTGGGACATAGGAATTAGGATGCACAAAACTCGGAAAAAACCGGAAATCAGCCATGCTCCGCGGCCCGAATGAAACGTTTTTCGGAGAATGGTGTTCCTTCCGATGAGACAAGTTTGACAATTACTATGTCAACAGGTTTTTCATTCCATCCCGAGAAAGCATAGTAACTCGAAACCCAGGATTTGGTTCTTTGAATCGGGATAATTAAAAGTCAGATGGGTAGGGTAAGAGAGAGAGAGAGAGAGAGAGAGAGAGAGAGAGAGATGGATGTTTGGTGGCATTAGCTTGGATTAGGTTTGGTAAGAAGACAAGTTGCAAAATTGTCTTGTGTGCGTGTGTTTTGCCGAAAGATGGGGTCCTTTTGGCATATTTTTCCTCTGCAATTTCATGCTTTCCAAGGAGCCTTTTTCTTTGGTAGATTATAGTTTTTCAAGATTCTCGCGTACCTTATTGGAGCAAATTGGTTTTATTAGCACCATTCTCACCAAAGTTGCATCATCATCTACATGGAAATGGTAGAATGGGGATAAGACTAGAGAGAGCCGCCCATTAGACCATCATCATCATTCATGAGTCATCTCCATGTGATGATATGTTAGTTTGGTCAATCACTTTTTGGCTACTACATTGAGATTCTACTTTAAACAATCTCAAGTTTCCTATTAGCAAATAAAGATGACCTACTTATGTGCAATCCTTTATTGCATCCATTATCTTATCTATCTACCTTACATTGAAGACAGAAGAAATTCCTACATGTACTCATTGTATATTCGTCAATTTTAAGGTTTTATGTAGGGACACAACTACTAATTTAAAAGCAGGGGGGTTGTGGTGGTTTGTTGCTAAATCTACGATCATTTAACTAGGTAAACTTATAAAATATGAAGGGATTTAAATATTAGTAACACACATATCGAAATCCTTTATTGAGAAAAAGCTACAAATTTTGAGTAGACTAATGAATTTTAAGCAAATCGATAACAAATTAGAATTATGGATTAAAAAAATGTTAAGAAAATTTAAACAACTTCATCGATTCTAAGGGAAGTTTCATTTTTAAAGAAAAACTATGGAAAACAATAAAGCTGTGATAAAATAAGAGAATTACATTAAGTTTTGTCGTATCATATTTTTAAAAGTTACAAAAAGAAATTTTATGTTAAGAAAGTTTGAACGATGTATGTAATTGTCTCTTTGTTTGGAATAGGAAAAAGGGAAAGGAATGGTTTTAGAAGAAGGAAAGGGTTGTTTGGGAAATGTAACGAGGATGGAAGCCCAAGGGTACTCAAGGCTCCCACCTTTTGCCCTCCAAACTTGACTTATGAAGAGAAATATAAGTATTCACAGGGGTAAGCAAGTTGTATCTACAATACCATACTCATAAAGCAAATTATGAATATATATTGAAGATTATAGGAAAAGCTATGAATACAGTTTTCTAGGACATGCTCTCAAATTGTAGCATATGGGTAAAACGATTAAATATCCTATATCAACCTTAGAAACTGTTTTTAAGTATGTAAGGTACAATTTTAAGAATATCTTGTACTTATCATGTAAAAATTATTAAACAATAATAATGAAGGTCAAAGAATATTATATTTTCATATTTTAAATCCTACTAGAAGGGGGAAAAAGAAAAAAATCAACATATAGATTATACCCTAAATCTACATCCATAAGAGATCCTAAAGAATTTTCTACTTTATTTTTTCCATCTTTCTCTTGTCACAACAATTTTATCTTCCATTCATCTTATTTCATTTCTTCTCGATTACTAACCTTACCTCTATCATTGTACTTTTCATCAAATGTGTACTTGTAAACTTACTCTAATAGATTTAGTGTTGTATATTTTAAGTAGTTAGACTAAGTTTTCTAATGAATTGTAAGGTTTGTGTAAGTGTAGGATGTATCTTAATTATGAAAATGTCATTTTGTTACACTTGTTTTGTAATGCCACTTTTGTACAATGAGGTTCCCTTTATATTGTTAACTTTCTAAACTTGCACAGAGTATGCTTTTATCTAATTTAAATGAATAAAATAAATTTACGCTATGGAAAATTTATGTTAGAATTTTGACATGATAAAAATGTAAAAGAAAAAATTAGAAGAATTATGGGGTGCTTTGTAGTTTGCACTCTATATGTTCTAATAGGTATAGGTTCCATGTAAATTTAGAGTATTATATGATAGATTGTTTTCAAAATTTTAAAACTTATACCTATAAAATAAAATACACGTAGAATCATATATACCTTACCTACTTTGCAGATGCTCACCTTAGTTGACACCTCAATAGTAGTATTTCTTTCTAAATTCTTGTTTTATTATTAAGAATAACAGTCATTGAATAGTTCAAAGTATTTCTAAATATTATTTAAAAAAACATTCCTTCCATATTTCTTTTTTCCAATTTCTTTCTGTCCAAAGAAGAAGATAAACTGATTATTTCCTCTTTTTTTTTCCTTCGGAATTTCTCCTCTCACTTGCTTTTCACACTGATTCCTCCATTTATTCAAATCATAGTGTTAAAGACGTTTATGAAATATAAAGCAAACTTCTAAATCATAAGAGATTTAGTAACTCTATGAGTAGTTGCGAAAAGATTTCTGTAAGGTCATACAAGAAATTTATGAAATTTAAAAATAAATTCTAAAATGTGGAGAAAATCACGGATATTAAACACCATTAAAAAAAAAAACTGAATTATGAAGAAATCAGCACAGGTATTAAAAAATATATACAAAGTTACCTATTTTATATAAATATTATGAAATATGAAACATAATCACGAATTATTTCCCCCGAAGGGATATTATGGAAATACGAAAAATTATGAAGATAAAGCAACAATAAATGCAAGAAGCTTTACAAATTTTTCTACCTAAAAGGAGAGTTGAAGATATCAAGCAATTATAAAATATGAGGTAGAGATATAGAAACTTTCCTAGTAAAGTTGCGAATCTCAAAGCAGGTATAGAAGAATTATGAATCATTTTCTAGGAACGGGGTCACAAAAATTGTGGTATATATGCATCTTCGTCCTTTAAATTATTTTCTCTAAAACTTCTTAAAGTTATTATTTTAAAATGCTATTATATATAATCAATATTTAAAATTAGAAGAAATAAGATTATATCATGAAGATACAATAATATATTTTGAAAATTTAGACATTCTCAACTATTAAATGCATAGCTTTACCTGGAATATTTTAGAAGGTCTCTTTCCATTTTTAGACATTTATGAGATTTCTTGTAAGAGGGAATTTACATTAGATAATGTAGAGTGTAACATCTCGAATTTCAAGAGGAATTCAAATAGGATTAAATTCTAAGTGGGATATTTGGTGGTTAAAAAGAAAAAGTTATAGGAGACAACTCCTGGAGCTAGGAAAAAGTTTAAATCAAAAGTTTGAATCTATAAGTTTTTGGAAACCAAAATTATGGTAGACTTAAGGTTTGTTTACTTCAAGATAGTAAAGAGCAATAAAATGATTAATCCTTTTGGTATCTATATTAAGACCAACTATTATCTTCTTTCAAGTATAGACAAGGATTGTCTCATGAGCATAAGGCTAAACGAAAGATGGTGAAGTAGGCAAGACAGCGACCAAGTCTTGAGCCTAATTAGGATAGGACATCTAAAGAGACTGATTCAGAGATTCTTTGAGATACAAATATTAAGGCTCTTCCATCTGAGTCATCCTAGGCTTCTATAGAAGCTAGGTCATATCGATCTTGCCTATGGTTATGTACGATGAATCTTCAGGTGAAACATGAATCAGTTGAATCAAGATATGTCTTAAACATAAGCTAAGTTTGTCATCCAGTAGTTTCAGTTGATTGACAAGCATGTCTAGTTTGGATAAAGAGTGATTGATATTTTGCAAAGTGCCCGACTTTAGAGTCACAACATGTGATAGCGTCTCTCTTGTTGGATATTAAGGATCTTATCATTAGACTTGAGGAGGAGTAGGAGCTAATGCATACTTCACTACTTACTTTCTTCCATCTTAGTTGAATGTACCTTTTTGTATGATCTTTTAAATTAATCTCAAAACTATGCTTTGTTCCTTAGAACTAATTAAGCACATTTCGGTTTTAGATTATCTTGTTGGTCTATTAGGTATAAACCATGATATTATCACCAAAATATGCATAGCTCTTAAGAACAAAATGTAAATTGTGATATCGATCGCATAATATGCTAGTTTCTAGGAACAAAGTGATATCTTTTCAATATTATGATTTACACCAAAACAAGTGGCATGGCTAATGATTAATGGCTGCACTAATTAGCATCATCTGATTTGGTTTTGGATTATTGTGTTGGTCTAATAGGTTTTAAGTTTTGGCTTCTCTCTTGCAAAATTAAGGTTTCGAATTTGAGAGAAAGGAGTGATGTGTTTTTTGCATTTTTTAGTGAGACATCTAGTTATTTTATTCTTTTTCTTGTTTTAATTTTTTATTTCTAATAATGATCATTTTTTTTAATGACATGGACACCCAAGTTGCAGAAAACAAAAGCCAATATGAAATTAAAAATATGAAAAACACGTGGTGACTAGATTGATGACATAATTAGGAGATAATTGATGTATAAATGATGATAACTCAATATTCAATTAGGTGTATAATTAGATAAATTGAAATTTTATGTATATAATTACAAAAAAGTAATAAGGTTGAGATGTGAACTATGATATTGTTTACATATTTTGTTATTAGTTGGCTCAATCCCATCTAATTTCTCTTTTAGCACCTTTTAAAATAAAATTAAACTACCTTTTAGGATAGGACCCATGCTTATAACATGATCCAATAATCACATGATGATGGATCCAAATGTCAAGATGGCTTGAAAGGTAAATGATAATTGAAGATAAGCAAACTTGATCACTAATTGAGTGGATGTTACACACCTCACAACCATACTTAGACTTAACTAAGCATTTGATAAGATATATGAACACAAGACCTAAGGTTAATCGACACTAACCTTACTCAAGGGTTAGATAAGAATAAGGTTTGAACTTGGAAGCTTAGGCTTTTAAAGAACAAACAAAGGAAGAAAACAATGAGTATATTTTTATTACTAATCAATGGGACTATTGTGTGATTAAGTATTTATATAACCCATTGAAGGCAACTTACTAGGAATGGACAATTACCAAAAAGGCTACTATGCCTAAAATAGGGTGCATATTATGTTACAAGGATAAAAATGACAATGATATAGAGAATATGCATCTGTCATACAAGCAAGGACAATGGTAGAGACGTGTCAACAAGTAATTGGCTGCAGTTCTAGCACTGTATAATAGATTCAATACATATGGGTCGCTGGTTGGGGTCCAACAAATAGCTTGGTAATGTACATGGTCAGCTCGGAAACACTACGGCCGAGATATTGGTATGGTTTGCCGAGCAATTTAGGTCAGTTTGTGGGCTAATACTTTCTACTTGAGAGATAGTATAACAGCAATGAGAGCTCGGACATATTGGCCTTGTATGTTTCTATTGAAGTACCTAGTGCAAGGTATCGCCTATTACTATCTTTAGGTCAAAAGAAATAGGATTTCCAGTTGCCACTTGAAGTAGGGTGGATAATATCCAAGCGTTGTTTTTACTTCCTTTATTTTTTTTTCTCTATAAAAACGATGGGTTGCAATCCATAGCCTTATTGTCGTCGTCGTCGTCGTCATGTATTTGGACAGTTTGGCTGCCTGTAAGTGGTAAATTACCGATCCAAATGGGTTGTGTACAACCTGTGGTCCACTGGCTGGAGAGGATGGTTATCCTCCTTCTTTTCCTTTTATTTTTGTATTTATTTTTTGAAAAATTTCAATTATTCTTTTAATTTCTTCAACGTTTTTGTTTTATTGACATTTTAAAAATTGAATTGAACTGGCGTAGGCCCGATTGCTTTGAATATGCAAGACCTTAGTGGCCACTTGAGGTTTTATAATCTTATATATCTCAGACATAAAATTCTCATGCTTGTTTGATTCCATTTTTTAATTATATTCATTATTTGCCAAAATGCGGAAAAACATTAAATTTATTTTGTCGCATATGTATTGTCATTAGAGTCATGTTTGGTGCACCTTATTTAATTTCAATTATCCAAGTATGACAGCTATCATATGTCTTTCGTCAAATTAAATTCCTTAAGTAGGGACAATGTACACTTCGTAAGATTGATATTCCCTTATTCCTAAATAGTCCAGTCAAATTATCTCCACTTTAATAATGAGCAGAGCCAGACCAATGAAGGGGAGAGAAAAAACCCTAACCCGTGTAATGCCAATATGCTTTTTCCTTCATTCCACGGAAGCATCGATCGAGTTGAAGACCAAAATGATGTATTAGAGGGAGTAGTCATCATCCACCCAAAAAAGAGAAGCAAGGCTATCCCATGAAATAAAAAAGTTGCAACCGTTTTTGTTTCCAATATCTCAAATATACCATTGCTATGATTCCTTCAAGAAAGTAAGGGCTAAATAAATAATGTTTATATATAAATTTATGCATTTATTCTCAACCTCCAAGTCCATTCAATCCATTAAGACGGAAAATAATGAAGAATCATTGCTTGCATAATGGAGATTTTAATGTTATTGAACAAAGATTAAGATAGTTGACTAAAAATTGAAGTCATGGAGGAAATCACGACTCTTAACATTTAGATTATCTATCAGTTATTTTTATATGCCGATAAATCATAAATAGAGGATTGTATTGAGCATTTTAGATATGATAAAAGAGAGAATTAAATAAAAAGCTATTTTTCTTTCTATGTTTTATTTATTTTGACGTCTCAACTCTCTAGGCATAAAAATTTTATTTTACGTGCCATGAGTTTTTTCTAAATAATTCAACAAGGAAGAAGTTGCATTTCCATCTTACTTAGTTAGGTTTCCCATTGGTTTTATTTTATTTGTAATTCTGCTATCATATCAAATCTTACAAAACTTGAATTTATGGCCCCTTCATCTTTCGAGTAAGAACTATTTATCTTGGATAATAGATGTTGAAATTCATGTTGATGCAGGGGGTCTTCAGAACAACAATGAGGAAGAGAATATTGAGTCAGTGTAAAATCATACTAAGGTGATAATTTTCCTTCATCACCACCTTTACGAAGGAATAATAAAATCTGAATATCTTACAATAAAAGAGCCACTTGTTCTTTAGAACAACTTAATGGAAAGGTGGCTACCGGAAAACTGTTATTCTTAAAGGTTGTTATGGCTTTACGCATTTATGATTATAATATTTTAAGATAGTCAATGTGTATAACTTCACAATATTTCTTGTTAGCTTTTAATTAAATTTATATAGAGAAAAAATTGCTGAGAAAGATATGTTAGTGAAAACTTTCTCTACTTTTTGTGCCTTAAATGTGCTATTGCAACAGTAGAATCAAGAAAAGGGATTTTAAAAAAAAGTACTTGTAGTTGATTTCATGCTTCTTGAGGCTAAAAAAGATAACGAGCTATTAATGGAAAATCATGAATTCAAATATACGAGTTGTAAATACCCCTGCATGAATCAATGTCTTGGAAGGACAATCCATTAATAAAATAGCTAATGAGCTTAGAGCATGCTAGAAGTGTGGTAGACTAATCGGTTAAAAAGGCGAAGTTCCTAGCAAAAGGAAAGGAATAATTATCCATGACGAGCCCATTAAAGAAATAGATGCTTGTAAAGAGTTTAGAGACATGACAGACAAATTAACTCTAGAAGAAGTTCATGTGCCTAAAATTGATGAAAATAAAAAGATCTCAATATATTATGTTTCTGAGGGAAAAGATTGATGAAAAGAAATGGTTCTTGACAACACTTTTGTATATAACACAGGGCTCAATGATATGAATAATAATGAGGATCATGAACCAGCCTCCATCGATGAGTTTCAATGAAGCTATGATTGGCCAAAATAGAAAGACGTAATTCAAGTAGAATTGAACTTAGTTGAAAAAGTGATGTATTTTGACTTGTAGTGTGAACACCTAAAAGTGAAATACATGTTAAACAAGGTTTTCCATGAAGACCTAGAATTGACTAAGAGTTCATGTGTTCTCCTACGGTGAATGCAATTATATTTCATTAGTTTAGCCGGGCATGAAAAATTTTGAAATGTATTAACAAAATAAAAAGAAGAAGATTCTTCCTTTTGATCAATTCAAATTAAGCAAAGGAAAATTACATAAAGCCCATGGTAGCAATAGAACCAAAGGAAGTATAAAAATTGTATATGTATAAGACCAATCAAATTCTAAAAAAGTATATTGATTCTTAACTTTTCAAGAAATCTAATAAAAGAAGCATCTGACTCCATCATCCATGCTCAACTTGGCTTGAGGGGATATCACTTAGTTAGTGGAGCTTTGCTCTTACAATTGGGTTATTGTAATTATGCCTAATTTGAATTGTTTTGTTTCAAAGCAAAAGGGTGTTTTCCATAGATTAAATAAAAGCCTTGAAATAAGTAACTGGCTCATCATCATTTGACTATTGCATTTATTTTTCTCATTGCTGGTCCCTACTGATTCTTTGATTCCAATTAGTAAGAGGAATCTTGAACTAAGAAATAGATTATATAAGCTAAAAAAGGTAAATCCTAAGCAATTGCAATAATTATTTGATGAAATGGATAAACGGGATTTAGCCAATTGTCTTGATCATGGGATATCACTAAGAAATATGAATCCGTATTATGCATCTTATGGATGTTGTTATAACCTATTTATATAGCTTAGTTAGTAAGGATGTCCAATGGAAATTCTAGAAGGATATAAGATGTCTAAAGCATATTATTCAAAATCTTATAGCTCTATTCAATTAAACTACAAAGATCTTTACATAGATTAAAACAATTTGGACGATTATGGTATAATCCTCCTATTGAATATTTGTTAAATGAATGTTATAAGAATAAATATATATATATATATATATATCAATGGGTTTATATAAAGCAAACAAATTTAAGATTTGCAAGCATTATTGTATATGTTAATGACTTGAATATTATTAAAATTGTTGAAGGGATTCTAAAAGCAACAAATCGTTTGAAAAAGGAATCTAAAATGAAAGATCTTGGAAAAACAAAGTGATGTCTTAACTTACAAATTGAGCATTTGAGAGATAGAATTTTCATTCATCAATCAACTTATATAAAAGAAGTTCTTAAAAAATTTTACATATGAAAAATGATATATTTTGAGCTTAAGATGATAATGAAAAGTTTTTGTGTCTTAAAGTACCATATCTTAGTAAAATTGTTGCACTAATGTATCTTCCTAATAATGTGCGGGATCAAATATAACTTTGTTGTCAATTTGTTTGCCAGGTTTAGTTTGTTTCCAACATGAAGATATGAGAATGGAATTAAACATGTCTTTTGAGATCTCTGGGGTACTTGCAAATAAAGACATAGATGCTAGATACTTGTTTGATCTATACAGGGCTTAATCTAAAATCCGATAATTATTTACAATGGTAAAATAGCTACGTCGTGGCATCCTACAAAATAAACAATTATTACTATTTCTTAAAATCATGTAGAGATTATACCATGAAGCAAGTCGAGAATACGTACGGTTGAGATCCATGACTCAACAAATTCAAGAGACATCTGGACTGCCTTTTAAAATGGCGACTTCAGCCATACTATATGACGACAATGGTGCATGTATGGCTCAATTGAAGTAAGGATATATCAAAGGAGGTAAAACAAACTATATTTCATCAAATTTCTTTCTCACTCGTGGTCTTCAAATTGATAAGGATATGAATGTTCAACATATTAGTTAAAGTGGTAATCTGGAAGACATGTTCACTAAGGCATTATTTGCTTCAATATTTGAAAAATTAGGTACAAAACTGGAATGTATCAGTTTAGAGATCTTCGGTGATATTATGATGGGAGTATACAAAGAGTAGTGTACTCTTTTTTTCTTCACTGGAGTTTTTTCTCCCGTTAGATTTTTCTCTAGCAAGGTTTTGATGAGACATAATCCCTCTAGAATGGACATCGAAGGGAGAGTGTTATGACTTTATTTATCATTATGGATGCCCATTTAGTTCTTCAACTTCTAAGTCCATTGAATCCATTAAGATGGGAAATAATGAAGAATCGCATAATGAATACTTGGGGTTACTGGACAAAGATATAAAATCAGTGTTTAGACTTCCTGAACTAGTTACGAGACCCACTCTTTTTAATATGTTAGCTGCTGTTGTGTATTTTCCTACTGAAGTGAACAAGTAAATTAATATATTTAATTAAAAAAATACTAAAAATTTAGAATATACAAAACGATAGAAAAATCGCAAGAAGAAAGAAGAAAATTGGAGGAAATTTTGAAAAGGAAAAGGAGAAAAGAAAACAAAAAAAAAAAAAAAAACCCAGCGTGGCCGTTGCTTGCAACAACAGTTTCTTGCTCCATAATATACGTCAATGAAAGCTATCTCATGATTTTCAAATTTACAGTTTTGTGGTTTATTTATTTGACAGATTAAATTAATCTATTTGGCGTGCGGTTCTTAATGTAAAATATAATCATGGGATTTCATAATTCAAGGACTAGAAAGTGAGCATCGCATGGATGATTCTTTTTTCTCCCTACGTCAGATTTGATTAATTAGTTCTGGACTTTACATATGTAATCTATACTTGCACAGATATATTTCTTTTGATAGCAAAACAACGTGTGATTCACAGAATCTAATGAGATTTACAATCCAAAACCTAAAATTTTATTTTCTTTTTAATATAAAGCAGTAGGGTTCGTAAATCATAGCGAGTTTGGGTTGTCAAGATTATGAATGAGCGATGGAAAACAAACCATGAAGCACCAATACCAGAATGATGAAAACCAAGTATCTAAACCAAAGTTCATGAAAACTTGCGAAGGAAGATCTTGGAATATGTAGGGAGGGCTTTGAAATCCAAAGTGTTTTACGGGCTTTCTCAGAGGATTATGAGCAAGCCAAGAGAATGGTCTTAGATCCTAGAGGCAACCAGTTCGATAATGGAATATTTTTTTTCTTTTCATTTTTTAAAAAAGTTTCCTTCGATTTTCTCTTTTTTCCCCCCAGTTTTTCTTTTTAATTTTTTAATATTGGTCAATTAAATATTTTAATTTAATTATGCACGTCCAAAGAAAAATACATATAGGCAACCAACACATAAAATAAATGGCTCCACAACTTTCTTAAAATGCAATTTAAAAAGCTTTCAAAGGTATCTATGTAATTTACTTTTTATTTATTTGTACTCTATGATTCTTTCTTGTGTAAAACTTTATTTTATTTTATGTATATATGTTTTGTTAATTATTAGTATTAGATATCCAGGTTTTTTGGATAGAATAATTCTAATTTATACAACAAAATATGGAAAAAGAATTGCAATACAATTGAAATTGAATTACAAATAACACTATTGAAGACTAAGATGACTAAACCTATGAAGTGATCTAGTAATCCATATTTACCCCAACAGACAAGACGGGGCATGTAACCCCAGCAATAAAACCTAACTAGACTATGCTTTTTCATCTCTATATGGTTAGGGAAAAAAGTAACAAACACCAAACAATTTTGATGAGCTTTCCTTTTGCATTATTGTTTTCTCCTTTTTGTTCTATTGCTAGCTAATGACAAATTAAGGAATTACATGATGGGAAATTTAGTTGGCAATGTAATGTTGAGGGTTGGATTTAGAAAGAGGCCCTCATCACCCATCACTAAGTTTGTGCACAATTAAATTATTAGAACAATACTCTTAGATATTTATTTTGAATGGCCTATCTTATTTGCCCAACCTAGTTGGTCTTTTTCCATTCCCTTCGTTCATTTGTCCAATAACCATGTCATGTTCAACAATTTTCATAAGTTTTCCTAGAAAAAAGAGTACCATGGTGTCCAATGCATAATCTAAAACATTTTAGAAATTAGACTCTCACCAAATCCTAATCAACTTGAAAAATAACGATAAAGAGGAAACCCATTAGCTTTGTTTTATTCATTAATACTTTTAAGTTTGCTTTCATGGTTTTGGAACAAATTTGAAAGTCATTATTTTATAGTCTAATAACATGAACAAGGCTTTTTTAATGGAATTAGGCATACTCAAATTCTCCTTCCAATATATGTAGTATTAGTTTAAAAACATTATGAAATACTCACAACTTTTTTCAAAAGAGGACAAAAGTTTGCTATTTTAGGAGAATAAGAACAAATACTTTCAAAGAGGGAAATTCCTAAAGAGGTTGATAGCTCTCTTTTCCTTAATGCTTGAGCAACACTTGGAATTGAACATAGCTCCAAGTGAAGAATGTTATTGAATAAAACTTGACTAGAAAAAATTAAGGAATGCAATTGCTAGCTGGAATGATAAAAAACTGAACAAGAAATATGTAAATTCATTAGAGATTTGATAGAATTGAGGCTTAAAGAACACTGTTGAAATTCAAAGCTTAAATGAGCAAAGTTAAATCTTAAGTCAAGTGGCCAACTAGACTTTCAACGTCATCGTAGGATAAGGGTAAATGAGTAAGAGGAAAGCCCCAAAAGGAAACCATTAAAGAGGTACTTGAATCTAGAAATTTGATGAGGAAAGGTAATGAGATCAATGGTTGATCTATCCACTTAAGGGTCGAGTATTGAAGTGAGTTTGTGATTAGACCAATAAAGTTGTCGAAAAACTACAAAAGATTAGGATTTGCACTACTAAGAGTACTATTTAGATGGTATCCTATATACCATAAGTGGTATGCTACATCATTTTGTAGCCACATGCACTGATCGAACGAGACACATGATTATTTGTACGGCAAGCTAATTTCTAAGCACCGTTTACAAATGCATAGAATGACATTTGTTACCATTCAAACAATAACATCTTCACCTTCGTTTGTTAATAGCAAACAAACAAAAAAAAAATGTTAATTTTTTGTTATTTTTACTTATTTAACTTTTTCCTAGGTACCATATTTCCTTACCAGACAAATTAAGGGGTTTTATCAATGTTTAGTATTAGACTTTTCATTATGATCTTATACATGAACCTCTCTAAGAGTTTTTCTTATACTATTTAAAGAATTTGATTCTTCTCACCCTTTTTGTTCATATCAATTTTCTAAGATTTTAGTGAACTCATTTTAAAGTCTTGGTGAGTAACATTGAAGCTCATGAACATCCCATGTCTAATTTTGTATTTGTGAGTTATATCAAACAACATTATGAAGACAAACTAGTTTGCTTATTGAGTAATATTTAATATTATTTACATCCACATCTCTTTACCTTGTCTTTTAAACACATTAAAACCCTAAAACACAAAATTTGGAGCTTTGGTTTACAATCAATGTCGTTCCCATTACAATTTTAGCTTAAATTTCTCGTTTGCAAGTTGCATCAAAAGCATAGGTTATTTTTTAAGCTAAAAACCATGCCTAAACCTGAAACTAGTCAGTTAAAGATAAGTTCACTTAGTCGTGTTAGCTTAAGGAATTGGTTATGCCATGTAGAAGATTCATTTGCTTGAACTATTAGAGTTTGGTCAACTTTATAAAAGGGTCAATCAAAGCTGTAGAATGATTACTGAGCCCCCATGTGTCAAGGATAAGGTAAAAACTTAATGTTCTTAAACTCTAGGCAATTGAAGATAAGACATATGCAAGGCTTAGAATGTTATAAAAAAGTGACTAAATCCTTATAATTTGTTTTATGTAAGTGCTTACTAAGTTTTTATATTTAGTTAGTTGTTATGCTATTGTATGAATTTCTTAATTAATCAAACTAGTATATTATTATGTGTTAATTATTGTTATGGTGTGTAAACAACATAAAGATGAATGTCTGTTGCTTAATGTAGGGTAAGGTACATATATGGTAGACCAACCAACAATAGCTCCATAAGTAGGACAAAAAGCAAAGATGAAGTAATTTGGTTTGAGTTTAAGCTAGAAGTCCATAACCATTTAAAATAAGCGAGTCTTATAGTAGTCACAGTTTGGAAAGGTATGATTACAATGAGCACCTATTACCTAATTGGAATAAGATTTGAGATCATAAATTCATTATCTATTGCTCAATCGGGTTAGCCAACATGGAAAAGAATGGTTGAAGTTCGTATCAAGGCCACTAATTTGATGTGCTTAGAAGCTAATGTTCACTAAAGCTTACCATGGAGCTAATGAGTTCTATGAAGTATTGAAGAAATGGTACAAGGGAAACAACATAGATGCAGCAACCATAAGCCGCTTTGATGGAAAGGATGCACCATAAGAACCTAACATTGCCTAACCTTTAGCTTGATATGACTCCCAAATTTTAGTCAAAGGGTCCACTCACCATAAACTCAGTACGGCTTAACCTTTAGCTTGATATGATCGATAAATTTCGGTCAAAGTGTCTACTCACCACAAATCCATTATAATATGCTTAATAAGAGTGTAAAGATACTTAAAGGAATGAACTTGCAAGTTAAAGCAGAATATTCAATGTATTGATGAAGAATATGATTTCAACTTACATCATCATGGGCTATTTATAGTATGTCCATTACATTAAAATGGAAAGTAGTAATTACATTAGGGTTACATCAAAATAACAACCTAGGACTATATAGAAGGGGTGAAAATGCCAAAATACAAAATAAATAAAAAGGAATATCTTGTGGATTTGCCAAGGTAATGGGACATGTGGCAAGGATTAGTTGGGTTGTACATTAGCTAGAAGATATGGGAAAAGGGAGTTGAAATCGATGCTAGTTGGGCTTTTTAGAGATTAGAACTTTTGCAAGCAAGTTGATTAAGGTGTAGGGGGCCTCAAGACATGTCGAAGATTATTCTTAGAGCATTGGCTACGATGAACTGTTGCTATGATTAGGGTAATAGTTCAAGCAGAGGCTAAAGTAGCTCTTGATGTTATTCCATATCGGATCATTAACTAGCTTAGAAGAGAGTAAAGACATTGTTGTGAGCTAGGAGTTATTGTAAGAATGGGCCATCTTAATATATGGGCTCTTCCTTAGCTAGTTGATTGGTGATAATTTTATTCGCCAAGCCTTATAGGCTCTCGAGTCGAGCTTAAGTGATAGGACCATAGGTTGGAACATTTGACTAAGAGGTCGAGGTCCCGTTATAATTCTTTTGATGCAATGTATAGCATAAAAACACAATATGTGTGAAAAATAAACTTGTAATGATTCATAGAATAATGGACACAATTGATTGATAGTGTACTTGTAATCCTAGATTCCTAAAATTATTGAGGAAATAGAATAAAATCAGAATAAAAGAAAATAAAAAACTAAATGAACTAAATATAAACTTTTCTAAATTATTGAGAAACCTTTGAGAGCCCGGTATCCTATAAATATATGCAAATTTAACTTCAGAAATGGTGCAAAATAATAGAGCAATTTGCCTTAAACCAAAGTAAACCAAAACTAGTCTTTATTGACATCTTATATACTTCATAACTTTTCAAATGTGAAAAATTATGGTCTTTTAATGTTGATATTAAAATCTAGTTTGCACTCGGAATCAAACTTCATCTGGTTCTAATTTTGTGAATTTCTAGTTACCTTCAACTTTCAATTTTTAATCAGCTTTTGATTATCTCTAGCTTCTACTTTCGTTGACTGTTTATGCTTCTGATTCGCTTTTGACTTTTTTGTTTCTTATTATACGAGTGTTCTATATATTGTAGATTTAATAAATCCGCGCTATATTCAGAATATATAGGTGGATCATGGAGGCTTTCCTAGTCGGGAATTCACAGATAATTAGTACGTCGAGGTACATGATTGTACAGAACGTATTCTATGGACTTGGGAGAAGCAGTTTTTTCATGTATTGAGCGATTGCATGAAGAAAAAGATACGGGAATGTCCGATTGATGCTTGCTAATGGGAATTGGTTATGCATGAATGTTTCTAGCCAGGAGATTTGCATGCGACACCTGTACACGGTGGCCACTTGGTATGTCAGTTGATTAGGTTAGTTTTTCTGCAAGGTCATTGCTGAACCTTCATAGGACCATATTTTAGTTTAGGTAGCGAGACTGTCAGGAGACTTGCGAAGAATGAGTGGATCGCCATTCAATGATGTATTTATTACGTAGCTTCATTTGCGCGTAGGTTAATGAGGGGTTTGCCATGCCTTCCAGGTTTAAGGAACGCAGATGTGACATTTCGATGTTTCCGTCTTTTTCCTTTTTCTCGAATAGGCAGTCAATTATTATTATAGCCATGTAACCTACTTTCGAAACGAACAACGTCACCCTTACTGAAGGACATAAGAAATACAATTTTTAGTCTTAAAAATAAAATTGAAAAAAATAAAAATAAAAACTCAAATATTAACCACCACGTGTAGGTGTATGTATAAAACAGTAAATAAATATCAATGAAATTTAAACATACAATCGAATGAATATTAATTTTTTTTTAAAATTATCTATTACCGTTATCATATGTTTAAACTCCATGGATATTTGTTACCAATATATTTATATATGTAACACATTTTATATATAATGAAGCTTTTTTCGTGAAGAAGGTCTTAAGAATTTTTTTTCTTTTTCAATTTATATATAACTTTACAGTTCTAACTAATATGATTAAAGTAATACTATAATCTTTACAATTTTTGGATAAGGTTACTTCGTGAAAATCGTTTTTGGACTTTTCTTTACTGCAATAACTACAATTTAAATTTGTCTAAAAGTTATGCTAGGAGATCGTGATAACCATGCCTTTAGAAGTAGGCTTCGGTTAAAAGAGATGATAGCAAATATGCTGATAGTGGTCAAACTGTCAACCGAGAATAACAGGTGAATGATTTTCGATAACTTAATATGAAATTATATTCCTCATTTTTTATAATTATCTTTTCGTTTTAAATTTATTATTATCACCATTAGCCCTCATTCATCTCTAATTAGATAAAAAAAAAAACGACCAAGCAGAATTATTCTAAATGAAGTCAAATCAAATTGAAGATGTGGTTTTGATCTTAATTTAGTTAAGAAAATTTCTAAATTGAAATTAAATGTCATGCTGCGAATATGAAAAGTTATAACAGTTTTGCTATGTAAACTAACTTAAGATAAAAGCCGATATCTCAATTATTATTATAAATATAGTTTACATAAGACATACATGATTTAACTAGCTTGTAGTATCTAATTTAATACTTATTAATAATCAAACCTGTAATATAGCTTTTCAAAATATCTATTTAGAACGATTTATTGTTTGATAATATAACAGTATTTATATAAGTATTTCTATGTATAGAGTTATAATTTACACTAAAAATTTACAAGAATCACAGGTTTTGAAGTTTATTTACAATCAAATAGAAAACTAGTGGGTGTCCTAAGGATTCCTAATTAATTTCCTTAAAAAAAAAAAAGAAAAGTTAAAAGCCCAGATTTAATGGATTCTCCTTTCCTCACTTTTTCAACAAACCATGCACTAACCTAAGGGTGATGATATTGTACATCTTGAACCTTCACTTGTTACCTGCAAAAAAGTTTATAAGAATGCGAGTACAATTAGTTTAATAAGCAAAATGAAAATGCAAAAAAGTTTATAAGAATGTGAGTACAATTAGTTTAGTAAGCAAAATGAAAATAGAAGAGTACTTTACAATTACAAATAAGGTTATTAATTATAATGAAATGAATTGCAATCAATCACTCAAGACATTACACAATATTATCTAGTTCATTGTGAGGTAAAAAAAATCATATTTACTTCAACCTGGATTGAAGAGTTTATCTCGACTCAATTAGACCAAATTCAAGATTGTGTAATAGAGAATACTCTCATCCTATGACCACTTTTGAACCACAACCCTCACACTTCTTATGACCTCCTTACTTGTCACTTAGTTCGATTAAAGATAGAAAAATGACTATTTCAGTTATCCTCATAAAATGGAGTTAGCATTTCGTTTGATACTCTTAAGTGTTCCTTTGATAGGTTGCTATGCATGTCCAGTAACGTTAGTGGTCAAATCACTATTAGTGGTCAAATCACTATTAGTTTTATTTAGAAGTGACTAAACAAGTTCATATAGAGCATTCTTATGAAATCATGCAAAACAACACAACACACTAAGGAGTTCTACTCTTATCACAAACACAATACCATTCATATACATAGTGTGCACACAAATAGCTAATTTGTAATCACAATCAAAGCATTCTTAAGCCTCTAGATACATTGATATAATATCTCAATAAGTATTAAAGCCACGATATTAACTTACTTGTATTGATGCTCACTACAGTAAATCTATACCAGTGATGTTCTATTCATTAGGAGACTTTATATGTATACCAAAACTCAAATTTAGTTTTTCATTAGATTTACGAAAACATTAGGGTTTTATTTACTTTTTAGATTATCCTAAAGTTAAATACATAAATATATATATTTGAAGTATATTATTATTCCTATACGGTGGAATATAATTATATCGATTATATTAAATTAGGAAACATTANCATGCGTACAAATAGCTAATTTACAACCATAAGTAGAAGTATTCTTAAACTTCTAGATACTTTGATATAGTATCTCAACAAGTAGTAAAGCCATGATCTCAATTTATATATATTGATGCTTACTGCGGTAGGCCTATACTGTTAATGTTCTACTTATTAGGAAACTTTATATGTATACCAAAACCCAGATTTAGTTTTTGTAAGAGTCATAAAAACGTTAGGGCTTTATCTACTTTTTTATTTACATAAATATATATATATATTTAAAGTATATTGTTATTTTTATATGATGTAATATGGTTTTATTTAAATCTATATTTATTATAGTTTTATTATATAAGTTATATTAAGTTAGTGAGTGTTAATAATACATGTAATTATAGTATTACTTATAATATATTATATTGAAATGTATTTTTAATCAATCAAGTTACGTTTCAATTATGATAAGGTTATTGTAGTATGTAAATTTTCATAATATTATAGAAATACTTGTTTTATTTCATAGGATTATCCAATTTTGAGTAAAAACGGTATCATTAGATTTATATAAACTTAACGATACGTAATACGAGTTCCATTTCAAGGGAAGACTTCTATAGAATCTTTTTAATTCTACTACATATATAAGTCCATATAATAAATAAAATCATATTATTTCCATATTGTATAGATATAATATATTCTATATAATTTCCTAGTATAGCTTAGTAAAATATGTTGTATCTAGCCCTAACCTGTGTATACCGAAGACTAAGTCATATAATATCATAAAATATGATATAAATTTATTCTAATCAGACCTGATCAATATAAACATACATAGGATTTATTCAAATATCTATCATAATTTAGTTTAGCATTGTTAAAAATGTCCTTCGGTTAGTGATTTAAGTCATTTTACTAGTAAGATTCATAATAATTAGCTAGGATCATCAATTAATTCCATGAAAATTCCTATAGACTCATAAAAATATAAGGAATTTAGTTAGCAAGTGGTTTTACACTATGGTGTTTATTACCTATAAATATAAAATTATGTTTTTACCCCTAACTTGCGATTAATTTAGCAAATAGTATCATTTTTATACTAAATTATTTCTAACATGTCTTAACATTATTATAAGTCTCTGGAAGTCATTGGATATCAATTTCATTAATTAATTATATAAAAATCAATTTATCTAAAAAATTACCTTATTTTTAGGGCAAAAAAATGCAATAAATACTAAAAACATATGAAATCAAAATTAGGTTGCATAGCAATAAACTAGATGTAATATGTATTCTATAGAAAATTTTTGAGCTTAAAACAACATCATTTAATATATTTATTTTAGGTTTGAAAATTCGAATTAGTAGTAAATTTGTTAAGCAAGTATATAAAATAATTAAAATCTCATCAACATAATTATACCACATAAAAGTATATCTAAAATAACCAAAAAATAAAATTTGGAGAAAATGCATAAAACCCTCATAAACTTTGATTTAGAAGCGAATTTTCCTTTTAAACTTTTAAAATATGGTTTTTAACTCCTTAAATTTTCATAAATTAGCAAATAACCCTCATAGGGGTATAAAGACCTCCTAAACTTTGATTTCGGTATATAAAGATCTCTTAAACTTTGATTTTGGTATATAAAAACCCCATGAATTTTTATTTTGGTGTATAAATAACACATAGTTTAGGGAGTGTTTATATACCAAAATCAAAGTTTAAGGGGTTATTTTCAACATAGAGAGTTATTTGCCAATTTATAAAAGTTTATAGATAAAAAGCCATACTATGAAAGTTTAGAGGAACAATCCATACTTGAAGCAAAGTTTACGAGAGTTTTATGCAATTTCCCGATAAATTTTTTCATAATTTTCCTAATTGATTCAACATTTTTGGAAAATAGGGAAAAAAACAAAGCAAAATTTTGGGCTTACTACTCGTTAGAGCTCTAGCTACTGTTGGTCGATGAAAATATGTCAAATAGGCGGTGTGTAGGGTAAGCTACTGGGGGGAGGGGTTAAGGGTGGGGCGGGGGGCTTAATAGCAAAATAGCAATTGGGTAGGGAACTATGCTAGGGCAATGTATGCTCTATTTTTCTTATTTATTTTCTAATTTTCTAAAATTTTGATACGAATTTTTCTTTAAGTATTCTTGGGTCCTAAAGGTCTGAAATGAAGTTAGGAATCTTATTTATACTAGTTTGGATCATATGAGATTTTGCTTCATTATTAAGTAATTTTTTCTTATATTTTACCTTTTTCTTTTTCAAATTTTTGAGCATAAGGTGTTGGATTCTCCTTAATCCAACTTTTGATTCAAAATTTCAATTGTTTGGAGGTTACTACCATTGAAGTCCAGCAATTTCCAGCCATTTTGGATAAGTTTTGATTATTTTTCAAGTTAATTATTAGTACTTTATGTATGTTTTATTAATATTTAGTTATTTTATCAATATACAAATATATATCCTATATATTTGACAAATGTAATGTGTAATTATATGCATATAACTATGTTTCTATTATTTTTTTTATTTTTAAGATATATTTTCCATTTAAATATGTGAATTCATCACTCATTTAATATAATTTTAAGTTTTTGGGTTAATTTACGAGTATAATTATTATATATACTATGTAGATTTATAAAAATACATATATATTCATATACTATATTATGCAATGTTATTTACTTTTATAGTTTAAATGACTTATCTTTAAAGTGTCATCACATTTTAAGCTTTGTTTTAGAAATTTTGACGAGTTTTATACTATATTAAATAATTACACTTTTAAGGCTAAAATTGAGATTTTAGATCATTTTTTTAATATCTAACTTCACTAGATTACTTCAACTAACTTTTTTAACCTAGTTATAAAGTTTGAGTTTAATCGGATAAGTTTTTCTCAAACACCTTAAATCTAAGTATAGTTACTTTAAATATAATTTTAGGAGCTCATATCAATCCAAACTCTTTTCTAAAAAGATGTAATAATATTTTACTTATAACCAAGAAAGCCCTCTTATTATAATATAGCACTTAAAAGAACATTTAATTTAATTTACATTTATTAAAATGTATATATATTTAACTTTTATTATCATAATTTATAAACTATATATAAGCTGACTCAAAATCTATATTATTTCCTAACTTTATGAATAAAAATAATCAATAATAAACATTTAAGATTCCTTAATTATATGAATATTAATTTTATTCACTCGTTAACCTCTTATTTGACATCAATATTTATTATTTTTAAACCAACGAGTACTTTTAGTATGAGATTACAAGGTATGATTCAATTCATAAACCAAGTCATACTAGATCAAAACTTATAGTTTAGAAAAGTTCCTAATCATAGATACAAAGTAATTAAAAACTTAAATTGTATTTTTTATATTTTGATTTAATTTGAAAGAAAAATCGAATTAAATCGATTCATGCCCAACCAGGCCACCCCTAATATTAACTGTCACTGGAATGTAATCTGTTGAAATTATTATTAAACTTTAAGCGTTACAAAAGTTATAACATAACAAATAATTAAAAAAAAAAAAAAAATGTTCGGAAAGCGTTTTAGGTGAACAAGCATCCCTCGTTCAGAATTTATATGATATAACTGGCTATACATACGGCAAAATTAACATATCCCTACGCTAACATCATCTCCTCATGGCGTTAATCCCATGTTGTCATACGGATATGGTACCATTACTTCCCACTGTTGAAAAACCATTTTTTTCCCCCCCTAAATCACAGGAGGAAAGTAAAAATAATGCGTCGGAAGTCCAACCATTTTTCCGCTGCGAATATTACTTCATCTAAATTCTAACCTTTCATGTTTTAATATATCGTGTTTATTTGTGCTTCCTATAATAAAATAGTAAAATACATGAGCAAAAGAGTTAAAAGAGATTTTCATATTAATTATAATTATTATTTTTATACGATAGTATATGATTAGAGAGAATTATAAAGATGATAATATCTTGTGATAGAAACTACCGAAACTTTTGGCAAATTTAAATAATTATTGTGGTGTATAAAAGAATTAGGGTTTGTTGGAGATGGTTGATCGCATGTTACCGGATGCATGTCATGAGAAACTTTAAACTGGTGATATATGATGGGATGTGGTTAAGAAGAGAAACGTACAAATTCGGCTGTCAAATGCATGCATATAATGATAGGTTGTCTCCAAGCGATCTTAATCAGCCTTTGCTTGTTCTTGATTGATTTACTAGTTTGATATTTGTTGTATCGTTAAGAGAACCTTTAGACTAGAAATTGACAACAAGTAGTCAAGTAGCACCTAAGAGATTGAAAATCGTAATAAAAAAATATCTACTAGTAAGTTAACTTTATGGCTACCTAATGCTTGTAAAGTTTGGGCATTATAAGTTATATACGGTTAAAGTTTTATGTTAGATGTTAACAGTACTATAGATTTGTTTGGATTATTTTTATTTTTTTTCGTCTTGTATTTGATATGTATTTATTTAAAATTTGATATTTAAAAAATTATCTTATCTATATTTTATCTATTTCTATTTTGTAATTATGATGAAAATGGTAATTGAAGTATCAAAATTGGAATATGCTTTCAAGAAAAATGTTTTGAAAGGAAATATATTTTATGGATTAAAAATGATTATTTTAATTGATATTTAAAAAAAAATATATTTCCATCTTTTTAATGTTTTATTCTTAAAAAAATACAAAGATATAATAATTCTTGATTGCAGGTATTATAGTTGCTGAGTAAGTTACAGGGGTCATTTTTCCCAAACTTTTGAAAATTAAATCACAATAATCACTCAGGAAGTAAAATGTTAAAAAAAGAAAAAGCCTCTATCTCATAGCATATTCCAATCGTATGGAGAACATCAATTGATGAGTTGAAACGCTTGTGATTCCCAATCAAAGGTGTTCCGACTGCTTCGATCTCATTCAAGTCATCTAAAAACAAGAATCTTTGAAATGATAAGTTACGTATTAAAGTAAAACTTTAGCAAGATCTTTGACATATGGCCAAAGGGCTTAGTGGGCATTGGGTTCCACTTTCTACTATTCCTCCTCTTCGATCCAAAAGTAAACAACCGCTATATTGGGGAAGATTTTTGTAGGTACCAGAAAACATCATTACATTCTTGAGGTTTGTACTGGTGCAAGTCCTCCACCAGTGACTTAAAACGCTTTTCGATAACACTGCAGACTTACCCGTTTTTTTAACACTTCAGTGAAAAAGGATTTAATATTATTAAGAGAAAGAGAAAGAGTAAAATATAAATATTAATGATAGTTAAATATATAATAAAAAATATTAATTATATATTTACATATTAAAATTTTATTGATATTTATATATTATTTATTAATTCAGGTGAGTATTATTACCGTTTGAATTTTTTCTCTTTTTTGACAGGTTTACCATAAAGTTAACGTGTATTTTCATACTTAATAGTAAGTCACACATTGGCAACTTAAGATTGTATAGCCCTCAATTCCATTGTATACTTTTTAATTATTTAAATTTTAAAACCAATATTGTCAACCAAAGTCCAAACGGGATTAATGAATCTATTAGACGGTATTCAAATTGTAGTTATAAATAAGAAAATAACACCACACGATATAGAATCTTAAATGTAGATCTTAAAGATACAAAGCTCTTTTATGTTATTATTTTTGGCATGAAAAGAAATTCATAAGAAATAAACATGAATAATGTGAGGAGATTTTCTTTAATAGGACACGCAAGATTATTGTCGTAGGCGAAAAAATTGTCTTGAAACATTCATTTTTCTTAAAAATGGTTTGCCATAGAGTGCGTATTTTATTGTAAAAAGGAAATTAGAAAAAACAAAAAAAACAAAAAAGGGAACCGTTTTATGTGAAGAAATTATATGCATATGGCAGTACTCAAAGAGCCTGAAAAATTAAGTAAAGACTTTAAAACAATTAACTTCAAGCAAGTGATACCTGATTGGTGTATCGTATTGCAAGTTTCAATAATTTAATTAAGTTTTTATCCTTTATAATCAATTGATCTTTGACAAACCCAGTTTGATTTGGTGATATAATATTACACTAGAAAGAGTTCAATCGATTTATGAAAAATTTTAATATGATATTTATCATGGCAGTGAATAACTATGAAGCTTGACTCAATCTAAATTTGACCAAAAATCATTAACGAGTTGTATGGGATCTTTTGAAAACAAAGGTAGAATTCAAAACTAAAAAGTTATCTAAATTAATTGAGCCTTAAACTATATCAACTAAGGCGTGGTTTTTAACATATATGGTTTTGTATGGATCATTTTCAGCAAATGTTTTCAAAAATAGGTACCGATTGTTCCTAAATTATTTACCTTTGGTATCGGGACATAACAAGCATATCCTTTCAATCCAACCATCTAAAGCATTTATTGATAACGAGATGATACATTCCCATCCCTAAGAACATTGAACCCACAGGAAACCATATGGTATTCTCAGCTAAATGCATTCTAAGTTGCTAATGCACAGTGGTTTGTCTATATCTCAACCCTTTTATCTTGCTACAAAGCATTACTGCGTATTAAAACCAGTTAGTGAGACTAAAGCCTTAAGTTTCCAAAATATCTCTATATCAGCTCTACCACTGTATCATGTTGACATGCTAAAATCTTCTAACTCTAATTAACCAGTTCAATCCAGTCCACTGATAGCAGCAAAAGCAAGAACACATAGAGAGTACTTTACTTTTTGAGGCCCCATTTATATAAAAACAACGACAACCGCAGCCAAACTAACTACCTCTTCATTATATACCACGTAATAATTTAGCCACTCATATTAAATGAATTAACTACAGTAACTAGACACAATAAGAAAAATGGAAACTCCATTAAGCTAATGATAACAAGAGTTCAACAGTAAGCGTAATAGCAACCTAAATTCCACTACCAAAGACGTCCATAACTATGTTTAATAGCACCATTATAAGATAATTAAGCTAAAAATTACTCTAGTTACTAGGTTAGGTAACTAGGAGTAGAACTAAGAGTCCAATAGGAAGTGGAACTTATGTACATTTTATTTTTGTGTAGCTTTTTGCGGCTTTGGCTATATGGAGTAAGACTACATGTAACCGAAACCTTAAAAACACATGTTTTGGGCTTTGATCATATGAAGTCAATTAGAAGATTTGGCTCCATATAAGGCATTAACTTTATTTAACCAAAGTCACAATCAATTTGAATGAATTCAATTAGAGACTTCATTTGGTTGCAAGGGATGACTTTATCTAGATCTTGTTGAAGATCCGTTGGATGAAGTAATGGCTTAAAGACTTTACACTGTTCTTAAAGAATTCTTATCTGGGAGAAATCTGTTTAAAATTTCTACATACCACATCAATAATTTAACGATATCTTTTTTTAAGAATCTCTCAATAGGATTCTTAAACAGAGGTTCTTAATATTTATTTGTATTATTTATATAATACACCATAAAAACTTTTAATAAAAACAATACTTAAAAAAAAAAAAAAAAAATGAAAACTCTTTAGGATCCTTTGCTAAGCATCCTAAAAAATTGAAGGGTCTAACTCTAATAATAAAGGGCCTCTACATGGGTCCTTTACTTTTTGGAACCTGTGTGAAGGAGCTCCATTGAGGATGCTCTCAGGCATGTTGGTCAGAATGAAGTGCTATTCATTTAATCGAAGTCGTTTTCCAATTCTTCCCGTGTCTTTGCTCTACTCTTCTTGCTTTCCCGATTGCTTGGATACTTTACAAATTTTCAAGCATTTTACCTACACTACCATGAAACGCACGAGAATGAGGATAAAATTGAAGTTTTTAACACACATAAGTTGACATATATTGTACTCATCACACTCCTAAGCTTAACCATTTGCTTCTCTAGCAAATTAATTTCAAATCCAAGTTTAAGTAGATAATGTGTTGCATGATTGAGCTAATGAGATTAGATGGTTAAGAAATATAGAGTAGGTTGAATAGCAAGTTTAAACTCTCGTCATCCTGCAAGACTAAGGTAATATCATTAGGATTGATCCTTTATTGTGTACATGTTCATAAGAATGTGATCACCTTACCCTATATGAAATGATAGATACGGTTAAAGTAAACATGAGTAGAATATCTTTAATTTGCCTAAATATTAAGCCTCTCTTGATTTGTAGAATAAGTTTTTTATTCTTTTTTCTTTTTCTTTTTTTCTTTCAAAATCTCATGCCCATATTAAGGAGCTATTATTTACCTTTTTCTACACATTTTATATGGGGACCTTTGTGCGCATCCGCACATATTTTGATTAGTGTATAAACACTTATTTATATCCCGCTATTGTTTTGTTTTTCTTTTTCTTATAATAGTTTTTTTTTATTTTTTTTTTATCACTATCTACTTAAATTTTCACCTTTTTTTTTTAAAAAAAATAGAAATTGAAGAGGCAAATGATGGGGAGTATAATGTCAAGTAGAAAATTAAGATACCCTACTCTCACAAGCGCATCATCTAGGATGCCTAAAATTATCTTAGTCATACCATCGTTTTGTTGCAGTGTCAGGGTTATTGTCATAAGCCCAAGATACTGAGCTTCTTCGTCATAAACAGGGCCAGAGTGACACACTTGCACTTAAATCACAAAGCTTATTAGGAATCTCAATGCTACCTCAATGTATGGCTATAGAAAACCTTTCAGGGTCCCTAAGTTTAGAGGGTAATTCTGTGAGTTCTAGGATCAAGTTCATCTTTACGAAGTTTCTTGAATAATCCTAATATAAATGGGAACTTCAATTAGAGTCTCTAACCAAGGGTATCATCGTTTTCATCAATTCATGGTGAACTTCCAAGAAAAGTGGAGTTCCAATTTATCTTTCCCTTGATTGTTTTTAGTGTGTCAAAAAGGAATACAAGGCCAAAGATTTGTTTTATTTCTTTTACCAAAATATTCTTGCGATGTTACCTTTAGATCTCTCCTGCTACTCTTCTCATTCATTTCTTTGTTTATTCCTCCTTAATTATCTTTTTCTCCTATTTTTCAAATCCCATTTCATCATGATTATTTTCATCTTTCCCAAGGGCATTTGTCACTCAAGAATTCATTGATTTCTTCCTCAATCCTCTCATACTCACATGACAATTACTTTCTTCGCTCAACTTCTTAAAATTTTCATCACTATTATATTCCTCATTAATGTCGAGTGCTTTACACTACTCTTTTTTAGTTTACATCAATTTGACTAGGGATTTGTTATCAACTGGTTAAACTTGGATTCAAGATCGGCAAACCTGTCATGCCTCAGCTGTATGACCTTTTCTAAGGATACCTCTCTCTCTCGAGCAAGTTTTCCTTAGTTTTGAGATGAGTATTGTGGTGGAGCCTTAGGTTAGTTAGAAACCTTGTCGATTGTTAAATCGTGAAAAACCATCCAGGTTCCACCTAGCTTGATTAGGGAGGTCTATACACCCCAGATTGTTTGTGTTGCAAAATAGTTTGTCGAGTGATCTATTGACGTTGTTAATAGAGTTTACATACTCTGAGATATGGGAACTCTCACTATTGTATCCCTCACCACGTATAGCGCACACAAGGGAGAATTGTCCCTATATAGTATTTAAGGTTTATTTCCCTAAAAAGGTCACTAGACCATCAAACTTAGCATTAATCACATCCATACAGTTTAGTTTATGTATATCATTAGCCCATCTAGGTTGTATTGACTTATCACATGCCTAATTATACTTATTTGAAGTCATCTCTTTTAACAAGTCATAAGCCGGCTCAGTGTTTTTCCCCATTAAAGCAACGTCAGCTACTGCATCAATGGTTGCTCTCACTGAATGTGTCAGTCCATTTTAAAAAGCTGGTATAATAAGCCAATCAAGCAAATCATGATGTAGCCAACACTATTCCATCTCTTTATAAAGCTAACAAGTTTCGTGATGGCCAAAAAAAAAAAGAAAAAAGAAAAAAACAAGCTTCATATAGTGACTATCCATCAAACAGTACCATTCTGCTATTTAACAGCCGTTCCTTGTGCAAAGTAGTTAGCAAGGAAGGCTTAAGACGAGTTATTCCAAGCAGTAAATATGGTTTTTGGGTTAGGACTAAGCCAACTCCATGCATTATTTCTTAGGGAAAGGGGAAACAACCTCAATCTGATTCTTCAATTTAACTTTCTGGTGACAATTTATTGAGAAATCGGCTAAGTGCGTTCTAATTCTTTAATTGTCCTTATTATGAAATAAATCATGAGCAATACTAATTCAAAGTTGTTAGCACTAATCGATGGTCCAACAATGCTAGTTTTAGTGATATTCCCATTGTTATAGTGAAATCTCTTAAAGCAACGCCACCATATCCATTAAGTTCATTCATATTTAAGCCATGTCCGTTGCTATTGCCATTATCAAATTTTTTTTACTTGATCCATCGCTAAAAAGTTTTCAATTTCACTTTCAAAGTCTTCCTCTATCTCTCGTATACAGATGGCATCCAAGGTTCTCTCAATTTCAAGGGCCCAAAGTCGTCAGTTGTGTCTAGCCATGCAAAGCAACAAAAATACATTCTATTGAGGGAAATTGTCGCTGACAGCACACAAGACTCAATTGCAAGTTCTGGAAAGCAGCCAATTACATGACCCCCCACATAAGTAATGAGAAGACGTCTTAACTAAACTAGCAAATAAAAGAGAACTACCTTTTTTTAATCCAACATCTCGAGCGGTGGCACAAGGCCTCAACAGTTCAAAGACAAGGATATGGAGGAAAATTCTCAACAGTACTCCAAAAATGTATGCTCCAGCTAAGTATGAAAACACCAACAAAAATTATCGAAAAAATGAAACAATTACAGAACTTACAAAATACAACTAACGAGTGCAAGCAGAAGTGCAATTGCAATGGCAACCTAGATCCTAATTGAGTAGTTTAAAATCGTCTAAACACCTTTCTCTATTTCCCCATAACAGCTCCAAAAGTTTTGACGTGTGCTAGCTTAATTTTGCACTCCAACAAGTATACCATGTTTGTTGCAGCATAGCGTCAAAAATAGCGAGATTCAACATGAATTTACTTGACCAAAAACCATTAAAGAGTTGTTTAGAAAGCTTTCCAAAACAAATGTAGATCTTATGATAAAGAAAGAGACGCCTGGACTCAAAAAGGGAATCCCTAACTTAGTTACGCTAATGGTATATAGTCAAGGGAAATCAAATCTAAAAGTTATTCTAAGACTAAAATAACCAAGCGTTTAACTATATCAACCAAGTAGTGTTGGATAGAGGAAAAAAAAAAAAAAGGAAAAAAGAGTAGCGACTATGGCGAGGTTTATAATGTAGACATCACTAGTGTGGTCGTCATTTAGATTGATTTTAGTACATAATATCCAAAAATAGGTTTTTCTGTCCTACATTACTCTATTCCCTCTTAGAACATAGCAAGCTTATCCTTTCGTTCCAACCATCTATGACGATTATTGACTATGAAATGATACAGTATCTATTCAAACTACTAATTTGTAGCATAAGCAGAATTTCAAAGAAAACTTACTGATTTTAGAGTAATGGAGCCAAAGAGAAAATTCGTTACAGAGGAGGAAAAATGTGAGCGAAAGAAAAATCTATTATTGATTCTCTAACCAGTTGTAAGAATATATATATAAAAGTAAAAGTCATGAAATGTTGACAGGTATATAAAATAAGTTATCAAAGCTAACTAATATTAGTACACTTTTAACATCACCACACCCTCCCAACCCCCCGCCCCCCACCCCCCCTCAAGTTGGCTATGGTGACATGCCAAACTTAGATAAGAAGAAGGATAAGCGAGCTTTTGCAACTAGTTTCATCATTGAATCTGCTAGCTGCAAGTGTAAGGGAATAAACTAGAGTTGAAGGAAGCTAGAACTGATGTGGTCTCTAGTAAAATGGACATCCACTTCTATATGTTTTGTAAGTCCATGAAAGCATGGATTTTCAACAATCATGATGGCTGATTTGCTATCAAAGAAGAACTTCACTGGTAGAGGAAAAGAAATCCTAAGATCAGCAAGTAGATATGAAATCCATAAGAGCTCTTTGGTGGTAGTAGCAACACTGCAATATTTGGCTTCAGCCAAAGACGTTGAAACTATCACCTGCGTTTTAGATTTCCACAAAACTAAAGAACTTCCAATGAATATATAGAAGCTTAACAATGATTTACGATCAACCATATGTATAGTCCAATTTACATCACAATATCCTAGTAAGGATAAAGAATTCGAAAAGGGATAATGCAAGCCTTTATCAACAGTTCCTTTAACATATTTAAGTACATGTATGGCAACACTTAAATGTGAAGTTTGTGGCTGTGAAACAAATTATGATAGTTGTTGTATAGAAAAACACAAATCTAATCTAGATGTTATCAAGTAAAGAAGTCATTCAACAATTCTTCTATAAACTAATGGATCTTCTAGCAATCTACCAGTCACATTATCAAGTTTCAAACCATATGGAAAAGGAGTTTGTTTAGCTTTCACACTAGTGAGACCAGCATCAAACAATATGTCTAAAGCAAACTTCCTTTGATTAATAAGAAAACCATCATCTCGACGACAAACTTCAAGCCCAAGGAACAACTTAATTAGTCCAAGGTCTTTTATTGTAAATGCTTTGTTAAGATGCTTTTTCACCTAATTTACATCATCAAGAGACTAACCAACAATAAGAACATCATCGTCATAAACAAGAATAGCTATAAAACCCAAAGACCTTCACCTGGTAAAAGGAGAATAATTGAATCATGATTGTGTAGAACTAAGCGAAACAATAAATTTTGTAAACTCCTTATTCCATTGGCACGAAACTTGTTTAAGTCCATAAAGAGACTTAACAAGTTTATACACTTGACCATCTTTTGCACCTGTATAACCATTAAGAGGAACCATATAAATCTCCTCATCTATAAACCCATATAAAAAGGCATTATTAACATCTAATTGATGCACATACTACGACTTAATTGTTGCAATCGATAACAAAAGATGAACAAAACTTAATTTTGCTATCGGGGAAAGTGTACGAGAATAGTCCACTCCTTCAACTTGTGTGTATCCCTTGGCTACCAACCTCACCTTATGTCTTTCTATTGTTCCATTAGGTTTAAATTTAATCTTATAAACCCACTTCGATCCTATAGCTTGTTTTCCCAATAGCAATGAAGTTAATTCTTAAGTTTGATTAGACTCAAAAGCTAAGATTTCTTTGTTCATGGCCCCTATCCATAATGGATCATTCTTTGCTTCTAAGTAGTTCCTTGGTTCTTTGATTGTAAATAAATTAGCTAAAGAGATCATAAAGTCATGAGGTAAATTGGTGAAGGATTTATCATAAAAAACAGGGTAAGAATGAGAATAACTAGGGGAACTAGTAGCTAAAAAACTATTATGCATATTACACACAAAATCTTAAAGCCAAGAAGGAGGACATTTAGGCCTTTATGATCTACAAACGACAAGATGTTTGTGGTTAGTTTTTGGTTGTTGAATAGAAATATTAGTGTGTATAGGTTGATTGGTAGAAGGAACAGCATGTTCTAAAGATTTATGTGTGTGTTCAACAAGAATGGAATGCATAGGAGAAGGTAGAAACAATGCATAATCAGTACAATGAGGAACAACAGTTGTATCATCATGAGAAGTTTGAAAAGGAAATGTATCTTCAATAAAGAACACATCTTTACTAACAAAAATGTTATGAGATTCCAAATCATAAACTTGTATCCTTTTTTATTAACGAGGTAACCAATAAACATACAATGCTTACTTCTAGAATCAAATGTATCCTTAGACTTTGGAATGATAGTAGCATAACAAAGACAACCAAAAACTCTTAAATGGTCATATAAAGGTGTTTTTTGAAATAACATTTCATAGGGTGTTTTCCAATGAAGTGATTAATGCATTAGATTAATGAGGTGAGTAGCAATAAGAAGACATTCTCCCCAAAAAAATTTAGGAAGATTAGCATAAATACAAAGTGATCTCATTATGCCTAACTAAGTGATGACGTTTTCTCTCCACCACTCCATTTTGTTGTGGAGTATACGCAACAGTCTTTTGATGAAATATGCCAAACTTAGTAAACAAGTCTTGACATTGTTGTGACGAAAATTCGCCCCCATTGCCTAAATAAATTATTTTTAGTATAGTGTTGAATTGTGTTTTGATATATGTAAGAAATCTAGACAAAACAGTAAAGGCATGTGATTTATGTGTCATGGGAAATGTCCATGTACACTTGGTCATATAATCCATAATACTAAGGAAAAATTTAGCATCAGAAATAGAGCTAGTGTTATATGAACTCCAAACATCAATGTGTAAAAGATTAAAAGGATGTAGAGATTGAAAGGGTAAATGATGAAATTTAGCAAGCAAGCAAACAAGTTTCACAAAGAAATTCCAATAAAGTAATGTCCTTAAATTAAAGTAAATGTTGCAATTTCAATATGGAAGCATGTCCTAATCTACTATGTAACAACTATAAGGACATATTATTATTTACATGGAATATACTTTTATTGAAAAATATCCTATAGTAATATTTGAGGTTGCAGGACACCGAGAGAAGTCTTGAGGCTCTAAGATGTAAAGCCTATAATAGCTCTAAGCTATTGCAACAACTTCAAATTTCTGGTCTTAAAATAGGTATTCATGTGAATCAAAAGTAGCTTTCAGCTTTGTATTTAACACAAGCTTATTCATAGATAAAGGGTTGTATCAAAAGTTAGGTACAAAGAAAATATCTGTCAAGACTATTTTGTCATTTATACGAATATTTCCTACAAATGTTACTTGTTTCCTTTGTCTATCAAGCAAAATAATGTGAATGGGCTTAACAAGTGTTTTAGTGGAAAACAAAGATGGGAATGTAGTGTTATGTGATTTAATGCTCTCGTATCAATAATCCAAGAATCAACTGGACTACTAAAAGAAGACAAAGTATGAGAATTACCTACAAAACTCAACATTGAAGCATACTGATCCTCACCAAATCCTTACCTACTATTTTTTAGTAGCTTAAGTACCTCAAGATAGACTTTATTTACAAGTTGTGATTTTACTAGAGTTCCATGCCTTGCATTCAAAGAAGTATCATCAAATGGAGTATCATTCACAGAAGAAACATTAGATCCAACATTAGCCACCAATCATGCACTCTTCTTGTCACTAGGAGCCTTGTTATACCATTCTAGAAAACCAACCAATTCAAAGCAATTATCAATATTATGACTTGTCCTTCTGTAATGAGTACAAGTAACTCGAGTTAAGCTTTTTCCCTTTCTATCCTTCTTATTATCCACAACTAAATGTCGCCATCCCTTCACTTAAAAAGCAAAAATATCCTCATGTACACCATTGCCTGATGTAAATTCTCTTAGCTCCTCAATTTGAAATATTAAGTAATATGCTTTATTAATAGTTAGCAAATGATCCATTGATAAAATCTAGTTCCTGACATTCTCATACACATCATTCAGTCCCATCAAGAGATATAATAGCTTATTGCTATTATCAACTTCCATAAACTTGGTAGCCAAATCACAAGTACAAGCCTCCATTGCTCCATATTCACAAACAAGAACATGTAACATGTTGTCTATCTCATCCCAAAGTTTTTTTAACTTGTTATAATAAATAATCACACTAAGGGATCTTTGTTTCAAGTTCACAATCTCATATTTAAACTGAATTATTAAATAACTGTTTAACAAATCAAACCATTTAGATATATCATCCTAAAGAATTTTTGCAAATTTTGTATAAATGAAGCTCTTTGAAAGTTCTTTAACAAAAGAATTCAATATGCAATAACTAATCATAAAATCGCTATGAATCAATTTCTACTCATCAATAGAATTAGGTCCTGGTTTCAAACAAGTACCATCAATAACAACCTATTTTTGATTTAGCGCCAAGTACAAGCTTAATCGATCTACACCAACTCATGAAATTTACACCATTGAAAACAACATTTGTAATTTGCGTTTTGCGATTATCAAATCTGAACAAAAATAAAGGATCATTATAATTGAGATTGTTATTCATGATTGAATCATAGAACAATTTTGTAAAATTGTACAATAGATGGAGAAATTGAACGCGAACCAATAAAACCCTAGCTAACCTTACTATGATACCATGTTCAAACTACTAATTTGTAAGATATGCAGAATGATGAAGAAAACTTATTGATTTTAGAGTAATGGAGCCAGAGAGAAAGTTTGTTAGCGAAAATGTGAGTGAAAGAAAAATTTATTATTGATTCTCTAACCAACTTTAAGAATATATATACAAGTAAAAATCATGAAATGTTGACACACATACAAAATAAGTTATCAAAGCTAACTAATACTAATATACTCTAATATAATTTAACAGTATCGATATGAACACGAAAACTACCAAAAGAGAAGAGTGTGGTATTGCCCTCCAAGATGCACTCTCTGAATGCGTATTGTTGTCTATAGCTCAATTCTTGTGCCCAATCCGCTAACGGAGTCTTGCATGCAGGTTCCTTTGATGATGGCTTCCTGATATAGCATACTAAACCACTGTATTTACAGTGGTTTGACAATTCAACCGTTACATCTGGTTGATGCATGAAAATCCCCTAGCTCACGCAAAGTAGTTTAATCTAGTGCATTAATGATAGCAGAAACAAGAACACATAGAACACTCTAATTTAACCATTCATGTAGAATGAACTAATGAAAAGCAAATTCTCTGCAAAGACTGCAGCCTCTTTCTTGATGGCTAAAACATTGATCACACACTCCAAACATTTTCAGAAGAAAAAATGACAATAAATTTGACTAAGTATCTCAAGGATAGAATAGAAGTATCATTTAAACAATCATTGTCGATGTTGTGAATCATCAAGGGGTTTCATCATCCATTGGATCCTTCCTTCGTTTTGGTGGGTGGGGTGGGGTGTGATCATCGTAAGAAATGCTCTGGATCTTGAGGAAAATACTAAAGACTTTGGAACATTCCACTGATCACGCTCGTTTTGTACGCCTTCCCACTCGAAGAGCTAATTCTGTGTCGATTTTCAAGGAGATGTCAAGTGCTTTCACAGAATGTGTCAGGGCGCCACTGCAAAAGGAGCAAACTAATTATAAACAGATGTTTAGGGAATACCAAGGCCGAAGTCAACCTATTGAGTTTTCTTGGCATACTTAGGTTCTGCATTTCATAATTAATAAATAAACTAATGGAAGTTAAAATGAAATCTCGAATAACAAGACACGGGTTTATGTGTCAGATATAATGAATTCAAACATTTCATTTTCATCTGATTCACTGGAGAGAAGCTATTTTCCCCATAGGACTCATTAGCATGCCTCGCTTTGTATGATTAATGAATGCTCCATTCCAGAACACAAGCATTTTCCTGACGGGAGTGCATGTGAAATTAAAAATTAAGACCACAAACGTTTAGCCAAATAAAATATGCATCCAACATTCAAAGAATAAATATTAGAATTATGTTGCTCAAGCTCCTCTACACAGTATCCTGGATGCATTGTTAGATGGACGATAAATAGCAAGTATGCAGAGGCCAGACAAGTGTGTCTCCGGTTTTGTAATCATATAAGCAAACTCAGCAAATGAAGAAGAAAGCAAGAGAATTTGGAAAGAAGATTACACAACTTTTGGAAATTGTATTTCTCAAATTACCTCCATATTAAACACAAGCTCACCAAGAACAGCTAGGAATGATATAAGAATACCTTGAGATATAGGTTACACCTGTTTGTCCAATTTTATGTACTGTGTCAAGAGTAACATTTCCTGATGCCTGTCATAGTTCAGAAAATATTTCAGTATAGGGAATATCGCCTCAGGAGCCATTCTGAACAAGAGTGGTTCTTTGAGGTAGCAACTGAGTAGCTAAGTTGATTCTGACGAGGTAACATTTGAAAATGGTGTTTAAATATATAAACTGGTGCAGAATGCTCAAATCCAATTTTCAGATGAGACATGTACGCAAGCATATGAATAACGAAAAGTTGCTTCGACTTCAGAATGAAAAATATGAACTAGCAAAAAGTTTTCCCCATTAGCTGCCAAAAGTCTCGTATTTAGCAGAGACAATTGCATCCTCCGGCAAGTGAGTGCTGAATTGAATTTAAACTGGGCTCAGATAGATAGAAGGGTTCGTGCAACTGATTATACATAATTTTAGATGCATCTTCCATTGATTTATTAATACATAGGACATTGGGATGTACATAGACAAATGGGACGCCATGTATTTCCAAACTTTTTGTATCATAATGTTGATGAAAGATACATCTATTTCTCCTTCCAACCAGTCCTACCTACTGTTTTATATGTTCCATTGTTGCATGTGAAAAAATAAAATATTATTGATTCTTTCAATTGATCATCTTGTACAACAATGAAACGCATATTTATAAGGAAATAATGGCATCATTTAACACTACACAACATTGCCTACCACAATCTACAACCACCTATTTATGTACAACAACCCACCACCAAATTTGATAAAAACAATGAACATCCCCTATTTCAGTGCACACCCTCAAGAAAAGGAATGGATGTATGGCATTCCTAACTTGCTTATCATTAAAACCCTATTGAAGGAAGGCCCTTTGTAATACATTTGCTAATCAATTTCCTCACTCCACATATGGCATGCTAATTAATCTAACGTCTAGTTTTCCTTTAATAAAGTACTGATCTATCTTTGTGAGTTTAGTTTGATCATGGTGCATTAAATCATGAGCAATGTTAATTGCTGATCTGTCATGACAATACAACCTCATTGTCCCACGTGCTTTAATTTGCAACTCATTGAGGATTATCTCTATCTATGAGAGCTTGCAGATTCCAAGCTATAGCTATAAATTCAGCTTTGGCACTACTTAGAGATGACATCTTGCTTTTTGCACACAAGGTTTCCTCCCAAGAAAACGCAAAACCTAGTTGTGGATCTTCTATTAACTCACGAGCTTCCATAGTCTGCATCGGTATAACACTGGATAGTTAATTGTGCACTATTTTTGAACATAATTCCTCATCTTAGAGTGGGTTTTAAATAGTGAAATATTTGCTGGAACTTACATGTGCTCTGCTCTTGGTTCGTACATAAATTGGCTCGCACTCCAACATTGTAAGTAAAGTTGGGTCAAGTTAACAAATATATTAATCTTCTTTCGAGCCTTTGATTTCTTCCTTTCCTGATCAAACCACCCTCTTCTCCTTTTTCCCCCATGCGATGATTCTGATCAGTGGGAATATTTGTATCTTTACTCCCAAGATTTCCAATCCTTCTTAGGAGGTTTAACACGTACTTTCATTGGGATAGAGAGACACCATGCTTGGAATAAGCCACTTCAATGCCAAAAAAAGGTATTTCAGTCTCTAAAGATCCTTGATTTCAAAATCTCGGGTCAAATGGTCTTTCAAAAGTTTTTGATTAATGAGATCATTTTCTATCACAATAATGTCAGTGACATATACTAAAAGTGCAGTAAGGTCTCCTTTATTTGAATGCTTGATTAACAGCATATTCCAAAACCATAGCCGCATTGACCGTCTTAGGCCATACAAGGCCTTTGATCGGCACATCAATTGGGAAAATTATTTTCTATCAATACAAGGTGGAGTTTCCATAAAAGCACCATTTCCAAATCCCTGTGCAAAATTACATTCTTTACCTCAAATTGTTGCAAGGCCCAACCATAGCAAGCCACAAGCAATAGCAAAATCCTAACTATTCATTAAGCAATTAGGGCAATTGTTTCTTGGTAATCCACTCCATAAATTTGTTGCAAATGTGCAACCTTTTGCAACAAATCTTGTCTTATATCTTTTAAGGGACCTATTGACCTTATACTTGTTAGTAAATTCATTTGCAACCCTTCCAATCTTGTGCGGTTGTTTCCCAAGTTTTCTTTTATATATATATATATATTATTCCTTAAAGCATTTATCTTGTGGCTCATGCCTTGTACCCAGTTATGATATCCTAATGCTTCATGAACATCTATAGAATAGTGACTTTGCTAATGCTGGCAACGCAGCTTTTTCATTGAAAAGACAAAGGAGAAATTCCAACCATCGTTTTCAATCAAACAACAAAGTCTAGCATTAAGTGGCAAGCCAACAGATGCAATTTCCCTTGCATCATAAATTCTGGTCAAAGGGCCTTGAGGGAGCCAAAAATCAGTCCAGAGTAAAATGGAAACCCATCACCTACAATCCAATGCATGTGTTATTGAGCCTAAGGCCTCAGTGTAATGAGTTTTTGCCATGAACATGAGCAAGGAGAAGGGGTTTTGACATTCCAAAAGCTGTCACCTTCAAGGAAGATAGTGTGTACCCAGTCAACCCATAAACCATGAAGACTATTATTGCACAAATTCTAAATATGTTTAATTTGTGCAGCTTAGTTCCAAATTTCCAAGTTAGGGATGCCCACTTCCCATTTTGATCTTTAGCCTTAGTGGATATATTAGGTCTATCACTCCAAGGGAAATTCCACATCAATTGTTAAATAGTGTGAATCTTCAAAAGGATAAAGATGAAGGCCCAATAAACTTTCATGGAAAAAAAATTACTGATTTAAGAAGCCGTAATCTCCCCACATAGAATAGGAATTTGCTAGTCCAAGATTCTAGCCAGGCGAAAATCCTTACATTTTACACATCAAAATCCAACCTTTTATAGCTTATAAGAGATCAAAGGGACACCAAAATATTAACTAGGTAGTTTTCCTTCAAGAAATCCAAGAGAAGAGAGAGGAGAACTTTTGATATGATCTTACACATGACAAAAGAAAACCATACTTTTTAGCCCATTAGCACAAAGACCTGAAATGCTCCCAAAATTAGAAAGAGCATCACGAACAAGGTTAATGGGAGGGAGTCATTGATATGATCCTCAAGTTAAAGAACAGAAAATTAAAGTATGAATAGAAAATCAAAGTATCTTGTATTAATTTTTATAATGAAATTTTAATTATAAACCCTAATCTCTCTAATTGAGAGCCATGAGCAAAAGCTCACCAAGGAACATGAGCACTCTCACAAATGGTCTAAATGCCAATGCAAGCAACGTGAATTCCTTTTTTTCACTCCTACCCGTTATTTATAGAAATAGCCAATCTACATTAATACGACATCAACATGTACTGCACAGCTTACATATATACAACGCTTATTATACCTATTATCACATATATTTTCTATTAGTATTATTAGCACTTCGTAACATATCAGTCACCTATGCAACAAAATCATTAAATCATCTGCGGGGCATAGATGTATAAGTTGCTTCTCACATCTCCAATGATATGAAAAATGAGTCAACCATTTTTCCTTAAAAAATCTTACAAAACTTCCATAACCATAACAAATAAGTATAAAGAGATGGGGTTACCTTGTCTACATCCTCTATGACTAGGGAAAGACCCGCTAGTTCCCATTAATGTTGATTGATAACTTAGAAGTGGAGAAGCACTGGCAAAGGAGTATGATGAAATGGGGTGGGAAACTATAGTCCAAAGAACCTGCTCCCAAAATTGCAAACTGAGGGTGTCATAGGTCTTTAAAATGTTTGCCTTTATAGCACATCCCAATAGGCCATGGTTGAGATGATATCCATGAACCAATTCTTTTACAACAAAGATATTATTAGTGAAAATTTTTTTTTTTCTTCTCTTACCACTAGAGTAGGTTCCCCCACTACTAGAGGAGGAACTACAACCGGATGCCCTATCACGCACTTGCCCTGAAAGATTAGGATGCAAAGGAGTAGCATCAACCACTAGAAGTTGCATTTATCATCCTTTACCATGCTTAGGAGTTGAACTGTCCCACCCATTTTCAAGTGGGTTTTCTTGAGGCATTTTCTCAACTGGCAAATTGTTGGCAACTTGCTCATTTAGAGAAGGCATGGCAACTGAATCTCACCTACTTTCACAAGGACCAAAGTGTGCACTTGTGTTGCTTTACCAATTATCATTAGACAAAATCACTTTCTCACCAACATTAATATCTTAATGCACTTCAGGGTAGTTGTAGATTCATCAAGAAGAGAGCCTCAGTCATTGGCCTTTTTCCTTTTTTCGTGCCATAGACCCAATCTTTGTTTCAACCTCCTTTGAAGAGGATGCTCCTTGTCCATGGCAAACATGTCCAAACACCTTACATTTAGGGCATAGCAAGGAGCCATTGATGGTCTATAGCTGCTAAAGCAACTAATCCACACCCACTCTACTTCAATTTTTGTTATAAGCTCCTCATGAGCATCAATTTCAATGAAAACCCTAATCAATTAGCTTTCTTTCTCTAAAAGCTATTGGAGAGTTAGCTTGCGGTAGCATAACTACTACATTAGCTATAAAGCTTACTATATCAGCCTTAAGGAACTCGTGTAAAACCTGAGAAAAGACAACCTAAGTTGGTATAATCAAGGGTTGTGGTTTGGCTAAGACATGCCAAGACGCCACTTTTGAAGCACAAGAAATCTCTATGTAAAATACTAAGGTTTGACTGAGATTAAATCTAATGCATTGGTCCTTACCTCCAATACATCCAGGATCCCATAAATTTTCCACAACCTTAAAGTTGTGTTTTGAATAAGAGTGAAAGGGATCTTGCAATCAAGGAAATAGCCAACTAAGGTTGACTTCCAAAATTTTGCACCTCTTTCAACAATGGAGTGTGGAGGTTGGACACTGGCTGTGAACCCTCTAGCAACCAGCGTGAAAATGTTTAATGTGAACTTCAACTCCAATTTAGAGGAAGGAGGGCATAGGCATTGGTAGAAGATTTTGGCTGAGGAGGTGGTGGCACACAGTGGTTCTCTTGCTCAACTTCTAAAACCACATTCAATTCCTTTAAGGTAGTATTGCCAAGAGAGGAAGAAGCTTCAGCTTCCTTCTAGTTACCAGCAAATTCGCATACAATGGGAAGAGGGCCCAACCTAGAAAGGATAGAAGATTGACTAAAGTAATGGGCACAAGGCTCAAGATTGTCATATTCAGCTTGGCTGCACTCTTGGATTAGAGGTAAAAGGGTGGAGTTGTCCCTATTACCACAAGGAAAAGGTAAGAATTACCCGTGGTCCCCACACCTTTACTAAGCTCACCCCAAATTTGAATAAACCTCAACAACAAACGTTTCCCAAGATGGAGCCAGCTCTAATATGTCGGCGAGGTGCGCCAGCCATCATCAGTGGCCTCCACAGCTGACAAGAACGGTATTGGAGATAGAGGGACAGAATAGAAGAGAAAGAAAGTCAAAAAGCCTTTAAGAAAAGTAGTTTCTTAGGGTGGCTTTAGTGAGGGGGTTTAAAAAGAAGAGAGAGCATTTTCTCACTCTACTTGATTAAGAAAGAAAAAGATTTCCCAAATCTTAAAGGTAAAATGAAAAGACTAAAAGTGGGCTCAAATATGTCATCTAATTAATGCTTGTGTGGTCATTTCCACTCATGGGGAATATTTCCTGTAGATTTTTATTTTTTTGGTTCAAAAAGGAGTAAAAATATTATAGGTGATTTCAATTTATCATCTTCTACAAGAATAAACACAAAAAGGAAAAGATAATTTTATATGACGCTACCTAACACTACCTACCACAATCAATCAAAAACCGAGCACAAATTTAATTAGACAAAAATTTCCTTGATTTCAACGGTCCATTTATTGCAGCCTTTTTACTAGAAGTGTCAGCTGGTCTAGCATGCCAGTTTAGACCAATCGAACAAGTCTAAAACTTATTCATCAAGCAAGTTGTAGGATCAGCATGAAACTAAAGCATAACTTGATTAAAGTGGATTCCATTATCCAAGAAGGATTGTGGCAGATATCAAACTGCAACTAAGCTCTGGCTCAGTCCATAGAAGGAGCCCTAATGCAGCCTAAATTCAAGTTGGTGAATCCAATTGTCAGACTAAATAGGAGAATCTTCATTTGTCAATCCATAAATTTTAGGAAATAAGAGCAAGCTTGAAGTCCTGTATGATGTAATTGAAAAGACAGCCTTTTTTCACTACATGTAACATCTATTATAATATGAACTGCAGGATAGTCACCTGAAAATGCATAATTGGCAAAAAATTGACATGAAAAAGAAACAGCTTGTCACTTGTGTTTTAAGTTTTAATTTCTGATGGTGTTTGTGTTGATGATCTCTACCTCAGGAATCAGAAAGTTGATTAAGATGACAGCCAAAACATAGAAACCAAGGAACTCTGTTTAACTCAAAATATTGCATACCTCTGTCTCAAACTTTCTGTCAATTAGTGATACAGCCTCTTGCAGCATAGATACATCAACATCACCACTCAGTAAAGGTACAACCATATTATCCAGCATTATTCGGGTTAAGGAGGTATCTGTCTGAGATGCATAATGCATTACTTCCTTCACTTCCTCAAGTGTCCGTGTTTCAACCTGACAGATGGAAAATATGCAGTAAAAATATGGAAATGAACTCATAATGCAGGCAGAGAAGCTGATAAGGAGAGAGAGAGAGGAGGGGGGGGGGGGGTTGTGGGGCGGGGTGGAAGACTACAATTTTTCTTCCTGAAAGTTAGTGAGTAGTAACCAAAGGCAGGAGAACAACTCAAGTTCACCATTGGATGTACACCCTAATCAACTAGAAACAGCATTAGCTGCCTTCCAAAAACTTTACATGTGGATACTTTATTTGCAATCTCCTGTTGCAATGCAATGACCAATGAAGATGAATAAGATGTCCTAGGGACTTCCACTAATTGGCATCGTACATGAACATGGTCTAGTACTTTTCCTAGTATAATAGAGCCTAATGGCTATGCCAATTTCACTTTGTTACTGTATGTATAAGAACTTTTCCATTTAATAAATGATAAATTTTATTAAGAAAATTATTGTAAGAATGTCGCATAGACAACTCAATGGAAATTACCAGTGATTCCAATTCATATATCAATTTTAAGTTGATAGGTCATATATATTCTAACACAAAGTTGTTTGCCTATCTATATCCCAGTTCAAGATGATTGGTAACTATAATCAGAATTCCTACATCATTTAAAATTATTCAAAGTAATGCAGCCAAAATGATGTCAGATGCTACATAGTGAAGATAAATATTATTAGTCTTAAGTGGGAAAAGGTTATGGAGAGGGATTGTCAAGGTACCTCGACCTCCATTTTAAGATTTCTTTGCTCCAAGTAAAGGTCAACAGATCTAAGAGCATTTGTGACACCACCAGCTATGGATATATGATTATCCTTAATCAGCACCATATCAAACAGGCCCATCCTATGATTTTTCCCTCCTCCAATCAGAACCTATAGGAAGAGTGATCAGCCCTTTAGCTATCAGCAAGCCCAAGACAAAAGGAAGAAACAAAAGAAAAGAAATTGAACATCACCGCCCATTTATCCACCAAGCGTAACCCTGGAGCTGTTTTTCTTGTCTCAAGGATCCGTGCAGGGTGGGCAGCATCTGCCATTGCCTACAGAAAGGAAACATGCAAGGTCCTTCTTCAATGAAGCAGAGGTACAAAATAATTGGATGCAGGAGAGCCCAGGCAATCCATTCATTGTCCCAGGTCCTTTTAAATAAAAGAAACGATGTCTATTACTTTCCACATGTAGCAAGGGAGAAACAGACCAGTAATAGCCAATATGAATGAAACATGAGCTAGCAGGCAAACCAACTTTTTCCAATATGCTACTCATTAGGGTAGCATAAATCCTGCTCGTACATTGGTTTGTTTTCTACAAAGAACAAAAGTACATCTTCTTAGTCAAATCCATCTCATCCCCCTAAGCTCACAAATTGTTGGGCGCCATTGCTGACTTAATGTGCTCCTCCCTCTATATTAACTTACCATTGGGCAGTGGTCATGCCATGTTGCACGTCTCACACTAGCTGCTATCATTAAGCGATGCATGGAGTGATGTTATAACAGCTTTTTATATTTTCTATATGGTTGCATCACTAACTTCAATAAGAGTACCTTTGTTAGAGTCGCTATCCCACTCATTCTCTGCATAAAATTTAGTGCTACCCTTTCAGCTACAACAACATTGTATGCTAGCCCTGCAAGTTCATTGTTTCCGATTAAAGAACAGAAAGAACATATTCCCATTGAAGGTAGAAGTATGGGAATCATGAACAATTAAAAGAACCAGCTTGAGTTACCGGAAACTTTTCCAAACTGAAGTCCTTTGTGAACATAATCTCCATCAGATTTAGACCATTCTACCTGATTGCAACATTGTGCACCATGTAATTTCATCAATATCCACATTTAAATTTTAAGACATGTGAGAACAATTACCTACTCATGCATGCAAACACATATACTCGGAGTGGGAGAGAGAGAGAGAGAGAGAGAGAGAGAGAGAGAGATAGTACCTTGAGAGATGGATCAACCTCATTGAAGACCATCTCAGCAAGAGCAATTCCTGCAATGACTCCATCTTCCTTGGCGAGGAAATGGGCTTCGACTTCCATGTCAGAAGGAATGGTTGCCATACATGTCATGTCTCCTAAATTCCACTGAACATATATTATATAACATCCCATCTATGCCTTTATCCATTAAAAGATTAGATGCAATAAGTTTATTGCTCAAGACAAATATTATAAAAACCAAAATCAATCATTCCCAGGACAAAGTCCTTTCTATGATCAGTTTTGCTGTGTCTTTGCTTATAGCTAACACTTCAAAACGGGTTCTTAACACATATGTAGGTGGAAATTTATTAGCAAATGAACTTAGGGGTGTGTTTGTTTCGCAGAAAATGTTCTCCAAACTTTTTTTTCCGGCATTTGTAATAATGAAAGCTTTGCAGTTGCAAATGTTATCATAGTGATCTCAAGACATTGCAAATTCCAGTGGCTTTTAAAAATGGTTGATGGTGATGGTAGTGGTTAACAACTTTGGAATATAGTCATGGCAAAATGAGAAAAAAATGATCACCTCCTTCTCAAAATGGAAATCATTTTCCCGTGTTCTATGAATATTATCAGAGATAGTCATACACCATCACAGTATCGGCTATCCCCTAATCACTTAACTGCAACTACTTGAGACTAACGGGACAATATTTGAAAATTATTAAGTTTTTATGCAAAACAGATGTCGGAATGAAAGGTTGGAAAAACATTTTCTTCCAAACATACACAGCTTCACAGTGCAATTGAAGAAGATAAAGATAACGAAAGCTCTAGACTAAGAAAAATAGATAGCAGTAGTGATCAACAGAAGATGAACCTCGATCGCCGGCGTCTTCTGCAAGGGCTAACTTGATGATCGTTTTCAAATTATAAGTGGGGTGAGAAGGAGGTCTAATGGACATTGAATCCACGGAGAGTTTTGTGGGGTTTGTTACTTGACCAGAAACAGACATTCTTGTCTTCCCCCTAACGACATATCATATGACGACAAGTTCATCAATTATAATAAGGTAATCAATCGAAAACAAAACAGAAAGGTTAAGAATACTCTTCTGAGCAAAAGGACATACCTTGGAGCTGAATATAAGCGAGGAAAGTAAGATGGGAAAAGCGAAAGAGTAGAATTACAACTACAAGACATTACTTTTTAGGTGTCCGGACGAATCATTCATAAGTTGTTGACATCGCACAAAGTGAAAACACATGCAGAAGATTGTGTGTGCCGACACAAAGCAGAGCAGCCGCCAATTCCTAATTCTCACACCAACCAAAGCAAAATCCCTATATCTCTAGCATTAGTGTCTTTGTTTACTCTTCTCTCCCCATTCTTCCTTTTATAATGAAGGATGATGGGCATCTGCTAGGTGCATCTCATGTCCTTTCAAATTAGCGTCCTAGGACCTAACTCATGTTTCTTTCTTTCTTTCTTCTTTTGTTTTTTTTCCCTCCCCTTTCAATGTTTTATTCAAATACGGGTCTTTTTAACCCTAACAACAAATAATACCGATGTGATATAATGAACCACCTATCAATTTTTACACATACACCTTCAATATTAAAAATTTTGCAAAGTATTCGCTACTTTCAAATATTCCTACCCAGCAATTATACATAGCAAATATTTTGCTAGGTGCGCCTGCTATGGCCCTAATATTTAAACCCAGCAGCCCACATCCTCATTCCATTAACATAAAAAACACAATTGTACTCTTGAAAACACAAGGGAGACGAGCGGAAACATAACGTTATAGTACCCATAAAATTTTTTTACTATTGAACATTCAAAAATAGGTAATAATCAATATTTTACATTATTTTACTTTCTTTTTTTTTCAAAAAAATTGATCATATATTACATATACTATGCAAACATGCATGAAACCTAAGTTTTTTAATTTGTTTATATTTAATGGGAATTTGTTATATCATGTGTAGATTAACGCGATTATGTAGTTGGGAAGATAAGTTGTGTGAATATTGTTATGGAAAATGTTAGTGTACATTTTGAAATTATATTGTAATTTGTACGCCTGTAATATATTCAATAAAATTTATAAGAAAAGTTAGATAATATATAATGTAGTTTGGTGAAATGACATTATGCAATTTACTAAATTGTCGCTAGGTGTGTGTTGTTTAAGTATGTTATCCGATTTAAATCTTTAGTTGATGGTGGTATTATTAGGGTGAAAATGATCGATTATGTGAAAGTTATTATACATACGAATGGAAATATTGTGATCGGTAACTCAGGGTTAGAGTACAATAGAGAGCCCATTACAAAATTGAAAATGAGAAACGATACAAACTTCTCACACTTCTTTTGGAGAATTTGTGGAAGCATCAAAATTAATCCAAATGGGGTTGAAATCATGCATAAGTATTCTTCCTTTCATGATGCAGGAGTTGCTTATGAGTTGATAACCATCAGAGATGATGAGGATATTGAAAATTTCATTGAAATAGCCGAGTCTTTCAGGGAGCAAAGTATGTAGGAAGTATACATTAGGTACTGAAGAGAATCAAGTGCCTATGAGCATAACATACAACATGCAAAAAATCCAACTTTTTCGACACTTTATTTGCAGTCTACAACAACTGCTATAGAGCCATCAAATTTAAACATGTCAAATGAATCGTAAGTGGATTTCACTAACTACAGGCATGTCGATATCATAGAGAAGTAACTTGATGAAGCATTGGGTCCGATTGTCAAACATGAAAAGTCTTATGATTCATATGTAAAGATAATACATATGAACATAAATGCCGACGATAATGAACAGGAGGAAGCAACTGTGATGATGTTGGACTCGAGGATGACTAAACTATCAACGCTCATTAACTCTTTTCTTTTTTCCTAAGTGGTCTGAGAGTCATACTCAGAAGAGTTGCTATAGTTACTATTAGATTTCTATAATGCTAGGCAATACATTTGGACAGCTTGGATATCACTTATATGTTTCCATATTATTGAGTGGTGTTTCCTTGATCGTATAATTTAGCAGTTTGGTGATTACTAGTACTCACCAAAGGATGTGGACACCTCTGAGCAGCTTCATTAACTAAACCTCTATAGTAGGAACAACATGAACTACATCAACATTCACAATGCATACATTCAAGGTTAGGAATAAAGGCATGGTTACTTAGTGCATATCTAAGGTCCCAGTAGAGTCGACGTTGGCTATTGGTTGTAGAATCAACAAATCACCTGCCCTTACATCACACACTAGGGAGTTGTCATCAATCATCTAATAAGTGCCTGTGCAATCGTCTCATTGTTTCTATATTTGTACCTACCTTCTATTATCTATACTAATAGCTTCATGTCTATTTATTTCAGGTAAACTCGCTTAGGGATGTACGGTTGACATCAGACTATCTGACCGCACTTGGTATTGCAAATGGAGCACTGCAGTTCGTTTAGCAATATAGTAGCCTCATCTTTTACCCACAGTACAGAGGCAGCAACAACTACACCCTGAAGACAATGACGAGGAGTAAGGAACACCTACAGCCGAAGATATGCTGACTCCTCGCATACCACCTAAAGGTAGAGCTTGAGATCAAGGAAGCAAAGCTCAATCAGGGCATTGTCGAGGTGATCACAATGAGGATGTGCCGTCATAGGGACGGCATTTTGTAGACTTTGGACACATTAGCTCTAGGTACAATACATGCCCCGAATCTAAAGTTGCTTCTAGCTTGGGGGCTGAATCAAACTCTTACATAACTCTTAAGTTCCAGCATCAATTAAAGCTCATGACTCCTTTAGCCCCTCTTAAGTGGCGTTTGAGCTACTCGTAGTCCTTCATGGGTGAGGGCATCACTCAACTAGAATCGACTGTTCTTACTAGCCTAATGCCTTCCTATGATTTTAACAAGACACTGCCATAGTCTACGCAATCATAAAATAGCCGAAGGCATTCCCTTCTATCTTGTGCTATCAAAACCTTCACCTGGCATAGGAAAGAATAGATAAATGTTGTACTAATCATATATGATTGTATTGACATAAACAAAGTACATTTTTTGTACATATACTTACTATTCAAATATAAGTTTAGTTTTTATGGAAAGTCACAATGTATGGCAAGCTTTTTGTGTTAATGTATTACATTTTGAATTATTTATGACTCTAATCTTCTCCTATGTGAAGTAAATGTCCATTCTGTACAATGAGTTTTGTTCTTATGCCTTTTGGCATCGAGAGTTAATGTTGAAGATGGTGAATTGGATTGGATAGTTTGTTATTTTGTATCTTGTTTTTGTAAATGCATGAAATAATGTATAATAGGAATTAGACCACCGAACCTCCAACTCGAGCCTGAACCTGAGGACTAGAAAGCATAGTGAGGCGAGTTCTCTCTTTTCACCCTACAACTAATGAGTCTGAGCTACTGCAGTTTGTTGACCTAATGCCCTGTTTGAGTCGAGCCTTCTTGTGTCTATCAATAGTCTCCAATTGTCGAACAAGGATGCACTTAGATAATAGCTTGATCCATCCAACCAACTGTACAACCGACCTACATATGGCCTGCTTTGATAGTCCGACCACTCACACATTTGCTCGGCCATGACCATGTTGACCTCCAGCTAAGTAGTACTGGTGCCAATAACTACCCCCCCACCCTAAAACATTCCTTTACTCAGCACTTCAGCTCGTAGTCACCAACTTGATTGTACAATTTGCCTTATACTGTTAGAAAGCCACCCATCTACAGAAAGTCACGTATCTAAGTAATCATATGACAAAATCCTTCGTACAAGACAAACATTTTTCTCGATTTTCTCCTTTTGCCCTTTTCCATTCTTGGTACATTACTTCTTTAGGACTACCCTTTTTAGTTACTTCCAATTATAATTGATGCCATAATATTTTAAGTATAAATACCTATTGTAAAGATAGTTACAACATCATATATACAGTTGATATTGAATATACTTCCTTTATTTGTGAGCTAATATACATCTGATATTGAATATACTTCCCTTATTTGTGAGCTAAGTGTGCTTACTTCCCTCTTTTACTCTTATCCTAACTTTTAAGTAAAGCTAGGTAGCGAGTACCCTCATTGGATTAGCTCATATGTCATATTGAGTTGATCGTAAGTTTTCAATAGTTTCCTAGTGTGTCATATCCTCAAAGTCGACTGTTTTACTTCCATTGTTGTTCATGCGTTTCTCTTTTCATCTTCTTTTTCAAGTTTTTTGCAAGCTTAGACCCATCTCAATACTGTTGCCTTTGTTAGCTCTCAGTACGGTGTATCATCTTGGTATCAGAGCAGAGGTTTATTTAGGTAAGTTACGTTTGAGCTTTCTTATGACCAATGTTTGTTGTAGTAGTGTATTTTAGTTGTGTAAAGATCAACTATAAGTGTCCGGGCAATTAAGAAGGCATAGTAATTTTCTATCATCATGTACTCTGTTTTATCCTATTTCAAATATACGAAAATAGAGCAAGTTTCAACTAGATTTGTTGTTCTTAAAAAATAGTTGTTGTGTTGATAGTTAGCTTGAACTTTCATGTGGAGAAGAGTGTATGTGAGTTGCTTGAGCTAAGTAAGCCATTTATGTTGTCTTATGGTTTATGAGTTTATGTACTGAGTTTTATTGAGAAGATGATGGATTTAAATGTTAATATTGGTATTGGAAATGACAATAGTGGTGTTATCCACCATAGATAACAACCTTAGGACACCCTTAGAATTATAAATAAATGAATTGATGAAATGGCTAACCTTATAGCCGACCTTACTAGAGCTATACATGCATTGTTCTTTTGACCTATTGAGGCCATGCAGAATACTCCCCAAGCTGCTCGACTTGCGAGAGGATAAATCTTAACTTAACAAGATTGAGATGGAGGAGTAGGAGTACATGTTAGGAGAAAGATTAATTTAGGTGATATGTATGGAAGGGAAGAAGGGAAGCAAGCTCAAGCACCCTGAACTATCGACTATGTAAAGCTTCAGATTCCAAGCTTTAATGATTATGGGAATGTGAACGACTACCTGGGTTAGGAGGAAAAGGTTGAACGTATTTTTTACTATTATTTGTTTGAGGACCATGAGAAGGTGAAGGTTGCTACTATAGAATTCTGAAGGTATGTTGCATTATGGTGGAAGAACTTCTAGACCATAAGGAGGCAAGAAGGATATAGAGAAGTTAACACCTAACTCGAGATGAAAAGAATTCTCAGAAATAAGTTCGTACCAAATACCTGCCTACATGATACTTTTGCTAGACTTTAGGATGTACGACAAGAGAATTGAATTGTTGATGAGTATGTTCGGAAGTTCCAAAAGCTTATGATCTGATGTGAAGTAAATGAGTCATCAACCTAAACAGTGTCCGAAATTCTTACGAGATTAAGAAGCGATAACTAAGATATTGTGAAACTTCAACGGTATACTACGTTAGCTGATGTTATAAGAATAACTCAGCAAGTGGAAAGATAAAGGAGGAACAAGCCGTGGCAACCTCTAATGAGCTACCCCAACTGCTTAGGGAATTTACTAAGCTTAGCATAGTGTTAAGCTAAGCCGAAGAACAAAAGTTAAAGTTAAATAGAAGAACCAACCAGTTGATGGTGATGTATAACCGAGGACCTATGAAAAGGGATAAGGATCTAAGAGGAAGACAAGCTAGATCGAGTGCTTTAAATGCCAAGGGTTTCGACACATGGCTACTCAGTGTCCAAACGGAAGGACCATGATTATTAAGAGAGATGTCCCAAAGATTGAGATAGGCAACACAGATAAGGAACCAGAAGAGGAAAAAGAAGTAGAGGAAGACATTGAGGTTAATACCGAATTGGTTAAGGAAGATGTATTTGTTGAGGACCTGGATAAACTGATCTTAGTTGTCTAATGTACGATGAGTATAGAACCCTCTACTAAAGAAGAAAAAAGAGAGAACTTATTCTACATCACTTGTAAGGTAAATGATCAGGTTTGTGTGCTCATAGTAGAAAGTGAAAGCTAGACCAACGTGGTGTCTACTAACTTAGTTAAGAAGCTTAAGTTGTCTACTATCTCACACTCGAAGCCATACAAGTTGCAATGGCTAAATAAGAAGAGAGTACTATACGTCACTCATTAAGTATTGCTCTATTGGAAATTATTCCAATGAAATTCTCTATGACATGCTACCTATATGTGCATCTCATGTGTTACTAAGCTGACCTTGGCTTTTTGATTGAAGGGTTATTCATTATGGTTTCAACAACACATATGTGTTTCAAAAGGATGGGAAGGAAATTACCTTGAACCCTATGATCCCGAGTCAAGTGAGTAAATGACAAGCTAAATTGGCCTGAGGATCTAAGAAGGCTTTGGTATTGAGTAGAGCTAAGCTCCGAAAAGCTATTAAAGCTGACATGTTGACTTTTATATTGGTCAGACCACTATTATAGTTGAAGGAGTAAGTTGAACTACTCTTAGAGATTAAAGAGCTATTGAACGAGTATGTAGACCTGTTTCCAAAATAGTTGCTAGAAGGGTTACCCTCGGGGCATAAAGCACTATATTAACTTAATACCTGGTGCTACCTTGTTGAATAAACCAGCTTATAGAATGAATCTTGACCAAGTTGCAGAGCTCCAGAAGTAAGTCAATAAACTAATAGATAAGGGATATGTGAGGGAGAGCCTTAACCCCTATGTTGTGCTTACGTTGTTTATGGCAAAGAAGGATGACACTTAGTATATGTGTGTGGATAGCAGAGCTATCAACAAGATTACAATCAAGTATCAATTCCCCATCCCAAGGCTAGATGATATGTTGGACAAGCTGAGTGGTATGAGAGTGTTCAATAAGATCAACTTAAAGTCATGGTACCACTAGATTCGAATGAGACAAGAGGATGAATGGAAAATTGCTAAGACTTGACATGGCCTGTACGAATGGATGGTCATGCCTTTTGGATTATCAAATGGCCTAAGTATTTTTATGAGACTGATGAATCATATTTTGAGGGATCTAATTGAAAAGTTTGTTGCCATCTATTTTGGCGACATCCTTATCTATAGTGCTAACTTAGCAATACAACCTAGCAATGCATACTAACCATCTTTAGGATGTTTTCAATGTCCTGCAAGCATAAAGATTGTTCAAAAACTTGAAAAAAATGTTGTTTCTATCAGGAACAAGTGATCTTCTTAGGTTACATGGTTAGTGGAAAAGGATCAAGAGTTGATGAAGAGAAGTTGTGAGCCATTATTAAGTGGTAAACCATGATGTGAATTTTGTAGATGAACACATGAACTCAATATCATGCATAACTAGGAGATGGGTCTAGATCACGAGATGGTATGAAAAGTAAATGATAGTCAAAGGTTGAACAAGGATTCTTGTATACCAACGATGGATATGACACACCAGCACCCTATACAAGCTCAGGTTACACTTAATATGACGCACAAATATGGCTAGAGATCACTTGCCAGATAAGAGTAAGGATTCTTAGCTCAAGAGAAAGAGTAAAAATCCAATGTATTCTCTATGTATGATGATGTTATGACTATTACATTATGCGAGTATTTACAATACCCTATTAAGGCCAGTCCTAAGTTATAGAAATTACAAAAGAATGATTCTTATTTGCTAAACAAAGGAGAATAATTTATAGGGAAAATATGAAATCGTGCAAAAAGAATGTCTGCTATTAGAAAAGATAATGTTGAGCATTTTACCTAGTTTGTGATTCTGACAACACTGAGTCGAACAAAGGTGGTCCTCTGATCAGGTCTGTTTAGCATTAGCAGTTCAGCAGCTTGACTGCTGAGGTTGGACGGTGGTAGGTTCAAGGATGATTCACATTTGGGTCAACCTTGGATGGTTGGCTCTTGACAATTGTCAACTTAGCCTCGATACTGTTGAGATGGCTGTTTTCTTGATTTAGTGCTTGGACTAGGGTGTTGTGGAAGGGTCGGTTCCTTATGTCAGCTAATCACCTCGGTAGCTTCCTAGAGGGTGTAGAGAGCAAAGTAACTTAGCAATTCAGATAAGGATAAACACTACTCCTCAATGTTTAACTCATCTCGAACAGCTCTATAAACCATTTAAGAAAGCCCTTGGGCTCGAGAGCGAGTGATCGATCCTTGATCCTTATCAAACCGTAACCTCATGTGCCGAAGTTAGGAGTTCTCATGAATTAGCCTCATTCTACCGATGTTTTATCTAGGATTTTGTACCATCAAAGCACCTTTGATTGAGCTAAGGAGTTTGAGTGGGGAGAGTAGTTTTGCCGAGATAAAAGCAAGGTTGACCTCTACCTCCATCTTGGCTTTACCGGATTTTAATAAAGTGTTTAAGCTTGAATGTGACACGTTAGGTGTTGGCATTAGAGCTGTGCTAATGCAAGAAGGCCGACCTATCACTTATCATAACAAGAAGCTCAAAGGAGCATAATTAAACTATTCTATGTATGACAAAGAACCTTTGACCCTAATCTAAGCTCCTCACATATAGCAACATTACCCTTTGCCAAAAGAATTCATCATATACACAGATCATGAGTCATTAAGATATTTACAGAGTCAATCCAAACTTTCCAAACGCTAAGCTCGATAGATTGAATTCCTAAAGGGATTTAACTTTGTCACCAATTATAAGCAAGGCAAGAATAATGTAGTTGTTGATGCTCTATCAAGAAGACATGTTCTCCTCACTAAGTTACAAACCAGGTTATTAGGGTTTGCAAGCATTAAAGAACAGTATCAAAGTGATTTACCCTATATATAAGTACTGTAGAGAAGGAAAAACAGTTAATGGGTACCATATGGAGGATAGTTATCTGTTTTAAGATAGCAAATTATGTATGTCGACTTGTTTAATTAGAAAGTTATTAGTAAGAAAAGCCTACAATAGAGGATTCTTTAGGCACTTTGGAGAACGAAGGACCAATGAACTATTGAATGATAGGTTCTTTTGGCCTAAAATGAAGCGTGACATACATTGTGTGATTAAAGGATGCACCATCTACAAGAAAGTAAAATACCGAGCAAAACAAAGGAAGGTAATGTCTCTATCTGTTCCAACCAAACCATAGGTTAACTAGAGTATGGATTTTGTCCTTGGATAACCTTAAACTACTCGAGGCAAAGATTCTATAATGGTTAGCATTGATACATTCAGGAAAATGGCACATTTTGTACCCTACACCAAAACAAACGATGCTTCAGTTATTACTTCTTTGTTTTTTGCAGGAAATAGTTCGCTTGCACAAAAGGCTAAAGAGTGTGGTGTTAGACAAAGACCCAAAATTCTTGAGCCATTTTTGGAGAAGTTTGTGGCAACGGATGGGAACTAAACTACTCTTTAGCACCTCTTGTCATCTCCAAACCAACGGCCAGACAGAAGTAGTCAACCACAACCAGGGATCACTACTCCAAGTTGCAGTAGGAAAAAACTTAGTCAACTGGGATATTTGCCTACCTATAGTCAAATTTGCTTACAATAAGACGGTACATGTTACCACTAAGCGTATATGGTTTCAACCATAAACTATCCTTCAATCATACCCCAATATGGCCCATTGACTAAGAAGATCCAGAAACGAGGTCCATAGCTCAGTCCATCCAATAGATTTACCAACAAGTCACCTAGTACATAAACTGAGTTACTTGAAAACTAAAGGAGAAAGGCAAAGGAAGGAAGACCAAGCAGTTTCAGCCCGGTGGCAAAGTGTGGCTACACTTGAGTAAGGAGAGATTTCTAAACAAGAAGAAGAGCAAGCTATCTGCTAGAGCTAATAGACACTTCAAGATCCTCTAGAAAATTAATGACAACACTTACTAACTAGAGTTGCTAGAGGACTACGGAGTATCCGATGTGTTCAATGTTACTGACTTCAGTCCCTATTGATTCGAAGAAGGCTTGGATGAGGACCAATCGGATTTGATCCTAAATCCCAATCAACTAGACGGGGATGATAGGAATTAAGCTACTAGACCTTTGACCTAAACTCAAGTTCGAAGATTGGAACGCATAGTGAGGCGAGTTCTCTCTATTCACCCTACAACCGATGAGTCTAAGCTACTACAGCCTACTAACTTAATGCCCTATTCGAGTCGAGCCCTCTTGTGTCTATCAATAGTCTCCAGTTGTCAACCAAAGATGTACTCAAATAGCAACTCGATCCACTTGACTAATTGTACAACCGACCTTAATATGAACTGCTTTGATAGTCTGACCCTTCATACATTTGCTTGGCCATGACCGTACCAACCTTTAGCTCAATAGTATTGATGCCGAAAACCCCTACACACATTTGCACCTACGTCTTCTTAGAAGGACTACCTACCTCTATATGGTATCTCGGCTCGGTAGTCACCAACCTGATCATATAGTTTATCTTCTACTGCTAGAAAGCTACCTATCCACAAAGAGCCACGTGTCCGAGCAATTATATGATAGAATCTTCCGTACAAGATGGGTGTTTTTCTTGATTTTCTCTTTATGCCCTTTTTCATTCCTTGTACATTACTGCTTTAGGACTTTACCCCTTTTAGTCATTTTCGATTATAGTTGATGCCTTAATATTTTGGGTATAACTACCCATTGTAAAGGTAGCTGCAACATCACATATACATTTAATATTGAATATACTTTCCTTATTTGTGAGCTAAGTGTGCTTACTTCCATCTTTTACTCTTATCTTAACCCTTAAGTAAGGCTAGTTGGTGAATACTCTCATCAAACCAACTTATGCATTATTTCGAGTTGAGCCATAAGTTTTCGGTAGTTCCTTGGTGCATTATATCCTCAAAGCTAAATATAGGTTTTGCTTATTTTACTTCCATTGTTGTTTATGTGTTTCTCTTTCCATCTTTGTTTTCAAGTTTTTTATAAGCTTAGACTCATCTTGATACTGTCACCCTTGTTAGCCCTCGGCATAACATATCAATGTATCTTAGGTTAACTTAGCCATTTTGTTTGAAATCTACAGGTGGAAACAAAAGAAAGTGCATGCAGTACATGTCCAAATGTATTAAAGGGGTATACATTACTTGTTCCTTTAGTATATTTGGATATATCATGAAGGCACATGCAGTACATGCGCCTTCTTTTTGGCATAACTGATAAATTTTTTACATTAAAGGTACATGTTTTGCAAATATTTATTGCCAGGAATTCTTTTTCGTAATATTTTTTGGAAAAGGTCTCATATTCGTATAAAACTCTTGTTGCTCAATCCGTAATTTTTTCTTTTTATAAGAAAATTTCAAAATACAATCATAATTCCACTTCCATCCCTGTCACTATATTTGAAAGCATATTTATGGAGAAATTTCCCATCATTAAATATTACTAATTAAAATTATTTAATTACCTTTTACCCTAATTATGATATTTAATAATTAAGAATATTTTAGGTAATTACTACTATATACACATTTAATTTAATTTCATTCTATACCAATTCATAGGTATTTCCAATCATAAAATATGAGTCGTCATTCCAATCACCATTTCATTTTATTTCAATTTACTCAAGTACAGAATGTAACATGTATCACTCTTAAAAATTTTGAAAATTGTAAGGAAGTTGAGCATTTTCAAAAGTTATCATTTACTATAGGTAGAAAAAAAATTGATCAAATTGAACCAATTCAAAAACCAAACTAAAAATATGGTATTTTTCCAATTTGATTCAAAATTCCTTAACAAAATATTTGTAGTTGGTTAGAAAAAAATAAACCAAATCAAGTTGTAAAATCTAATCAAATAAAATTAATTACTAATGGACATTTGAAATTTCCTAATTGCACAAACACTGAGTTCATTAATCTCCTATATGATATCAATATTTATCATTAAAAAATAAATATAATGCTTTTCATATGAAATTATATCTTATACAAACATAAATTCTTTGATTGAAAAGTATAATTACAGGATTAAATTGAATTTTTATGGTTTGAAAAAGTTCATAATACTGAACTACACCTACTTTTATCACTACCCCTTAAAAACTAATTTAGCAACTTAAATACACATTTTAGTTGAATTGAGCACTAAAGTGGTAATGATGTAGTAATTAATTATATATATATACACACACACTAACAAATATATTTATTTAAAATATAATAGAAATAAAAATAGAATGTGGAATTTTTCTTAAAAAAGAAAAAGATGAAACTAGAAAATAAAACAAAAAAATAAAAGAAAAAGGGAAAAGAAACATCATCGTAGCCATTTTCTAACCACTCCAATGTCAAGCTATAGCAAGTGACCATATGAGAGGGCAAAGATTGGGTCACATAAGCCCCAAGGTAGTTCTCTCGACAACACTTTAGCTTTGGATGTTAGGAAGATAGTCAAAATTATTAGTAGGTTATGTGAAATCCATGGAGGGGTCCCATAACTTGAACTTGTCAACACTTCAAAGTTCAACCCTTCTATGATGGTAATCAATTACCCTATAGCAATCACCTATCAAATCCAGCATTAGGATGGTTAGGGAAATGGCTAAATCAATTTTTCATTTCTTTTTCAATTTTTCTAGTTTCTTTTTAAAATTTTAAGGAATTTTTCTTTATTATTTTCTAATTTTTTAGTAGTTTTAACATTAATTAATTAAATAAATATGATTAATTACCATGTCAACCTTTTAGGAATAAGTACCAACTTCTGAAAAAGATGGGGCCATACAATTTTCAAATTCGAGGTACACTATAATCTAAAAATTTATGGGGCGTTATTGTAATAAAAATGGAAGTAAGGAAGATTATAGCATCTAAACTATGTAAAATGATAGATTGAGCTGGTACAATTCCTTACATATAAAACTAAGCTACATGCAGCTATTATGGTGTGCAAATAGTAAAAGAAAACCGTTGAGTCTAGTTTTTCACCTTCCCAGTTTTTTTTATAAAATTATACCTTTTTTAAACTAATCAATACTAAACCCTACCCGTTTAATACCAATTCTCGATTAGGGTTTAAAGAAAACCATCTTTTTCAATTTAAAGAGGTATTGGAGTCATTACTCGACCAAAGTCAGGAAAAAGAGTTAAGTTACCGGTCTATCGATTAAAAAAACCAATTTATAAAAACAACTTTTTGAAAACCAAAGATCTAGATCCGGGAGCTAATTTATTAAACTCTAAACAGATACCACTTTTTAACTTTTCAAATTTAATTTCGCTTTTCAAATATACCCTTTTTAATTTCTAAAATAACAAATAATATTACACGTGACTAAAAATTAATCAATTTATACGAATATCTAAAAATGAAAAAAATACAACTTTTCATATTTTAAGTCACTCCATACTAACGTACGAGTATCTACATACCTGCTATTTGGGATCAAACTTCTGTAGTTCGTTCACCGAAAATATAGCGGGTTGATTTAATTTTAATTTTGGAAAAACAGCCAAGTTTACATTTTTATCCATTTTGACTTATTTAAAGAAAATAAAGTGGGTTGATTTAATTTTAATTTTGACTTAATTTTGAAAACTTTAAAGTGGTCCTAATTTAGAAAGAGTTCAATTATTTTTATTTATATTTTTGGAAAAAACCGAATTTGTAAGTGTCAAAAGGAATTTTATTATTTTTTATTATTCCTTTACTTTTTATTGTTATTTTTTATTTTTTTTGTTGGTTAAAAACGCAAAAATAAATAAAAATAAAACTAAACTAAATACTTATTCTCTTTTTTTTTTCTTCTCTTTGATTTTTTTTTTTGTTTTTCTCTTTTTTCTTTTTTTTTTCGCTTTTTTCCTTTTTCCTTTTTTTCTGTTTTCTTTTTTACTACCATTACATTATGACATAAATAAAAAATAAAACATAAAAAAAAGAAAAATAGAAAAATAATACAAAAGGAAAAACAAAAGAAACTAAATAAAATAAGGAGCAAAACAACAATGGGTCAGACTTAGTAACACGCGAGTCGCGAGTCAAGAGTTGGGTCGGATTCAGAGTGGAGTCGAGTTTGGACCGAGTCGGAGTCAGGTCTAGACAAGGTCGAATCCGGGTCGCTTCTTACGACTAATGCAGCACGGCAAAAGCCGTTTCAAGGTGTATTTTGAGTGAATGAGGGCTGTTTTGTGTTAAACTTATTAGCCTTAAGAGGTGCAAGAACAATGTCGTAGCTTAGTTTGGTCGGCAATAGTGGTTGTTGTTTGGGCGTCTATGGAGGTCACACATTGTCTGTGGGTCGTAGGTTAGGGTGCAGTTGGTTGGGTCGTTGATAGTAGCGAGGATAGGTCTACTGCTGTAGTCAAGGGTGGCTTGGCTAGAGAGTGAGGTCAAGTCGTATGTTTATTTGGGATTGGAATCGGGTTGGGTTTGACGGTGGATGTAATCGAGCAAAGGATGGTGCATACGAGAATAAGATCTAAGGGAGAGGGGTGCTCTCTGTACGTGGTGTTTCATGTAGTGTGTAGTGTACGTGAAGGATGAGAAAGGGCGTGGAGCGTAGCAGTAGGTGTTATGGTGGGCTATAGGTGTTCAGCATGGTGGCATTGGTGGTGTATTGGTCTCAGGGGTGTCGTATGTCTAGAGCTTGGCAAGAAAGTGCCCGGGTTTGAGTGCTAGCTCCAGTTGGTATTATGGTTGTGGTTCAATTGGTGTATGGGTTAAGCGAAGGGTAAGAGTGATTAGGGTTCTAGGGGTTTGTTGTTCATCTGGCCTGGATTGAGTGTTGGAGAGAGAGAGAGTGGTTGCCAAAAGGAAAAAGAGAGCATGGGTCCACTCCCCCCCTCCCCCCCTTGCTTATATGTGTTTGAATCCCCTGACTACTGTTCGTTCGTATTGTGTTGTTTTTTTTTTTTGAAACAGTCCCCTTCCTTATTTCGAAAGTCCCTCTCCCCTTCACTGTATGTGATCGATTCTTTTATAAATGAGGAAATGAGGTAAAAAAGGAAAGGGAAGAAAGAAAAAGGGGGAAAGAAATTTTGTTGTCACAACAAATCATAACGCGCCATGTGTTACAATTAAATATGTGGCCCAGTGATATTTTGACATGTAGCAATATGTAGATTTAAAAAAGATAAAAAAGCATCATCTTATCTCAATGAGTTTTGAACCCCTATTCTCTAGCTTAATCCATGCACTTAGTCTAATTACTTTACCGTTAGGCCATTGGCTTATGCTTTGTTCATAAATGCAATTAAATTACACATATGGACTAGGTCAGCCTAGATTAGATTTAAATTTAAGCCTAGGTCCAACAGTCCTTTATTTTTAAGTCTAATTAAATTAAAAATCTACTCTATCCAAGCAGCTTTAAAAATTTATTATTTTCTAAATTCCTTATTTTTTTTGTGACTTTTCAAATTTTTTATATATTTTCCTAGTTTTTCCATTTTTTGTATTTTTTCTAAATTTCTTCATTTTTTTTTTTGGTTTTCTTAATTTTCTATTTTTTGAATTTTTTTCTAATTTAGGATCCTATAACCTAAACTAAAAAATAAAAAGCGGCAAAAATTAGGTATCTACAAAAACAAGTCGTATGTGCAATAGCTTAAGCCTTATTAATTTAAGGTCATCTACAGTTGTGTTTTCAACTGAGTTTATGGAGATAGTATCTTAAGAACCCTCTTGACTTGAGTATCTATTTTAATGGCACTTAAATTAGAAAACATTTCACGAGAATCAATAGGAAGTAAAGCAAAGCAAAAATATCATTTAACATAATGAGGATTAAACACACGAACCAACACTTACTGTAAACATAATGACAATCTACTTTGATATGCTTACTATGCTCATATAAAATTGGATTCTTAATGATGTAAAGGGCATGTTGATTATCACACAAAAGAAGAATAGCATGACGCACATGAATAGCATATTGAAAAGCAAAACCTTTAAGGAATCTATGTAGACACTTCATTTTTATCCCTTTATAATTTTAGAAATTTTTGTAGAAGAGAAAAAGGTCCTAATTCGAAATTAAAAAATTGAAAAAAGAAAAAAATTGAAAAATTAGAAAAATACAAAATATAGAAAAACTAAATAAAAATAATTTTTTTTAGGACTTTAGAAAATAAGAATAATCATTAAGTTTTGGATAGATTAGAATATTAAAAGAATAAAGTAGAATTTTTTTAATAAAGTAAAAATAAATCAAGGGGTTTATGCATTTTAATGCTCTTTGAGTTTTGGTCCTTTATAAAGGGATTGTTTGGGCTCAAGCTTAGATTTAATATTTAAATTGAGTTTAAGTCAGCTTAGTCCATATGTGTACTTTGTTTGCAAATATGGACAAGGCATTGACTATTGGCTTGTTGGAAAGTACTTTAGTATACATATAGAAGGTCTAGGGTTCAAATCATGCCATGTGCAATTTATGCATTTTCTTTTTTTTCACCCGTCCTGTCCAAGTGTTGTACATGGCTGTTCTTAAGAAGGTCATATGGTTGACGTAGCACCACATCAACCTTTCTTTCTTTCCCTTTCCATTCCTTTCCCTCCTTTTCCTGTGAGATACTAGCCTAAAGTGTACACTTCACCACAATTTTCACAAGGTTTCCACATACAAATACACAAATTCTTGGTTCAATGTACACATTAAACCTAGCATTGGGGTCGAATTCATTTGTTTCAAGGACTAAATCGACTAAGAAAATTAGAAAAAACTTGAAATCCAAAGTTATACATTCATGGCCAATTTCATCATTCATGATGTTTTCATGAATAATCAAGCTTGGAAACTTTAAATCTAACCCCCCATTTACTAATCCAAATCACACAAAACCAAACTCACTTGCTTATTCTAGTGGCCAAACAAGCCCGGATTAAGCCTTGTCGCTGCTGCTCTTTCCCTTTCGACGTGACTCGTTAGCTAACCTGTACTTAAGCCGGTCCACCTCTGCTGACCTACGTACCCTGATTCGAATCCAATTGGTTTGGCCATATTATGCTCTATTGTTGTTATTGTTTCTTTTTTTATATATATATTTTATTTTATTTTATTTATTATTTCATGAATAAGATGTAATTCATTAAAAAAATAAAAAGAAAAAAGCAAGCTTTGTTTTATTTTTATTTAGAGTAATGTATGCTTAGGTCAAAAGCAAAAATAAAAATAAAAACAAAAATAAAAAATATGCGTTTCATCACTTAGAAAAAATATTTTTCAAATAAAAGTCTAAATAACAAGCCCTTTTTCAAAAATAGGATTTCCTTAGAATTTTTCAAATAAAAATTAAGACCCTTTTAGGATTTTTCAAATGAAAATAAATTGATAAAACTGTAAACCCAATCGTTTTCAAAAACTTAAAAAAAAAAAAAAACCAATCAACACACGTAAAGTTGTCTAGAATGAACTACGGAAGTCTAAACTTAAGTAGTAGGCATGTAGACACCCGTATGTGCAAGGCGACTTAAAATGTGAAAAAAAAAATTATTTTTCTCCTTTTGTAAATAATTTTTCAAGTTGTTACTTTTTTGTCATAGATATAATTTCATTGTTTACTTGTGAATAGACAATATTTTTATAATTGCATTTTTGAAAAGTAGAATTAAATTCGAAAGATTAAAATTGGTATTTCTTAAGATTTAATAGGTTAGGCCCCAGACTTGAAATATTTGGTTTTCATGTGGTCTAGTATCTAGATTAAAATTAATCCATTCAATTGGTTTTAATCTAACCCATTTCTTAACCTCGGTAGGCTAGTAACTCCAATTTCTTTTCAAATTTATAGAAAACATGTTTTTCTGAGTTTCTAGTCAATGGTCAATATTAAATGAGTATAGAGTTTAATATAAATCAAGTTAAAAGAATAATAAAAAACCGAAAAAAAAATCCAGGCTCGACAATCCAACTTGCAAGCAATAGATGCTAAAGCATAATGGTAAGCCTTTTGTAGAATTTCATGATATTCTAACTTAGATTTTATATGTCTAATTTTTTAGAGGAAAATCAACAAAGAATGTAATGTTTTATGTAGATTTTTGGGTATAAACCTATTAAACCTAAGCACTACATTGTAGATCGATAAATCAACAAATGAACTAGAACAAAAAGAAAATTCCTTACCTTAGGATTACCGTTCAGGTATCTCAAGACAGGAAAAGGCGGGATGCCATTGAGTGAGCCATTATAAGATACCTAGCTTGCCAACTCAACAATAAAAATAAAGATCAATAAATATAACAATTGGAAAAGAAACTGTCACCTCACTAGTTAGTCTACTAACGCACATCCTGATCCTACTATCTCACTTCTCACCATATCCCTCTCTAGATTATGTATTGCCCTTGACTTGACCATAAAACCTAATCCTGCATTACCTATGGCATGTGTGATTGACACTACTCTTAAATCATCATTGTAAGATGTGAGTAAACTCAACGCTACTTCTTATAATTTACATTATTATAAAAACTTTAGAGGTAGATCTACTTTCATGATGTAGCATATTACTCAATATTGGTTGGAATGATCTTGCTCTTGAGGAAAATCTAAAAACTGCGGTCAATGCTCCATCCCTTAGCTAAACTGCCACTTAACAATCATACAACATGAAACCAGATTAGGAAGCAATCTTATAGCATGAATCGCACGTTTGACAAATTATAGGATAGCTTATTTGCAACCTTCCCACTTTATTTTGTTTATTTAATTTCTTAATGAAAATTCTTTATTATAACTGAGTTTAACATTCGGTTTATCACATATGTTTTCAATATTAAAATTTAAAACAAGGGACATAATTGTACTTTGGATTTTATTTCCCCTTCTCCCCACTTTTGAAACACATTCCACTTTTCCTTTTTTTTTTTTTTTTATCCTCTCTTCTCTCACCTTATCTGTTTTTCCTCTCTCTCAACCCAACCAAACTCTTTGCTTCTAGAGACTAAATATTAAGGAAAGTTGGCTAAAGAAGCATTTTTATAGTGTTTTCTGTTATTAGGAGAGTATGTAACACAATTCTTAGGATTATAGTGGTGCAAACACAAAATCTTAGGATTATACTTGCATTAAGGTTAGTACAAATATATATAAATAAAATATATTTACATAATAGAAAAACAATATGGAAAGGGTATTTTGAAAAATAATTCTAACTTTAGAAAGTTTAAGTGGCTAGCTCTATTAATGGTCCATAGTGGAATCGCCAAGTTGTTGAGTTTGAATTTTCAATTTTTCGTTTTCATTAACTTGATTTAAACTAAACCCTTTGCTTATTTAGTTTAAGTTCTTGACTAAAATTAAGGAAAACCTAATTTCTTTATTTCTTGAACCTATTTTGGAGTTGCCACCCGATAGAACCGAAGATGTGATTTAATTAAAACCAATTAAGCAGATTGGTTCTAATTTAGTCGTTAGCCTGCGCGTTTCAAAATCTTTTTAAAAAAATTCAAGAAACCAAATTCACGAGTTCAAAAGCTATCTTATTAAACCATAGTAGGTACCACTTTAACCTTTAGAATTAACTTTATTTTTCACAATTCCCATTTATCACAAAATAATTCTAATTTACAAGTAAATAAATTAATAAATTTTACATATATACAAAAGAGAAAGAAAAATTAAGTTTATTTATTCACAAAGGGAAAATAAAAAATTTCCATATTTTAAGTTGTATCGAAGATATCTACGTACCTGTTATTCGGGATCAAACTTTTGTGATTTATTTTTACACAAATCTTTAGTAAGTTGGTTTCTTTTAATTTTGAAAACATCTAAGTTTGCATTGTCTTTTTCAATCATTTTAGTTTTATTTAAAGAAACTCTAAGAAAAGGGTCACAATTTTGGTGTTTTACTTAGTGAAAGTTCTAAGAGAACTCTAATTTTGAAAAAGGTTTATTTATTTTTATTTATTTAAAAAAGGATTTTTCTAAGTGGTAAAAGATGTTTTATTATTTTTTATTTATATTCTTTATTTTTATCAACACATTCTCTCTTTTTAAAAAAAAAAATTAATTAAATACTTTTATTCTTATATCTAAAATAAACAATTTTTAAAAAATATATATATTTGTAAAAATGATGGGTAGAGGAAAACATTAAATAAAAACCTTTTTCTCTTTCTTTTTTTATTTATTTATTTTTCTTTTCATTTTTCTAGAATAGAAATTAAAATTATAAAAAATAGAGAACAAAAATAAAGGAAAAAAAAAAAAAAGAAGGAAAGGGGACTGGACCAAGGGCTAGCAATGTAGGTCAAGGCATAGGTAGATCTTAGGTCTTTAGGTTGAATTTGAATCGTTCAACTCGATCATGTGTATTGCATATGATTTGCAAGGAGAAGATGACGATGGGAAGCTATAAGTAGCTGTAGTGGTTACATCGAATAGGAAAAGATGTTTTGTGTGTATTTGATTGGGGAATAAGGGTATATGAGTGGTGTTGCAATTGTTGGTGGTGGTTTAATGGGGGTTTGAAATTGTACGGTGGCAATGATTGGTAGCTACTGTAGTTAATGCTGGTTTAATGCTAGGGAAAGGCGTAGGTAGGGGTTTTAGGTAGCGATGAGGCTGATGGTGATGGTGGTTTTGCGTAAGAGTACAGTTGCAATGATTTAGTAGAGCAACCATGGCAGGTAGAGACAGAAAAAGGTTACTCTACCTACTGTGGTGGTTATCGAGGATAGATGTGGTGTTAGGGAAGGGGTTTATGATGCTTGTAAGTATCGTGGAAGTGTTGGGTTTGGCTAAGAAGTGGCGGATGTAGTGATCCTGTGGTGGTAGCTAAGGACCAAGTCATAGTTGGTTTGAAACTATAGTTAATGGCTATGGTAGGGGATGATGGTGGTGGCCTTAAGAAGTTAAGAGCCTAGGGACACTTGCTGTTGGATCAATTTTGCTCAAAAAAGCCTTGAGCTCGAGCAATTCTAGAGAAAGAGAGAGATGAGACACTTAGTGATATGAACCACACTAAGGACTAATAAGGTTGGCCGCAAGGGGTGGGTCCAAGCTTGCAAAAAGCTTGAAAACGAGGATGAGAAATGCATGTGAACAAAAAAACACATAAGCAAATCTCAATTTGCTCCAAGGATATTATGCACCAAGGAACTATCAAGGACTCACGGTTTAACTTGATATGACGTATAAGCTAGTCTGATGAGGGTATTTACCACCTAACTTTACTTAAAGGTTAGGATAAGATTAAAGTAAACAGGCAAATAGAAAGCAATGCTCACGAAAAGAGAAGTATATTCAGTATCTCACATATGTTGATGTGGTTACATTTACAATGAATACTTATACTTGAAATATTAAGGCAACAACTATAAATGGAAATAACTAAAAAGTTAAAGTCCTAAATAAGTAATGTATAAAGAATGAGAAAGGGCATAAAGAGAAAATCAAGAAAAGTATCCGCCTTGTATGAAGGATTCCATTAAACGATTGCTTGGACATGTAGCTATTAGTTAGTGAGTGAATTTCTGACTAAAACAGATAAACTATACGGTTAAGATGGCAACTGCCAAGAAGAGGTGCCTAGCAAGACTAAGGATTCTTCTAAGGTGAGTTCAGCTTGGACATGTTGGGAGTAGTTCATATTCAGGTCGATAGAACTAGTGATCGAGTGGGCCAAGCTATTGTCTGAACGTGACTCAGGTCAGTAGTCAGAAACTATTGATAAGTACGGGAAGGTTTAGCTCAGACAAGGTAGTAGACTGGTGGATCAAAGTAGTTTAGACTCATCAGGCACAGGTTACTACAAAAGATTTCACTTGGCTATACTCTCAAGCCCTCGAGCTTGAGCTTAGGTTAGATGTCCAATGCTTTGATTCCTATCATCCTCACCAGGTTAGCTAGGATTTAGGATCAAATTCGATTGGTCCTTATTCAATTCTTCCTTAGGTCGGTAAGGGTTGAGGTCAACAACATTAAATACGTCAAACACTCTAAAGTCTTATGGCAGCTCTAACTGATATGTATTGTTGTTTATCTTTTGGAGAATTCTAAATGGTCCTTTAGCTCTAGTAGACAGCCTGTTCTTCCTCTTTTTGGGAAACCTTTCCTTGCTCAAGTGTAGCCATATTTGATCACTAGGTTGAAATTGCTTAGTCTTCCTTCCTTTACCTTTTTCTTTTAGATTCTTAGTAACTCAGTCAATGTGTTAAATGACTCGTTGCTAGATCTACTGGATGGACTGAGCTTTAATTCTTACTTCTGGATCTTCTTGGTTAGTAGATGGATTTGAGTTTTGATTAAGGGTTAGTTTGGGATTGAAACCATAGAGAACCTCAAATGGGGTTTGTCCAGTGATGGCATGTATTGTCTTGTTATAAGAAAATTGTACTATAGGTAGACAAACATCCTAGTCAGCTAGGTTTTTCCCTACTATAGCTCAGACTAGTGACCTTAGGGTGCAATTGACAACCTCTGTTTGGTCGTTGGTTTGAGGATGGCAAGAGGTGCTAAACAACAATTTAGTTCCCATTCAACGCTAAAGAGTTCTTCATAAATGACTTAAGAATTTTGGGTCTCTATCTGACACCACATTCCTTAGCATTCCATGCAAGTAAACTATTTCTTCCAAAAACAGAGAAGCAATAGCTGAAGCATCATTAGGTTTAGTATAGGGTACAAAATGTTTTATCTTACTAAACCTATCCACGATAACCATCACAAAATCTTTGCCTCGGGCTATTTGAAGTAATCCAAGGATAAAGTCCATATTCAAGTCAGCCTATGGTTTAGTCAAGACAAATAAAGGCATTACCTTCCCTTATTCTACTTAGCTTGTTGCTTTCTTACAGATGGCGCATTCCTCAATCATACAATGCACATCACATTTCATTTTAAGTTAGAAGAACTTATCATTCAATAGCTCATATGTCTTCTATTCTCCAAAATGTCTAGAGAGTCCTCTACTGTGGGCATCTCTTACTAACAGTTCCCTTATTAAATAAGTCGGCACACATAATTTGCCATCTTAGAATAGATAATCATCTTCTACATGATATTCGTCCACTATTCGTCCACTATTCCTCCTTCTTCACATTGTCCAAATATAGGACTAAAATGAGAATCATACTGATACTATTCTTTAATGCTTGTAAACCTTAGCAATTTGGTTTACAACTCAATAAGAAGAGCATGTCTTTTTGATAAAGCATCAACAATTACATTATTCTTATCTTGCTTATATTTGATGACAAAATTAAACACTTCTAGAAATTCAATCTATTGAGCTTCGCATTTTGAGAGCTTTGATTGACTATACGGATACTTTAAGAACTCATAATCCATGTACATGACAAATTCCTTTGGCAGAAAATAATGTTGCCACACGTAAAGAGCTCGAATTAATGCCAAGAGTTCTTTATCATACAAAAAATAATTCAATTGTGCTTCTTTAAGCTTTTCACTATCATAAGCGATAAGTTAGCCTTCTTGTATCAGTATAACTTTGATGCCAACACCTAACATGTCGTATTTAAGCTCAAACACTTTATCAAAGTCTGACAAAGCTAAGACTGGAGTAGAGGTCAATCTCACTTTGACCTCGACAAAACTCTTCTCTTCTTTCACTCTCCACTTGAACTTTATGTTCTTCCTTGTTAGCTCAATCAAAGGTGCTACTATTATACAGAATCCTTAAATAAAGCATTGGTAGAAGGATGTTAATCCATGAAAACTCCTTACCTCCACACATGAAGTTGGGGTCGATTACACAACAATAGCTTGAACTTTCACTTCATCAACTCTTAATCTCCCTCTACTAACCGCGTAGCCTAGGAAGATCATTGCTTCCTAATAGAAATAGCACTTCTTCACATTTTTGGACAATCTCTCTACTTGAAGGACATCAAAAATAGCTCGGAGATGGTCAATATGACTTGGCAAGTTAGTATTGTAAAGAAGGATGTCGTTAAAGTAGACTATGACATATCTTCTAATCAGATCTCTTAGGACATGGTTCATCAACTACATAAAAGTGCTTAAGGCATTTGATAACTGAAACGGCATGACCATCCATTTGTATAAGCTATATCGAGTCTTAAAACTAGTTTTCCATTCTTCCCCTTATCTTATTCGAATCTGGTGGTATCCTGACTTCAGGCCAATCTTGTTAAACACCCTAGCTCTACTCAGTTTGTCTAACATATCATCTAGCCTTGAAATGGGGTATCTGTACTCTATTGTAATCTTGTTGATAGCTTTGCTATCTACGTACATATGCCAAGTACCATCCTTCTTCGGTATAAGCAACACAAGCACAGCATAGGGGCTAAGACTTTGTCTTATATATCACTTCTTTAATAGCTCGTTAACTTATCTTTGGAGCTCTACAGCTTGCTTAGGATTCATTCTATAAGTTGATTTGTCCAGTAAGGTAGCGCTGCATATCAAGTTTATGCAATGCTCTATGCTTTGGAAAGGAGGTAACCCTTCTAACAGCTATTCCAAAAACAAGTCTGCATACTCATTCATCAGCTTCTTAATCTCTAGGGGTAGTTTAACTTGCTCCTTCAACACTAATAGTTGTTTGACCAACAAAAAGGTTGATACATTAGCTTTAATAGCTTCTCGGAGCTTAACTCGACTCAGTACCAAAGCCTTCTTCAATCCTTAAGCCAATTTAGCTTGCAATTTACTTACTTGACTTGAGGTCATAGGTTTCAGGGTAATTTTCCTCCCTTCCTTCTCAAACGCATACGTATTCTTGAAACCATTATCAATAACTCTTTGATAAAAAATCTAAGGCCTGCATAGCAACACATGTGATATACATCATAAAAAAATTTCATCAAATTAATTGCCAATAAAGATTGACAACAATACTTACTGAGTGACATGTAGTGCTCCTTTCTCATTTAGCCAACGTAATTTATATGGCTTCGGGTGTTAGATAGTTTGTAACTTAAGCTTCTTAGCCAGGTTAATAGATACCACATTAGTACAACTCCCACTATCCACTATTAGTGCACAAACTTGGTCATTTACTTTGTAAGTAATGTGAAATAAGTTCTCTCTTTGCTCCTCCTCAATAGAACGTTCTATACTCATTACACATAAGACAACCAAAGTTAGTGTGTCCGGATCCTCAACAAACACATTCTCTTCAACAAGCTCATCTTCCTGGTTGGTATCTTTCTCATAAGTAACCTCCTCCTCGAGCTCCTCATCAGTACTATCTACATCAAGTTTCAAAGTGTCTCCTTTGAGAATCATAGTTCTTATGTTTAGACATTGGGTGGCTATGTACCCAAACCCTTAACACTTAAAGCACTTAATCTGACTCATCTTCATCATAGATCCTTACCCCTTCTCACATGTTCTCAACAGTACTTTACCATCAGTTGGTAAGTTCTTCTAGTTGATTCTAACATTTGCTTTTCTATTTGACCCGGCACTTTATAGAGCTTGGTAACTTCCTTGAATGGGTTGACATAATTGCACAGGTCGGCTCAGCCTATTCTTCCTTTGTCTTCCACTTACTGGGCTATTCTTATAGCCTTGTCCAATATAGTAAACTGTTGAAGCTCTAAGACATCTCAGATGTCGCTTCTCAATCCAATGAGGAATTTGGATGCTGTTCGGGCTGATGGTTCATCCACTTCACATTGAATCATGAGTATTGGGAACTCCTGAACATATTCATCAATAGTTCGGCTTCCTTATCTTAGCTGTTGAAGCTGAGCAAAAGTTTTTTGCAAATAAGTATTTGACATAAATTTGTATCTGAGTATCCTTTACATCTCAAGCCAAGTATTTACTTCTCTATATCCTTTACATCTCCTTATAATTTGGAAGTTCTTCTACTACATCACAGCATAACCTGAGAAATCTACAATAGTAGTCCTCACTTTCTTGCAATCTTTATACTGGTAATAATAAGAAAAACATGCTTTACCTTCTCTTCCCAATCTAGATAGTCATTAGCATTTCCAAAACCATTGAAGTTTGGAATCTAAAACTTCACATAATCGGCAGCTTAGGGTGTTCAAGCTCATTCTTCTTCCTTATGGTGCTCTTCTTCTCCTTCTTCATCTATATAACCTAAATTAATTCTTCTTTGCACATATTCTCCTACTCCTCCACTTTGATCTTATCGAGCTAGGATCTGTCTTCTTGTAGGTCAAGTGGTTTAGGGAGTATCCTATACAACCTCGTAGGTTGAATGGCTAATGCATGAATAACTCTAGTAAGATTGGCTGTAAGGTTAGCCATCTCATCAATTCACTCATTTATACTTCTAGGGGTATTCTACGGTTATCGTCCATTGTGGACATCACCGCTATTATCATCTCCAATACTAGCATTAACACCTGGATCCGTCATATTCTCTATGAAGCTTAATAATAAACTAAAATCCTCAAAACAAAAGGTACTGTCCTCTTAAGCTAAACAACTCGCACTCACCCTTCTTTACATGAAAATTCAAGCTTACTGTCAACATAGCAACTACTTCAAAGAACAATACACCCAATTAAAACTTGCACTCTTTTTGTATGCTCGAAATAGGGCAAAACGGAGTATATGATGACAATAGACTACTATGCCTTTTTACTTATTCAAACACTTACATTTAACCTTTACACAACTACAACACACTACCACAACAAACACTATTAACAAGAGAGCTCAAACACAACTTAACCAAACAAACCTCCGCTTTGATACCAAGATGATACGAACCATGCCAAAGATTGACAAGGTTGGCAACAAGGGATGGGTCTAAGCTTATATAAAGTTTGAAAGTGAGGGTGGGAAATGCATGTGAACAAAGAAACACACAAGCAAACCTCAATCCACTCCAAGGATATTATGCACTAGGGAACTATCAAAGACTCACAACTCAACTTGATATGATGCATAAGCTGGTTCGATGGAGGTACTCATTACCTAATCTTACTTAAGGGTTAAGATAAGAGTAAAGTAAACAAGTAAACGGAGAGTAATGCTCATGAAAAGATAAGTATATTCAATATCTCATGTATGTTCATGTGACTACATTTACAATGGGTATTTATACCCAAAATATTATGCTAATAACTATAAATGGAAATTACTAAAAGGGTAAAATCTTAAATAAGTAATATACAAATAATGGGAAAGGGCATAAAGAGAAAATCAAGAAAGGATCCGCCTTGTACGGAGGATTCTATTAGACGATTGCTTGGACACGTGGTTATTGGTTGGTGGGTGAATTTCTACCCGAAATAGAAAAACTGTATGGTTAGGCCAGCGACTACCAAGCAAAGGTGCAAAGCAAGACTGGGGATTCTTCTAATGTGAGTTCAACTCGGATATGCTGGGAGCAGTTCATATTCAGGTCAGTAGAACTAGTGATCAAGTAGGTTAAGCTAGTGTTGAGTGTCTTAAGTCAACAATTAAAGACTATTGATAAATACGGGAAGGTTCGATTCAAACAAAGTAGCAAATTAGTATATTGAAGCAACTCAAACTCATCAAGTACGAGTTGACATAGAAGAACTCACTTAACCATACTATCAAGCCCTCAAGCTTGAGCTCGAGTTAGAGGTCTAATGCTTTGATTCCTATCACCTAGAGAGGGAAAGAGTTGGAGTGGATGTTTCTATGTGTTTTGAAGCAAGAAACAAACATGGAAAAGTCCTAATCTCCATGAATTTGAAAAATAAGAGGAGCTAATTATTGGGCGAAAAATTCAAAATTTGGTTCAAAACTAAGTATGTTTTTGGTCAAAGATGGCATATTCATGTTCAAACTTACTCGAAAGTTGTAATAGAGCTTGAATCATGCTCAATCAGCTTGCTTTTAACATGTTTTCAACTTTTCAAAGTGATTTTGACCCCTTTAATGAATGAATATAAATGAGTTTTTGTACTCGACACAAATTATTCGAGTGATCTTCGTGATTTCACTATTGATTTAGTGAAATCATAAAGAAAAAATAACCTAAAATGGCTCAAATTGAGCTATTTGGTAAGGAGAAAAAACGAAGATGATGGAGTCAACATTTTTTAGCTAACTATGCGCCCAATCGCTACATGTCGACCTAAAATGGCTAAAAAATGAGCTTTCCAGTAAGGAGAAAAAACAAAGATGATGGAGTTAACTGCTTAAGCGAATTGCTGGGCTTAACACCTGGGTGGAACCGCTTAACTCGGTGGTTCAAGGACCACCACATTATTAAAAAAAAAAAAAAACAATTTGGCCAGTCATTCTAACCTACCCCCCTCCCCCCCATCTTCTATATGCAACTACAAATTCATACTTTCGACGCATGTGCTGAAAAATTTAAATTTGCAGTTCAAAATTTAAAATTTACGGTACTGAACCATTTAAAATTTAAAATTTTAAAATTCAAACGACGCGTTCACACATTTCTCGGTCCTTATAAATAGCATCTTTAATCCTAGCAGCTTCAAGCTTAACAGTAACACTTACTTTACAAACTAATTAAATCTCTCCAACTTCAACCATTCAGCCTTTAATTTTTTTTCAGTTGTGAAACATTGTTAGAAATATTTCCTTCTACTAACTACAAATTTCTGTGTGTAATTCTCCACTCTACTGTACAGAATAATTTATATTAATAAATAATGCTAATATACACATACCCAGCATGCAGAAAAATAATTTTTTTCTAATTGTCCAAAAAAACAAAATGGCATGGTTTTCCCAAAAGTACTGATATAGCATTAGGTTTTTCCAAATTATGACCAACTGAAATTATTTTCATTCAAAAAGTTTAATTTGGATAATCACGTACACTTTGATGCTTTTCTGAAAACGTAAAATTGATCAACAAATTAAAGGTTTTCTAAAAGTCCAAACCGAACTATGGCGGTTTGATTCCAATTAGTGGATACGTAGGTACTTTATGGGCGACCGTAAAATATTATAAAAAATATTTTCCTTCTATCCACTTCATTTTATTCGATTAGATTATGACATTACGTATTTATACTGTAAGAAACTTTTTTATATTTTATTTTCTTTCCATTTTTAATGTATATTTTATGGATGGATTGAAGAAAAAAAAAATGGTTAAAGGATCGGTAAGGCGAGAAGGAAAAAAAAATAATGTAAAAGTTTAGGAGAGGGGACGTGAAAAAAAAAAAACGGTTTAAGGGCTATGAATTGAAAAAATGGTTCAAGGGCTATAAACCGGCAGGTCACATGAACCGGCCGATCACATGAACCGGCCCTGAACCATTAGCTCACGAGCTGGTCACAGTTTAACGTGACCTTGACTCGTGAATTGGTGGTTCAGGGCCAGTTCAAGTCCAGGCCGAACCACTGTCCAAGTCTAGATGGAGTTAACATCCTTCAATTAACTATGCGCTTAATGGCCATATGACACATGGTGGTTTGTTTGAGAAAAAAATGAAAAAGACACTCAATGCCTAGAAGAGAACTCGATCCCCTAGCCTCTGAACAAATAGCGCATTGCTTAGCCACTATACTATTGGCTTGTTCTTAATTATCTATGCAATTTAATTAGATATATGTTTAAGACCGATCTAAAATTGGATTTACAAACAAAAAGTAAGTTCTGGCTGAGTTGAAACTTCAATTGATTGGTTCTTGATAAAATAAATAATAAATAAGTAAAAATAAAAATGCAAAGCCTTATAGTGCACATATGGTAAAATTAATTTCCAAATTAAGTCCAATTTAATGATTTTACTAGTTTGGATTCAATAATCATATAGTTAGCTGAAAAATTGATTTTTCATAAACCAACTAATTTAAGTTTAGCATGACATGTGTACTTTATCCTTATATGACCCCTAAAAATGAAATTGACTTGATAATGATATCTCATGACCCCAAAATGACCTAAAAATTTTTACTTTTCTAAAAGTCCTAATTCCTTATTTTTTTGGTACATTTTCAATTTTGTATTTTTTTTTAATTTTTTTTTTCCAAATTTTCTATATTTTATTTTTTCAATTGTTACTTTCTTTTCTATTTTTTTTTTAATTAGGACCTTTCTCTTTATTCATAAAAATTCCTAAAACTATGCACTCGAAAGGGTGGGGTGTGAATAAGGTATCTACATTAGGTTTATGTGGATCTTATGTCTGAAACTTTGTAGTTATAGACCTCCAACATGATTATTGATGTCTAAATTATGTAAGTTTGGCAATTCTTTCATAGGTATTGTGGCTATAGATAGTTTTTGAGCCTTAAGCATGTTATTACCTAGTAATGACATGTGGGTTTTGAGGCATTACAGTGGGTTGAGTAAGGCTCAATCGCAAGTTTAAAAATAGCATACAGGATGGATTTTAGGCATAAGATAAAAACTTTACAAGTTTTTGGAATGAGTTCTAGGAAACCCTATAAGGTATCAAGTTAAGTAAGGTTTTTGCAAAATCCTTCGAAACACTTTTTGATGGCATCCTTAATGATAAGCTGCATGCTATCACCAACTAGATAAGTCGAGTAAGATTAGGTTGTGAGTTCAAAAATAACCTATAAGGAGGGGTTATGGGTATAAGATAAAAACTCTACTAGGTTTTGGGTAGGTTTTGAGAAATCTTATGGGGTACTGAGTCAAGTTTAGATTTTACAAAATCCATCCTAAACCTTCTATAGTGACATCTCTAATGAGAAGCAGCATGCTATCAATGAGACTTGGAGGGAATGCAAAGTTAAACTGCTAGTGACCCATCCATCGAATCTTACCATGGGATTCCATGACATTGACACCCATGAAGGTGGCGGCTACTACTCTACCTTGGAGAGGCCAGCCAGATTTTTATTTTTATTTTATTTTTTTTATATTTTTAATTGTTTTTCATTGAATTATACAACAATACATGGTGTGTTGTCATTGCCTGGAACGGGATAGAATGATATACTTCACTAGATAATCAACTAAGGCAAGCATTGCGCAAGACATAGCCATACATAATATATGGAATTACGCCATTATCTGGCCTCAAAAGCAGTTCCGTCCCAGCAGAATCTCTGTTTCAGTCGAGCTACCTGTCTTTATATATATAGACCGAGACTATCTGAGAAGTTTTCCCCAGGATGAGTTCATTCTCTAGTAAGAAAGTTCAAGTATCAACAACGTTATCCAAAAACGCCTTTTTTTTTTTTTATAGCAAATTGTCGTAAGACGACTCAGAAACTTGAGAAAATCACAGGGATGCGATCAATAGCATAACACTACGAGTGTTTAAGACTGGGATGAGATCAATAGCAATACGAGTGAATGCATATTGCATTGTCCTCTTGACATTATTTACTTCCACTTTGCATAAAATCTTTTATCACTCCATAACAACATCCTATTCAACGGAATCTTAACATTTCTCTGCTTCAGATGCAGATGTCTAGGCACTATCCTGTTCTTCAAACTAAAAGCAAAATACTGAGGAAACATCTTCACCTCCTCTAAACTCATCTCCATTTCTTCCACCAGATATTTCAACTTTGGCCTTAAGTTATTATCAATGCTATACCCGAATATCGCGGGCAATCGTGCGCATATCCTTGCCGACTCCTTATATTCCAGTCCAAGGCTCATCAAGAACTTAATCTTATCTTCAAGTTTCGGCACTCTTGCATTCAGCAGATGTGCATTAAGACTTGTTGGCACGTTCAGATTCTCCACCCCAAGGTGCCTCAGATAGTGAAGAGTCGGTCTCAGGCGATATTGGACGTCCGAAAAGAGAATGCGGGGGCATTTAGAGATCAAACCACACGATTCCTGAACCGAAGCTGACAAATCATGAGTAAGAAAGTCGAACACAGGTGCAATCTCTGAAGGGTCCGTGTAATCCGAGAAGAGCTGCGGGCAAAGGATGACGAGCCGGGGGAGCTCTGCATCTTGAAACCCTTTGGATTTGAGGAAGTTAACGTTGGTTATGATTTGGTCGACGATGTCAGGAGTGGGTAGTCTGTTGGGTTTGGTATTGGGGCCAATGAGGCCAAGTTCTTTTAGATAATGGATGTTCTCCTTGTGGGATGTTCTGAACTTAAGGTAAAGAGGTGGGTTTGAGGCTTGAGAAAGTGTAGTGGACTTTGACAACCATAAAGTGGATGACAGGGTTGGATTGAAACACAGAGAGTGAAGCATCGGGAATTGGATTACTGTTCTGAAAGATGTTTAAGGTGTAGAAGCTTATACATTGCTGAAGAATGGTGATGGGTGTTTCTGTGGTTGGCTTTCTCTTCGGATAAGGATGACTGAAATATTATCTGAGCCTTTTCTTTTCGTGATTAGCTTTTTCCTTAGTTTTTTTTTTTTTTTTTTTTTTTTTTCCGTGATTACAATGGGAAAAAGGAAATTAGAACCTGGTGCATTCATCTTAGTTTTGGAGATTGGCAATCTATTTTTATCACATAAAGGAAATGTCTTTTAAAACCTTTTCAGGCCGTTTACATTAAAGTAAAGATGTAGACAAAAACGAAAGGAAATGGCATCTTTAATAAATTAGATAAAGAGCGGAAAAGGAGTAAAATGAGTAAAATATTGAAAATATTTCTACTCTGAGAAACTTTTTTTCCCCTCAAAATTGCTCACAATAAGAGGAAATAGATGAAAATAAGAATATAATTATAAAATTATTCCTCACAACAATTTTCATCAAAATAGTATAGGAGTAATTTTATCAAAAATTAAATTTGTTTCCTTCTTGCAAAACCAACTAAATATAGAAAATGGAAACAGTTTTCTCAATTTTCTTCTTCTTCTTCTTCTTTTTTAATTTCTGTTCTTTTTTATTTGTTTCCGTCCATTTTTCTTCTATAAGAACTTGCCAAAGTAGGTATTGAGGGGCACTGCACGGCTAGTTCCTCCATTCTGGAGTTAATGATTAGTATTCATCTATTTCATACCCAAGTTTGAATGATTTTATATCTAAAATATTGAATCTGTAATATAACCAACTTGAAAACTTAAACTCGGTCTATTTAATAAACATGTTACATTTAAGATTGATCTCATCAGTGATTAAAAAGAATGAAATCAATATTCTAATATAGTTATAAGTTCATTAAAATGGTTATAGATGAATGGAAATGTCGATGAAGTTGAAATCCGCAAAAACAAGTTAGTTAAACTCTTAAATATGAAAACTTACAATTTGACAAAATGTTATTACCATTATCCAAATTCACCACGCTTTCCATTGGTTATTAAAATAAGATTGCCAATGGGTTATATGGAAAAAAAAATATATTAAATATTATGATATATAAATGAAAAATAATAGCTTATTATCCTTTTCATCTTTTCCTGATATTCTATGATCATTAAAGTTTAGTGAGTGTTACAAAGGTATATCAAATCCGAAACAAATTGTGTATTGCTTGTTAAGTAAAAGTAAATTTATTGGCATATACATGCACAAAGATTTTGTGAGGAATATTAGTAAATAAGATCATATAGTATAAACTTAGTATTATTACATACTACGTATTATGTATACATATATATAAATATCAATAAAATATTGATACGAATATTAATAGAGTAAATAATTTCCAAATCAATTATCACGTATAATTTATACATGGTATATATATTAATATTTCATTGGTATTTATACGCTACATATATATAATACGTGATATGTATAACTTTCTGAATTATTTCTCCTAATATGGATATTAGAGATATAAGATTTGTCAAAATTGAATTCATATATTAAGCATCATAAATAAGTCAAGCTTACTCATAAACTATTTGAACTTGACTCGATATTAATTCGAGTTTGACTTAATTACAATCAAGTCGAGTTCAAGCTCGAGTAGTTATTAAGTTTGAGCTTGAGCTTTATAATACTCGATTCGATTGATTCTCGAGCTTAATCGAGATTTCCTTATATAAAAAAATAGTTTTTACATAACATTTTGTTTTTCGGTTTTTGAGGTACATTTTCATATCTTAATTTCTTTTCTCCTCTAACGGTCCACAAATACCATATTTAGAGAACCAAGTCAACTCAAAAACCCCCATTCTATTCTTAATTTCTCCGTGTGCAACAGCAATAGCAGGTTTAAGGCCTACCCTATCAATTCAGCCACCACAATCGGTAAGCCTTTAACGAATCTTTGATTTTTGTCTTTACTTTATCGAATCTTTTAGCATTAGTAAGCTCTATTTTACTTTTTTTGCAGTCGCATTTTATGGAATGTTCGGCTATATATCTCGCGTATTTTCTTGCATTTATGCATAATCCCCAAAATAAGTTCCTCTTTTTTATGCCGAGATTTCAGTCTTTACGCAGTTTCCAGGTTTTTATCTGTGAAGTCTGTCCCTTTTGTTTGTTTGTAGCTTTTTAGTCTTGAGTGTGAGGATTAAAAGCTTATGGAAAAAGAAGAAGAAGAAGTAGAAATAGGAGATGTAAAGACTAAAATTGGGACTTAGAGACACAGAGAAAGTACTACTTATTGGCAAAAAGATCAAAACTCTTTCTTCAAAGCGAAGCAAAACCTCACAACATAAAAACCCAACAAATACAAGCTTGCTTTGATACTAGGTATTTAATTTCAATTTTTATTCTTGCAGAATTACTTAAAAAGAAACCGACCCAAAAGACCAAATTTAAAGAAAAGAATGACTCAAAATATTTTTTAAAAAATCAAGACATTAAGATATGAAGCTTAATGCCCGGGAGTCTTTTGGTCACCAAGGTTGTAGCTTATCCTACTAGGAGAGAAAAACACATAAAAGAAGAATGGCCACATACATCAAACACATCCGTTATGGTTATTTCATATTATCCTTTTTCTTTTTTGTATGATTTTATTTATTATACCAAAAGGGGCTGAATTGAGTATTATTGATAAATTTCCAATTTCTTTTGGAATTTTAGCAATTATGTAACGAGATGAGTAGATAAGCTAATAAAATACAATAATAAATGCGGAATATAAAAGAGCTAGGGATAGAGAAGATAAAATCTAGATATAATGTAAAGTTCAAACCTTCCCCACTCTCCATGGACACATAATCACCTTTAATCGAGAACTTCATACTACTTTTATTAATCACCAATTTGAAAGCTCCAAGAGCTACACAAGTTCTCAATACACTTCAACATAATACTTAATCACAAATACAAGATAACAACTCTAATGTAGTGCTTTTCTCACTATATTTTAGCAAAAAATGAACTCACAAATCCTAAACTAAAGATCTCTCTTAATAATTTGCAAGTTAAGGTACAAGAGACAGATGGGAAGTTAATAAGTCAAAGAATGTAAGAGACGGTCTGTAAGTTGCAATAGAATATCAATTCTTAATTATCCTTGGCTAGGTAGTTGAGCATTTGTATTATCACTAAGAAATCTTTCCATTATAATGTATTAAATGCTCCAATGGTTAGTTGAAATATAGGTATCGCCAAGCCAATAACTCTCCTTACTATTATGCTAGTAAGCTAAAAAGTGACACCGACTCCAATACCATCCAAGTCACAATTAGGCTGGCTTGAAGAATAGAAGTTATCTTACTTTTCAATTCAGGCCTCCATACTGCCAAGCCAATTCATCACCCTATTATCTAGCCGATAGGACAAACAACAACACTTCTTTCCTATTTTCATATTACAAGCACACAACACAATAACAAAAATATAATATCCTTTCCAATTTTTATAAATGAAATTTTAAATTCAATAAATTTGAATAAAGAGTTAATTGATATTTGGAGAATTTACAACTTAAAGATCAATTTTACAGTTAATTTAATATCGGTTAACTAATAAAAATCTTGGTTTTATTCTCAAAATCAAGTTATGAACCTAAGTTCAATAGAAGGAGAAGGGCAGTAATCATGACTATAACAAACAAAAATGGTAAAAAAATATTATGGGGTATTGTAAATTTATTATTTAAAAGAAAGGGATTTTGAAGGGAGAAGAAAATACTATGAAAGCCTCATCTAAAAATATTTATTTATTTTTTTCATATACTCTTTTTCAAATGGACTTAGAAGTAAAAAGTATATATTGCTTTAGTTAAAGAGCTTTTGGAAAGAGGGATGGAAAACACATTGCATCTAATCTAGTTCAAGAAACTATCTTTTCATGTAGGACTTCTTATTTATGATGTTGTTGACTTTGTTTCTTATTCTCGTGCTTGTGTAATAGGTTCTTTTATGTTGAATGTTGATGGATTATAGGTATGTTAATTGAATAGTGATTAAGTATCAATGTTTCATTTGGCATCTTTTTTAGATAATGCTTGAAAGAAACTAAGGTAGTATTTGGTTGTAAGAATCGAATTAAACAAAGAGAACTAGATGAGACAAGTATAAGAATGATTGAACAGTATACGCTTATTGTACCATATTTGGTTTGTACAGTACTAAACACAAAGTTTATATTAAAAAATTAATTATTTATGTTATAAAATAAATAATTTTTTTTGTAATATTTAATAAAAATAATATTCATTAACTTAATATTATAATATTTTTTTTTGTTTTTATTTAGTAAATTTCATTTTTGTATCATGGTGTAAATGAGACAAAATTTAAGTATTTTGTCCAGTCCATCAACTTGATTTTTGTTTAGTTACTAAGCAAATTTACAAACCAAATATGGGGGGGAAATTTTTGTTCAGTCCAGTACTATAAAAATTGTGTAACTAAACATTACCTAAATGATTATATAATTGCATATGTTGCACCTTATATTTCAATTATAACAAGTTAGAGCAATCCAAGTGAATTGAGCTTCAAATGGATCTTGAATTCATATTAAAAAAAGACTTCCTTTCCAATCTAAGCAAGTTTTACAGTGATAATCGAGCCTAATTGAGTAAAGCTAGAGCTTATCGAGTATTGTTTTGAGCTAAGCTAGAGCTTAAAAATTAAAACTAGATCAAACTCAATCAAGCTCGAGATTCAAGTTTTTCCTTTGAATTTAGCACCATATTATGTCAACTCGACTTATTTATAACCCTAAAAAGAATTCATCGTCATATAATATAAGGTATGAAATTCTATAACCACATTAGATGTTCTATTACAAGTAAAACTACTAAAACAATTAAATCTCTATTTTGGAACATCATTTTTTTAAGGATATACAAGATAAGGCATTTAATTATCGATTATAAAATATCGCTAGAAAATACAACAAAACCTACATTCCATAATTTTGTTTCACTAATCTTTTCTCTTTACAACAAATCACTTAAATGTATATTCAAAAGTAATAGAGAAGACTAAGTTAGGTTAGACCTTAGAAAGAAGTTGAAGTGATATCCTATTAATCTTTCTTTTTTAAGTAGAGTTAATTTAGAGAGAGAGATGGAGAAGGTGAAACTGCTACCTCGAGAGAGATAAAGAACATGATGCATGATAGATTTATACTAGAATATTATAACAGGTTCTATACATGAGGTTGCAAACTTTGAGGTAGGGTGTTCTTGGTGTATTGGATAACATCTTGGAGTTAGAGATGTTAAGTACTAGGTGTGACATGATTGAACATCTGGAGTAAACGATGGCTAGATTTATTATTGGGTTGAGGCTTGAGGTAGCTATTGTGATCGAGTTACAAATATTTAATTCCTTGGAAGAAGTGATGCAACTTACTATCAAATTAGAGTTACAAGGAAAAGAAATTCGTATAAGCCTCAGATATCATCTTAATCTACTGCTTTTGGTAAGTTTGATCGAGTTCATGGTAGTAGGGCTGATAAGAGATGGTTGAGATGGTCGATAAAGTCGATGAGAGGCAAGTAAATAAGAGGGTTGAAAAGAGTATGCTTAGTGCTAAGAGGTTTCTAAGGGTAAAGAGTGTTGATGGGTCTAAGAGAAGGAGTAGTTAGCTTAAGTGCTTCAAACATTTAGGATTTTTAGCACATAGCTTTTACAGTATCTAAAGTGTTGGGCTCTACTAATTCTTAATAATTGTAATGCTAGTGATGGTGAGAAGGAGTTTGTCGATAACATAGAAGATGAAGTGGAATATGTGGTAGAGGAGAAAACTAAAGGGGTAGAGGGTCCAACATTGCCAATTATTAGAGTTGACCACAAGGCTTTAGATGTTATGTTATCTACAAAGCATGAATAGAGATTAAACATATTTTGCATCAAATGATATGTGAATTATGTGGTATATTAAGTGATGATAGGTAGTAGAGTAGTACAAATGTTGCTACATTAATTATGGTGGAGAATTTGGAATCTACTCGAATCATAGTAGATAGGTAGGTGAAATGATCCATTTTTATTTTAAGGATGAAATTATTTGTGATGTAGCTATTATGCCTTGGACAAGCATAGTCATAATAGTTTCAGCGTGTAAATTAATTTAAAATAGAAGTTGACTAGTTATAAGGAGAATTTGTGATATTTTCTTCAAAATATTTACATAAGAGAACCTGTAGTATACATTTTAGTACTTCATTTACATTTACATAATAATATTTACATCAAAAAACTTCATTTTTCAAGAAAAGTTTCAAAAGGCATAAGTTTTAATAGTTATATATACATATTTCATTATAAAACTAGTGGTTGCTTAGGAAGACTAGTTAATTTTCTTAAAAAAAAAAAACAAAACACCAAAAGTTATCTAATTTTAGCTATCTTCATATATCTTCTCACTCCTTAAACCCTTGCGTATTAATTTATAGTTAGGTATAACATTGCATCTTTATTCTTTAGTCGATGCCTGTAGTAGAATTTATAGAGACGTGAGCACAACTAACTTAGTAAACAAGACAAAAACAAAAAAATATAAGTTACAAACACAAGTAAGGTTATTAATTTTAATGAAATGCGATGCAAATAGTCGCATGTAACATCGCACAATGTTATTTAGTCTATTATGATGTTAAAGAAAATTTCAATGCGACTCAAATCAAACCAAATCTAAGCTCATGCAATGGAGAACACCTTTCTCTTAAGACTACCTTCAAACCACAGTCCCTAACTTTGCCACAACCTTATCTCATGTTACTTAGTTCGACTAGGGGTGGGGAAGGAACCATTTCTGTTATCTTCATTGAAGGTGTCGATATTTGATTTGACACGTCTAATCGTTCCCCTACTAAGTTGCTATGTATGTCTGGTTATATTAGAGGTCAAATCTTGATTAGTTTCACTTAAGGGTGATTAAGCAAGTGCAAACAAACCAAACATTATGAACTCATGTAAAGCAATACTCCAAAGAGTTCATCTCCCATTACAAATCATATTATTAGTCTCACACATAGCATGTGCACAAATAGCTAAATTATAGTCATAAATAATTGCACTCTTAAGTCTCTAGATATTCTGATATAGTACCTAAACAAGCTGTGATTCCTTGATACTAACTTACTTCAGTATAATGATGGACTACTGACCTTTGGACCCCTCACTTGTACCCATCTCTGAAGCTAACAATCTCTCACTTAAAAAATTCTTTCTTGCCAACCTGTCGAGGATGAGTACCAGTACACGGAAGAGCAGTAAGCAAACTTTCTAAAGTCCTAGCTTGGATGCATATTACTTTGCTACGACCTTTGCCTAGTTAATGATTTATTAAATGCCGAGGCCAAGGCACCTACTCACCAAACTCTTTCTTCCAACATACTAAACTGCAGACTGTTGAGTACAACTTAACAAGTGCTGAGGACAAGTCCCTTACATTCTGAGTCCTACTTACTCAGCCTACCGAGTTGTAGAATCCTTTATTCATCTTAGCAACTCTGAGTACCCTTCATTAGCAGCATCCCCAACATCAGCATAACTCAACTCTAGCATCCCAAGACTCTAGAACGCATACTTAACCACAATGTACCACCTATCATTCCTTTTTTTAATATTGTACTATATTCCTTTATTCTATTTTCGAAGGACTCACTTGATTATTATTCTCTACGGTAAGCCCTAATGATAACTGAGCTTTTAGGTACATCAGTATAATGACTCGTTGTCCTCAATCATTATGCTTGTCTTCACTAGAAATTCCTAAAAATTTAATACGCAACTTTAGTTTTTATCTACCATTTGAAGTATGAATTTATTTTCAATATTAGGCATGTTTTTAATTTGGATTAAGTGAGTTCTTTAACTACTTATTAAGTTTTAATTAAGTGAGATAGGTTCTAACCAAGTTTCTAACTAAAGTTCTGGTCTATTGTTCTAAATTAGGTTCTTTTCTAGAATGTTTCTATCTTACATTTTGACTTTGGAAAGGGTGTACAGTCTAAATATAAACCACTTTCTGACCTAGGTCAGATTTTCAATGTACTCAAAATATTTAACATTAAGTAATGTTCTGATTTAGTTTCTGACAAAGTTTTTTACTATGTTGTTACTTTAACATTTTATTACTTATATATAATTTAACTTACCTTGAGTTCCAGAACGTCAATAAACTTGCATATGCAGTATGTTAGTAACTTAATACCACAATCATTCATACACTTCCACATCACACTTTCTACTTAATTATAAATTCATTAGAATTTTTAGAATTAAGCTCATAGATTACCAAATACCCACTTAAACTTAAAAATCATCAACTTAAAACTTAAAAAACCTATTTTAGTTGCTACATGTGGATGGATACAGATTGTAACATGATTCTGTAAAAATTCATTTAGCTTCTTTAGGAAAAAACCACCATCAACTCACTATTTTTATGAAAATGGAAAAATTTCAAAAATCCAATGACTCCATTTGGAAAATTCAACCACATGGTATCAAAATATAACATTTCAAGAGTATACTCATAAATTTTCAAGTTGAAACTATATTAAATGGTTTTTCAAAAATGCGATAAAAAATTAGTATGCAAGACATTTTTCTTAAGGGCTAATGCTCAAAAATTTGAAAATATGGTTTGAGATTTGAATTTTTCATGAAAAAATACTTAAGAAAACTAAGTTTCAAAATTTGTGAAGTTTGTTTGATGCTTTTCTCAAATTTTAGTTAAAAATGAGGTAAAATGGTTATGCATCAAAACTTGGAGGTTCGACCACCGTGGGATGGAGGGGGCTGGCCCAATTAGGCACTTACCATTCCTTTAGGTGGAGACCTTGCTCCACTTCCAATTGTTGATTTTCTCCGGGAACTCCCTAACCCCTTTTATTTTACACTATACTTTCTTAAATTTTCCTTTCTCATTTTCTCTCTCTATTGCTCTCTCTTAAGATCTTTCTAAGGTACTAAATGAGCTAAACTTTCATCAAGAAGGGGTTTTGCATTTTTATAATATGGCATAGTAGTGTTTTGAAATTTCCTCCCCCTATTAACATATATTTTCGACTTAGATTAGGTGTCATTACTTGATAATTCTAGTATTCTCTAATCACCCTAATTGACTTCTTAGTTTGCCATGCCACAAAGAGCATTTTCCTACTAATTTTTCATATATTTATTTATTTATTTAGTGATTTTTTCAATTTTTGAGAATTTTTAATAATTATGGATACATATAATTATATATTAATTATATCTGATATGAACACATGTCTTTTGCATATAATTTTATGTGCATTAGGGAAATGACTTAAATCGTATATATGAGATTATCAAATGACGTAGGGCAAGGAAGAGGAAGAGGAGGAGTAGGCAATCTTAATAAGGCTTTAACATTTATGGTGATAGGTGGCGGAGTTAAGAGTTATCAAACTCTATAGCTGGTGAAGAATAAGATAGTGTTTTTGAAGTATTTAAGTGTTTGATCTTTTAAGGTAGGATTCTAACAGAGTAATGGAGTTTATATCAATTCGCTCTTATCCAAATGAGGGAGGGAGAGGGGTATTTATAAAAGATGGCCCTTGACCTCATCCGTCAAATGATGATGACGATGAAGGGCTAAATTTGATCCCTTCCTTTAATGAATATGGAATGGACTTTCTTTATGGGCTTAGGCCCAGTAAAGGCCTTATTCTTTTAGTGTGAGCTAAGTTGAGAAGCTTGGAGTGGATGAACCGATCTAACATACCTCACTTCAAGCATACCATACCAAATCTCCCTTGATCATCTCGAATATTTGAATTTGACTTTTTGGGCCTCATCACTTTAGCCTAAAGAGTCATATCCAATCAATTAATAGGCTTAAAGCCTAAATTTGAATTTAGCCCTCTATATTTTCCCCTTAACAAAAGTCCTTTGGGCAAAGTTAAAGGGGTTTGGGCATTGAATAAGCCTTTCAGATGACTCAGGTGCGTATGCTCTTGAACAGCTATACTACCACCAAATTTATTCAAGAATTGGCTTAGTATGCAAGTTCGCAGCACCTCTTAATCATGTGTTATGCTTTAGTTAGATTGAGTTGTACATTGCGCCCCCCCCCCCAGGGTAATAGTAAAATAAATCTTTGATTCGATCTACATGAGCTACTGATTCCGTTAAGTCAAATTTATATGCCAAGTTCACATTAGCAATCTTGGTAGGCTGACTTCATATATCAATATTGCCTTGATTTTCTTCTAATATAAGAGCATTCTTCTTATAAGGTCTTCACATATAATGTAAGGACTTTGTGCTGACCAAATCTTATTTGTCGCACTACGAATAGTAAGCATGATGCAAATTGTCAAATCTCTATTTAGAAAATTCCTTCGAAAATACTTTAAAAAATTTCTTTATCAACAATTGACCTTCATTCTTTCCATGTTAAGCCTAGATTTTTTTTTTTTAATTTTACTCCTTCATGAATTTCTTGGAGTAATGTAAAAAATGTCACCCATATAACAAAAGTAAGGTCACAGTCAGGCCAAAATCATACAAAAGTTAATTGATCCATATAATTAATAAGCACCAACCCGCGTGAAGTCCACTATCCCCAATAGTTGGCTCTCATATCTTTGAAACATTGGGGGCTTAGCTCACATACCCTTATAAAGGCCATGAAGTAATGTGTTCATGTCCATCATCAAAGGGCTTCAAATTTGCAGTAAAATTAGTAAGCAAGGGCCCGTTTTCATATTCGTTATGTGGCCTCTTTTTGTTTGCTTTGAGGTAACCCTAACAACTACACATTGGCCATTACACCTCTTCATTAAGACAAAGTTGGTCCATGCTCAATTGCTCTACTTGGTAGTTGAGGCAATAAGATCTGCTTGGTTGGTTTTGTCTTTGGAGCGTATTAAATGTGTGCCCAAATCAAGTTGTGTGAGTTCTCTTAACTACTATGGCATCCATAGGGTTACTTGTTGCAATTGTAGAGCATTCAGGAGGTTAAGTTAGTAAGAGCTTGGCTAATCCACTGTCGGTAGGATCGGCTTAGTTATTTATCTTTAAACTTTAATTGGGCTACTTGCGTACACTTTAAAGCTTAGTTTATTACAAGTTGTTGTTTAAGTTTGAAGACTTAGTTGTCTTAGAGCTTCTTGGTCTAGTTGGTTTTGTTTTGTTTAATAAAGGAACTCTGTTATGAAAAGTAGGTTTGTTTTATGGATTGTGCTTAGATCATGTAGTGAGCTACCCAAGTTAGTTTTATCTTGGTAACGCACTAAATAAGTGCCTAGATCGGGTTATATTGGGTGCCATTGCTCAATTAAGTCCAGTAGACTTGCAACTTAGAACTTAATCACAAGTAGGTTCCTCAGACTATTTAGTAAGGTTTGTAACATGTATTACTTATGCTGTACTCAATTTGCTTCATTAGTTTGCCTTCTATTCTCCCTTAGTTCTTGCTTAGGTACTACATATTAATTAGACTCGATACCTTTTTCTTAAAAAAAAAAATATTCAAGATTGTGGTCGAAGTAGTTGAAATATCAAACACAATATCATAGGTTCTTGTCTTCTAAGCTTGAATCAGTTTCCCTTCTCATGAGTGGGATAAGCATTGTCTGCATCTTTATTATGTCTGTATGTAGAGAAAGAGCTCTAAGACGTCTAAAGTGCATCTACTGTTCCGCTTAGAGTTCTCAACCTTAAAATCTAGGTGCCTCTTTTTCACACAAAAGAGCTATATGTTTCCCTAGAAGCTAATACAAAAGTTATTCAAATGCCTTAGCCTTGGATATGCTCATACATATGTTGTTCTTCGTTTCTTCATCATTGCTTGATTTAAGCCAATGTACAAATTGTGTCTTAACATTTTTCTCTCTACATTCATAATAATAATGCGTATGTCTTTCAACACCATAGTCACTAACATATTAACTTATCCTTTGTTTTTGTGTTTAAATTCAGCCCATACAATAACAAATGAGAGCTTAAGATCCTCATGGTATTTTGTTATCATTGTAAGAACTACACAAAACCTTACTAATAGTTTTTGTTTCTTGAGTTGCAACTAATTAGTAAGCATGTGGCTTCTAATCTTGATGTGTAGCTCTCCTTCTTTATACGTTGGTTACACCATAGAAAGATCATGAAGATTTTCGGAACTTAGAAAGTCTAAAATCTTAAAGTCTAATATTATTCTTCCTTTACGGGCTCTCATGCATTCATGTTTCAAGCACTTATCTTTTTTTTTTTTTTTTTATTGTTCTACATCCACTTGCTCCTTGCCCTTGTTGAATGTTTGTCATAAATTAGATATTATATCCTGCTTATACGATGATATGCACATCTCGTAAGCTTTCATGAAGCAAGATCCAAATATAATAAAATATCATATGTCAAGCCTGGTTTTTCACCCTTCCTGTTCTTTTTAAATTAGGTTTTCTCTAAATCGATTAATACTAAACCCTTACCCATTTAGTATTGATCCTCAACTAGGGTGTAAAGAAATCCGGTTCTTTTTACATTTGAAAAGGTATTGGAGTCGCCACTCGATTAGAGTTGGGAAAAAGAGTTAAGTTATAACCAATTGGGTGAATTAGTTATAACTCAACTACTGATCTATCGATTAAAACCAGTTTTATGAAATGGTTTTTGAAACCAGATAATCTGGATCCAAGGGTTAGGAATTTTACATCCTTTCAGGTACCATTGACTTTGCAAAATTAGAATTAAACTTAAAGATTACCTTTTGAAAAAAAGCAAAATTTAGTTATTGGTTACTTTAATTGGATAAATAAAATAATCTAAACTTAAAGAAAAAGAGAAATTAGGTTCTTTTTCATTTTTATCATTGCCTTGTAGGTGCCAATGTACTCACTATTCGAGATCAGACATACGTAGTTCTTTTTACGAAAACTTTAGTGGATTGAGTTGATTTTAATTTGAAAAAAGGTCGAATTTACGTTTTTACCTAGTTCAATTTATTCAAGAAAATTCTCCTAAAGGGTCCTAATCAGTGTTTTATTTTTTGAAACTCTAAAATAGTCTTAATTTGGAAAAAGGTCCATTTATTTTTATTTATTTTTAGAAAACTCAATTTTTCTAAGTGTCAAAACAATTTTTGTTAACTAACCTATTTATTTATTTTTATTTTTATTTTATTACATTATCTTATTTATTTTACACTTATTCTATTTATTTCTATTAAAATAATAAATAAATAAATAAATAAATAAATAGACTACTTCCCTTTTTTTTTCTTTTTCTCTTTTTCTTTTTCTTCTCTTTCTTTTTTCTTTTCGTTCTTTTTCTCATTTATAATATTCACAAATAATAAAAAAAAAAATCGGATCGGCTCGGATTGGCTTATCAGCTCACTTCGACTTAGATCGGCTCAATCGGCTCACTTTAGCTTAGTCGGCGTACTTTAGCTTGGTTAGCTCAAAGTCGGCTCACTTCGACTTGGATCAGCTCGTGTTAGCTCAAAAAATTTGATGATGGTGGTTTTTATCAAAAACATCACAGGGGATGCTATCCTATAGAGAGAGAGGAACCGTGTTAGAGAGAAGAAGCTTCGGTTTTTGTTTTCTAAAGTGTTTTGAAGCTTTGTTATGTTTTGAAAATGAAGAGTAGATCCCTATTTATAGGTATCATGGTCGAGTAAAGGATGAAAATATTAAATGCAATATGATTTTTTTCCAATTTTGGATTGGACGAATTTGGACAATATGTGGTGCCAAATATAAGTTACACGTGTAGGAGTTTGTTCAATGTGTACAAGAGTGTTTCTACCACACTTGAAAGTGAGTTGTTAAATGACGCGGCAATGTTATGGCCCATGACATGGCGATGAAGTGAGAAAAAAAAAATAAAAAACACATTTTGCACATTTCATGGACTGAACCTAAGACCTCTAAGTTATATACAAAATCAAGTCCAAGTGCTTATCCAGTTGGGCTATTGGTTTTTCTTTATTCAATTGCACATATGGACTAGGTCAGCTTAGGCTACATTCAAATCTAAGCCTAAGCCCAAGCCCAAGCCCAACGGCCTATTATTCAAAATTATTTAAATTAAAATTATATTCTATTTAAATAACCTAAAAATTTATTATTTTCTAAATTCACTATTTTTTCTATTTTATTTTATTTTCTAGATTTTGTATTATTATTTTCTTTTGTATTATTTTTTTTTCTAGATTTCCTATTTTTTGATATTTTTCCAATTTTCTTATTTTTTTTTGCTTTTTCCTATTTTTGTATTTTCCTAAATTTCTTTATTTTTTGAGTTTTCTTTAATTTCCTCTTTTTTATGTTTTTACTAATTTAGGACTTATTGAAGAAATAAAATAAAATAAATGGGGCAAAAATTAGGTGTCTACAATTGTCTCTTTTGATGACGAAGTTTGAATAAAACTTTGCCATAAAGGTAAAGAGATACTATTTTTGCCTCTAGGATGACTTTAAATAACTATAGCTATCCTAAAATCGATTTATTAGGGATTTGGATGAAGAAATAAAACCTAGTCATGCCTCTCTAGGCTCACCAACCTAAGTGGGAGTATCTCTAAAGGATAGGTAATCTTACGCTGGAATTGATATAAAACCTTATCGTACCTTATTAAGCTCATTAACTTAGGAGAGAGCGTCTTTTGAGGACTAGTGACCCGAAATTGGGATCAATCCAAAAGTTGGCCGTACCTTAAAGGCTCACTAACCTAAGCGGGAATATCTCTCAGGGACTAACAACCATAAGTTGGAATCAATCTAAAATCTGGTCGTACCTCACAAGACTCACTAACCTAAGCGAGAGCGTCTCTTGGAGACTAGCAACCTTAAATTGGGATCGATTTAAAACCTGGCTATGCCTTACTAGGCTCATTAACCTAAGCGAGAGCGTCTCTCGGGGACTGGCAACCCTAAATGAAGATCGATTTAAAACCTGGCTGTGCCTCATTAGGTTCACTAACCTAGGTGGGAGTGTCTCTCAAAGACTAACAACCCTAAACTAGGATTGATTTAAAATCTAATCATGCCTCATAAGGCTCACTAACCTAGGTGGGAGTGTCTCTCGGGGACTAGTAACCCTAAACTGGTGCTATTGCTGTGCCAAAAAGAAATGATGAGGAGAAGTACCTTGTGGAACTTAGTAAACAGAGGGGAATTACCCTACGGGCTCGCTTAAGAGAAACTTGGTAAGGAGAAGTGCCCAATAGATTTGTTAAGAGAATACTAGGAAGGATGAATCGAGTTAAGATCGTGTCTTTGAAGGCTGGCTAAAAACTAAATGCAGAAAGTGAATGCCTTATGGGCTGGATAGAAAAGATGATGAAGAGAGGTGCCATATTAGCTTGCTAAGAAAAACTTCGTGAATAGAGGGGCCTAATGGGTACACTTGAGTGAATTTGGTGAACAAAAATGCCTCATAGGGTTGCTAAAAGGAACTAAGCGTCTTAACGAGTTTGCTAAAAGGAAGAGAAACACCCTATGAGCTCACAAAAACCCTAAAGAGAATGATGAGGGGAATTGCTCTATGATCTTGCTGGAACTGTTTGAAGAAAGATTAGTGGATGAGGAAGCACCTTATGGGCTTGCTTGAGAGACACTTAGAAATGGGACTAAGTTGAGATTGCATCTAGAAGGTAGGCCTAAAAGAAAGTGAAGAAGAGGATTGCCTTACTGGCTCACTAAGAGGAACTTGGTGAATAGAGGGGTTTGATAGGCTTGCCAAACAAAATTAAGCATCCTATGGGCTTGTTAAAAGATCTTGATGACCAAAAGAGCCCTATGGGCAAGCTAAAGGGAATCGAGGAACAAAAGCACCCTAAGGGTTTACTAAAGACCTTGAAGAGAGATGAATGGATGGAAGGCGAGATAACCCAATTGAGAGCTTGTCCAAAACGCTACCTGATTTTAAGGAAAATATTTACAGAAAAACGCTTTTTGTGAAGACCACTTATGTTTAAAAAGACGTCGGGGATAATTTCCTTTATTTTGGGAAAAATGAGAAAAAGCCTGGACTCTTAAATCTTCTTTTTTTTTTTTTTAGAATGGATTGAAAACTTAACCACTTAAGCTGACATAGACTTGAAATACTTTCTCTCTCTTTTTCCTTTTCTTCTTCTTTTTATTATTATTTTTTATTTTTATTGCCTTTTTCTTTTCTTTTCTTTTTTTAATTTGCTAACGGGTAAATAACTCTTCCTTAATAATTACATGGGGCTTCTTATGTTTCCTCTAACTTAGATGCCGGGCTGTTTGGTAGGGCCTTGTGATTTCAAACATCTTTAAAAAGGTAACTCATGGCTATTTTACTTGAAAAGGACTTCTTTGCAAACTCTCGATCCAGATTACACTCTTGACTACAATCCTAAAATTATAGTCCATTTTGCATGTGATACACCTTGATCAATCCATTAGGTTTTTTTCGATTTATCATTATGAATTTAGGTTTTAGGTCTAAGGGTTTCAAAAAGAACTAATGAAGAAGTCTATTTTAAAATAAATATTAATCTCGAGTGTACAAGTCGAAAACCTTAGGAATAATTAGAAATATTCTTGCCCTACCTTCAAAAACAACTTTTATTAAAGATAAATAATCTTTAAAGATTAGAAGAGCTTTTACTTGTGTAAGGGTGGTATTGTAGGTGGGAAAGCCAAATGTGGGAGAGGCTTCAAAGTAAGTGTAGAGATTTTGGGTTTTTGAGCTCGGATTGTGATTTAAAGCTTTACGTCTTTGAGGCTATTTAGGCTTTGACTTTTGATTTGACTGCCCTAATTAGGATATGATATGGCTTTCACTTAGCTCTTGAATTTACACATGAGCCCAATTTTCCAACCCCTTTTCCTCATTTTTTTTCTTTTTCTATTTTATTATTACTTTGCCCCACTATTCTTTTGTTGTTCTTTCTTTTTCTTTTGGCCCTAAGTCTCCATTACCTCTTAAGTGATTTAGGGTCCTAAATTCATTAATTTCTATTGTATAAGCTCGGGTGAGATAAGTAAAAGCTTGAGGTGTTTAAAAAGGATGTAGCTCTTCCTTAAAAAAAACATAACTTATCAGAAATAAATTTTGCTTTTGAATTTAATGTTACTGAAGCAAGTACAAACCAATTTGAACCCCTCTCTTATTATTGATGACCCTAACCTTTGAATTACCCCATTATGGGGTGGTTTACCCTATTGTAGGGTGGTTCTCGACAAGGTTTAGTTTGAAAATTCTTCAAATAGGTCCAATGGGGCAAACGAGGGATGATTGTGTTTAGGATTCGAGAAATGAATGCCTAACTTCATCTTAATCTACATATCACATTCAAAGTGGGCCTCCTTTAAGGAATGAGCCTAAAGTATCATCACCTTTATGTCTCTCAATTCTCAAAGTGTTTCAGGTTAGTGTATAGAAAAAAGCTTGCCTCTTTTCATTCTAAACCTTTTTAAAAGCGAGTTATCGATTTATTAAGGAGAACCTCTTTGCTCTAAAAATAGTGCAATCATTCCATTGAAAAAGGCAATTGTATTATTCTAGTTATTATAGACTATATTGAAAATAATTTTCTTTGCCCTTAACTTAACAAGCACCTAATTACTTGAAACAACCCGTGAGTTTATCACAAGGCATTAGTAAGCTCAAAAGAAATGGAGCTCTAGGTGACTCAGTTGGATTATCCTCATGACTTAAAGAAGGAATGTCTTACTGTAGCTCTGGCTGAATGACTTTTGCATCAATCAAGTCTTGAATCTTGTTCTTTAATCTTTAGCATTTTTCAGTGGAGTGCCCCTTCTAAACCATATGATAGTTGTACCTTACTTCTTGGTTAAAGTTGTGTGGTTTGTAATTTAGATTAGGGGCTTCACAAGATATAACCCTCGCTGCTTTCAAATGATAAAAGAGTTGGATGATTGGTATCTTCAGTTGAGTGAATTGTCTCCTCTAAGTCCTTTAGGTTTGTTCTTTCTCGCTTCTCCTCGACTTCTTTCTACTTAGGCCTCCTTCATCACTTGTGCTTACTAGCACTTAATCAATGTTTAACATCAGGTGTTGAAATCTTCTAAGCATAAGGCCCATTGCCATTTTTAGATCTATGGTGATCTTTTGTAACATGGCTATTTTCTCTTCAAATTTGAGAATCTCCTTTCCAAGTTCAAATCTTGGGATATCTGGAGAGTGGTGATTATTGAGAACAAAACTTACCATTGTTAGGTCATTTGATGCATCATCTTTTTTAGGGAGGTGAGTTTATCATCAGCTTTGTGAACATGATTGGAAGAATTTCTTTACCGGTTAGCAACTTTTCTTTTCTTTTTTTCTTTTTCTTTTTCTTTTTTTTTTAAAAGAGAGAGAAAGATAAAACTTTATTTTTTAGAAACCAAATAAAAATTATGGATTTTTTTTTTTTTTTACTTCCTTGAGTGAGGGCGAATGAAAAGTTTTATTAAAGGATTGTCTACACAGAAGGAAAGAATGAAGGATGACTAAAGAGAGAAACAAAAATTATTTTGGAAAGATCACAGTACATGAAACTCAAAGTCCTTCAACTAAATCTAAAGTTTCTAATCTAGCTCTCACAGTTGGGCTTTAATGTTGTCCAGCATTTCTAAAGCCCAATTTATGGTCCTCTTGCTCTTTTTAACTTAAGTTAACAAGGCATTGTTAAAGGCCTCAGCATGCCTAGCCTTTCGCTTCTAGTAAATAGCTTCAGCTTGTAGCAGATGCTCATGGATTCTTAAGGCAATCGGCAGTCTTTGATTATTCTCTTCTTAGTTACCCACCATTTTTAGTTTTACATAATTCATGGACAACAATCAATCATCAATGTAGAAAAAGAAAACACATGGAAATATGCAGGTGTTGGGATTGTTCGAGTTAATACATTACTCCCTTGAGTTGCAACCTTAATATTATTTTCAAAAACTTGCTTGCATTAAAACTCTTGAACGATCAGTAAGGTTGCAATTTCTTAAGGGTACTGTACTAACTTAAGGAGTGGAGTATATACAATTAGGGTAGGTTTTGAAAAGGTCCTTAGGTTTTGTGACCTCACTTGTTAAAGAACACTTTCATTGGTCACATTAAGCTTAAGTAAGGTAGCCTAATTAACCTCAAGTGGTGGTTACACCACAGCACCCAAAGCCTACACAATGGCCCCTCTCCTAAGGTCCTAAGATAGCTTGGGTTTGATCGCATCTATCCTGCACCTTTGATGCAACAAATGACCTCCCATATCCTAAAGCATGTAACATGCAAGACAGATAAAAGTTGAGAGTGAATTCTAGGAAAGAAGCTTTAGATTTGTCCTTTCTTTTATAAAAATGCTGCCCTAAAACCCAAAAGGATGTATGCAAGAAGGGTAGGTTATAGAGGTCCTTAAACTCTATGACCTCACATGTTTCTTACAAAACGGTTCGTTGGTCACATCGAAGTTTAAGTAGGGTAACCTAATCAGCCCCAATCGGTGGTTGCCTTACTACGCTTGGAACTTACACAATGGCTCCCTATCCTAAGGTCTTAAGATGGTCTGGGTTCGACCATATCTATCATGCATTTATGGTATATAAAATAAAATTTCCTTAAATTAAATAAATAAAACTAAACTTGTAAAGAAAATGTTAGTACAACTATGGTACAAACAAAGGACGAACAAGTAAATAAATTACACAAAGGTGGTTTTTAGGGATTAATTTTAATTTTGGAAAGTTGAATAGTTAACCCTCTTGACGTCCCCAATGGAGTCGCCAAGCTGTCTAGCCTGGTTTTTCACCCTTCCGGTTTTTTTTAAATTAGGTTTTCTCTAAACCGATCAATATTAAACCCTTACCCATTTTGTACTAACCCTTGACTAAGGTTTAAAAAAAACCGGTTCTTTTTACATTTGAAAAGGTATTGGAGTTGCCACCCAATTGGAGTCTAGAAAAAGAGTTAAGTTATTGCCAATTTGGTGAATTGGTTATAACTTAACTACCGATCTATTAATTAAAGCAAGTTTTACAAAATGGTTATTGAAACCAGAGAATCTGGATCCGGGGGTTAAGAATTTTAAACTCTTACGGGTACCGTTAACTTTCCAAAATTAGAATTAAACTTAACGATTACCTTTTGAAAAAAAGTAGAATTTGGTTATTGGTTATTCTAATTGAATAAATAAAATAATTCAAACTTAAAGAAAATGAGAAATTAGGTTCTTTTTCATTTTTATTATTGTCCCATAGGTGTCTACGTACTCGTTATTCAGAATCAGACGTATATAGTTTTTTTTTTACAAAAACTTTAGTAGATTGAGTTAATCTTAATTTGAAAAAAGATCGGATTTACGTTTTTACCCAATTCAATTTATTCAAGAAAATTCTCTTAAAGGGGTCCTAATCAGTGTTTTATTTTTAGAAACTTTAAAATAGTCTTAATTTGGAAAAAAGGTCTATTTATTTTCATTTATTTTTAGAAAACTCAATTTTTCTAAGTGTGAAAACGATTTTTGTTAACTAACCTATTTATTTATTTTTATTTTTATTATATTGTCTTATTCATTTTACACTTATTCTATGTATTTCTATTAAAATAAAAAATAAATAAATAAATAGACTACTTCCTTTTTTTTTTCTTTTTCTCTTTTTGTTTTTCTTCTCTTTCTTTTTTCTTTTTCATTCTTTTTCTCATTTGTAACATTTACAAAAAAAAAAAAAAAAAAAAAAAAAAAACAAACCGAGTTGGCTTAGATTGCTTCGAATAAGCTTAGAGGTGGCTTGGATCGGTTTGTCGGCTTACTTTGACTTGTATTGGCTCGATTGGCTCACTTTGGCTTAGTTAGCTCACTTTGGCTTGGTCGACTTGGTTGGATCACTTCAACTCGTATTAGCTCATGTTGGCTTGAAAAATCCAATGGTGATGGTTTTCGTTAAAAAACACTGTAAGAGACACTATCCTAGAGACAGAGAGGAACCATGCTAGAGAGAGGAAGCTTTGGTTTTTGTTTTTTTTTTAAAATATTTCGAAGTTTTGTTGTGTTTTGAAAATGAAGAGTAGACCCCTATTTATAAGTGTCATGGTTGAGTTAAGAATGAAAAAAATTAAATGCAATATGATTTTCTTTCAATTTTGAATTAGACGAACCTGGACAATAAATGGTGCCTAATACATAGCTGTGCATGTAGGAGTGTGTCTAACGCGTACACTAACGTGGTGATGCTATGGCCCACGACGTGGCGATGAAGTGAGAAAAGAAAATAAAAAACACATTTTGTACCTTCCATGGATTAAACCTAATACCTCCAAGTTATATGCAATATTAAGTCCAAATGCTTATCTAGTTGAGCTATTGGTTTTTACTTATTCAATTGCACATATGGACCAAGTCAACTTAAGCTAAATTCAAATCTAATCTAAATTAAAATTATATTCTATTTAAACAACCTAAAAATTTATTATTTTCTAAATTCACTATTTTTTTCTATTTTATTTTATTTTCTAGATTTTGTATTTTTTTTTCTAGATTTCCTATTTTTTTATATTTTTCCAATTTTCTTATTTTTTGTGCTTTTTTCCTATTTTTATATTTTCCTAAAATTCTTTATTTTTTTGAGTTTTCTTTAATTTCTTTTTTTTTTGTGTGTTTTTACTAATTTTGAACCTATTGAAGAAATAAAATAAAAAAAAAATAAAAAAAAAATTAAAGAGAGTAAAAATTGAGTGTCTACATTATGCTATCATATGGTGTATATCTTAAGTTAAAGTAGGCTTAGCTAAACACCATTCTAACATCATAGGTACGTAGTCAACTTCTCAAACCAGCACTTATTAAACTTGAACAACTTTTTACTATATTGCCAAGTGTATAATGACTCAAATAAAGTTTGATATTTCCATTTCATGGCACAACGCAATTATGTTAGTGTTAATAAGAAACATTATGTAGATGCTCGAGCAAATGCTTTGAACTTTGTGTTGTGATAGTATTTTTTTTTTCTTTTTCTTCTCATACAATGAATAGTTATATAGTCCACATCACTCAATGCCTTTGTTCTTGTAATCTTACTCGTACTTTCATGTATATCTTTACATTCATATTAGCCTCCATGTAATCCTTGTATCTTTCTCACCTCTTTTTTTTTTTATAAATTGTGAAATTAACAACTCTTCAATGTCCATGTTTTGCAGGTAACGAGATCAATATTCAGGTAATCCATGATCACATTTTGAGTGACTACTATTTCGAACTTGCTGCAGTTAGCAAATTGGCTTGATTTGAACAGGATCTCTTTACCAACCGAGCTACAGTTGCTTGCAACCGAGGGTTAAAAGTTTGGGATTGTAACATAAGGACCAAATCTTGAACTAGCAAAAATTAGCAAATCGACATGGTTTAAAGAGGGTAAACTCTTTACCACTCGGACCGTGACTATTTGCTAACTGAGGCTCAAAAGTTTGCAGTCGTAACTTAAGGACCATATCTCATCCTTACAGTAGTTAGCAAATCGATATGGTTTAAAGAGAGTAAATGCTTTACAGCCCTATAGCGACTGCTTACAAACCGAGTACCAACGAAGACCAATCTTCATTAGTACATGATAGTGAAGAGGTATAATGCTTGGATCATGTATGGCCTCCTTTTGTAATCTCCATAAAACTAATTATAACTTGTAATATGAATTGAACATAAGTCTCAAGTTGTAAGCACGTGCACACATGAGCACATAAGAGCTAAGTACGAGCCTTACAGATGAAATGAACTAAACATGAGCCTTCAACGTAAGCATATGAAAGTTAAACACTCAAGTTGAACACAACCCCCCTTGAACATAAGCACTTGTGAGGTAATATGTGAAATAAACTTGGCTCACCCATAATACAAACAATAGTGGGTTAAACATGTAAATTAAATATGAGGCTTCCATGTAAGCATAAAATATGAATTTGAACATGAGTGCATAAGAGCTAAGCATGAGTCCATGAGTTGAGCATACATGAGCTAGACATAAGCTTTATGCATGAACACATGAGAATTGAACACTGGAATTCAACATAATCCCTTTGGCACAAACATTTGTGAGCTTCTAATATGAGCACTTTTAAACTTTCAATATGAGCTTGCGTAAATTGTATATGTGAATTGAACATGACACTTCTAGCATGTGAGTTGAATATGAATCTTGTCATATGAGTTGGACATGAGCCTTAACACATGAGTCTTAAGTATGAGTGAACATGAGAGTTGCATATGAGAATTGAATATGAGAGTGGATACGAGTCTTGAACATTAAAGTTGAATATGAGTGAGCATGAGCCATAATCATGAGCCTTGAATATGATTTAACATGAAAATCGAACATGAGCCTTAAACATGAGCATTAACCATGACGTGAGCCTTGAATATGACATAATCCTCAAACGTAACATGAGCCTTAAATGGAAATAAGTCTTGAACATGTTACGAGTCTCGAACATATCACGAGGTGTTTAAGCCTTACTTCGCACTTAGGCCTTACATTACGCTCAAGCCGCATGTCGCGTTCAGGCCTCATTACCTGAGGTTTGAACACCACATGACCCTAAATACGATATGAGGTTTGAACAATATGTAAGGTTTTAACACTACATGACTCTTGAACACCACATGACCCTTGAATAGGATGTGAGGTTTGAGCATGATATAGGTCTTGGCATCATAGGCTAGATATAGCGCTTGACATTTGAGATGAATGTGAATGTGAATAGATATTATCTCATTACATGAGTTAAACATGAGGCATTGACCATTAGTCTTCTAACTTCAATACATGTACTTGAACATATGAGTTAAACATGAGAGCTAAACATGATGTGAGGCTCAATTCGGGCCTAAGCTTTGTACATAGGCTTGAACATGAGTGCACATTACATGAACATGTGACCACTCATGTGAGTTAAACATAAGTTCGCTGACATGATCACACATGAGTTGAATCTTTAAGTTAAATACGAGTCTTCTGATACGAACACACATGAATTGAACCCTTGAGTTAAACATAAGCCTAAACATATGTGTCGAAATGAACTTATTAATAACACATGATTTGAACATTAACATTCAGATGTAGCTTTACTCCTTATATTGCCCTTGTCATTTTTTTCTTTAACTTCCCATTCATATAGTTGTACAATTCTTGTCTCATTTACACTTCATTTCATTAACACTCTTACTTTCCTCTATTTTCATAGGTAATCACTCCCTCCTCCCCCAAGTGCTAGTAACTACATGTAAGCGTTAATACTACTTTCAAGAATCAACAGGAGGGGGTAGGCATGGCATTGCACATGAGTAGTCTTGTGCAATGAATGGTTCCAATAATGTTATCCTTTAAGTTAACCAAAGGGGTTGTTAGAAGCCAATGTAGTGCATTGAACATTATGAGTATGCATATATTGAAGGCTATGCACGCACATCAAATCTCATGTATACATGTGCATCAGGCTTCATGAGTGTAAGCACATTAAGTCTTGTGTGTATATGTAGTCAAGCCTCATGAATATGTAACTCAATACGCGCATACAAATCAAGCATCGCGTACAAGGAGTGTCATATGAAACGAGTGCCATGAGTAACAATTATTACAACATAAGACTAGCCTCTTCATATACCATATCAATTTATAATTTTCTTCCCTTGGTTATTAACAAGTGGAGAAGGGATAGTTAACAAGTCTTGATGCCTTTTATTCCCTTATGATACCATCAGGGACCTAATGTTGTATTGTAGTACACTAGTCTTTGAGTGTCATGATACCTTGAAGGGGTACATTGATTTAGCCTTATGACAACACATTATTTACATAGAAGCAATTATATGAAACCTTAGTTGCATGTGCACATATGTAATTGACCACTTGTGATAAACACATCTTAAGCCTTATTTTATGAATTTTCTTGATCACTCATTTGTAAATCTTATAGTTCCTTGTAAGTTTAAGTTGTATTTGAATACGTAGAATCAATGATAATGAAGTTCATTGATCGATTTTCATGCTCCTTTATCTCCTTAGCGCTTTCATTAGCTTTTATGAATGTATCTTTTCATTATGCACCTAGGAATGAGAGTCCTTCACATAGTAGTAACATGCTAGATAATAATGTAGTGGGATGGCTTAGATCCCCTTAATGACTTGCAATGTCTTGATAGATAGTGAGAAACATATCTTAACCTAGTGGTAACATGACTAAGCATATCTTGAGTTTGAGAGTGCTTTGTTCTTAAAAACTTCACGTGCTTAGAAGTAATACCTTAACTAAACAAAGTTATTGTCTAGTGTAAAGTAGTGAAATTGCCTTGTTATCTCTTCTTTTTTCTTAAAAATGACATTACGCGATAAGGAGCAAAGACTCGACCTAGTTACAGTAGTGTTTAGCAATCATGAGCTTTATATTTTGGATTGACATGACTTCAAGACTGCTTAGACTCAATGATCTAAGGGTGTTTCTTTTAGGATAAGCATATTTGTGAGACTTGCTTAAACTCAATGGTCTAAGGGATCTCGCATGTCATCTCATGTATTGAGGCAAGACTTTTGGTTGCTAATGATAATATATAGAAGATTCCTTTCAAGAAGTGTTTAATCATGCAAACGCTACGATAGTAGCATTGATTGCCTATTATCAATAATTCTTTCTCATTAATCAAGGTGATATTTCCCACTACTAGACTACGTAACGTAGCTTTCCAAGATGTTACCAAGGTTTGAATGTCAAAAGTGCTCATTGATGGGATTGTCTCTATTACTTAATAATAAGAAACATAGAAATTAGTTAGCATTAAAGGTATATATGATTATCATGGCGTAATGTATGCTTGAGAGCTAGTGCTCCTTCGAGTTTACAAAATACAAGCTAAGCTCATCATCATGCGCTTGAGAGAACAAGCCCGTACTAGCCAACAACAATGTGTAGACAAAATGCTATATTTACTATCACTTTCTTTCGATTGATCAAGGGGTTTAGTTAGTCCCTTTAAGACGTAAACTATTTTATGAAGTTAACTTAGCATATTAAGGAGACTAATATCTTAGTTTGCAATGATAATAACAATAGAAGAAGGCTAATAAACACAATTACATTCTCATAGTATAATATCAATGATAGAGAAAGAAACTTCTTTCATTGATGAGAAGCAGTCATCACTACGTTTATACATGAAATGAAAAGAAAAGAAAACTAAGTTAAAAACAGCGAGGGCACATTCCAGTTGTTAAGAGATCTCGCACTTTTGAGCCTATAAAGTACTTTCTATCTGCGCAATATCGTTGGTTCGCTTATGTTTCTATGCTCCCCCACAACAATCGCACATCCTTTTTTCCTTAAATACTTAAGTTCGAGCTCTTTCCTCAATGGTTAGTGGTACCTTAGGGGGTTCCTTTATGGATGTCTTTCCTTCATTTACATACTCATTGAAGAAGGTTGCTTCACTAAAGTGAGACTCGTTGAGCGTAAATGGGTTCTTTGTTGTAGGAATGAAGATGTCTTGCTCATTCTAATGGCCCTTAATGCATTGATGCCATGTTAAAGGTATCATGATGTGATCATGTAGCCATACCCTTCCTATAAGGAGATGATAAGATACATGCACATCAATCACATGGAACCATGTGAGCTATAGATAAGTCCAACATTGAAATCTACTTTAAAGCGCCCTATTGTCTTCATGGAAGACTTATAGAAGCTGTTTAGCATGATGGGTTGTTTTACTAAGCTTCAAATGTCTATCTTTGCAACTTTGAAAGTAGACGTTAGCATGACATTGAGCGAAGATCCATTCTCAACAAACAAACGTCCTCATGATAGGACAACCATTAAGTACACTTTTCATATATAGAGGGCAATTGTGATTAGGATTCCTTAAACACTTATTAGCATTAGTGGATGTAATTACACTTTCATTCCTTGAAACTATTCCCTCTATAGGACATGTTGTGGTAACTTTCTTGTACTGACCTTTTGCAATCATAATGATTGTAATCGCTGCCTCAAGTCAAGTATCCTCATCAAAGTTGAGAAGATCAAAGAAGTTTTTAACATTAGCAATCCTCAACAAGGCAAGGATAGCATTAGCACCTCCACTTTCATCAATTTGGAGTCCTTCGCTTGTATCTTTGTGCAGCTCAACTAGCTACATATTTAATTCCTCTATCTTTGTAGAGTCATGGGTGATAACATTTATGACACCATGTTTGGTGTTATGAGCTGGAAGTGGGTTATTTCTGATGTCATTATATTTGATGATTGATTCTCCATTTTGAGCTCGTTCATTAGATATCTTCTTTAAAGTCCAACAATCTTTTGTAAGGTAACCTATACTCTTGTGAAATCTGCAACACTTAGGGTCACTCTTTTCCTCATTTATTGGTAAGAGCTTAACTTTAGGGAGTCTAATATTTTCATCATTTAACCATTGGTTAAAGAGTGTGTATACTTTTCCCATTGACCATAGGTATGTCAAAGACGACTTAATGCTTATAGGTTTCTCACTTTTGGATTTCTTTGTTGCTTTTGGATTTTGCTCTTGGGTTAAGTTCACTGACAGTGTACCCTTATTAAATCTTACATTCTCAATTCTTTGTCGTGCTATTAAATTAGTGGTTCTTCGCGCGTTCTCAACCAACACAGCAGAAAAAAAACCGATGAGAGGTTCTTAAGATGTACTGCATACTTAGTAAACATTCATTGGATGCAAATCTTGACTAACTCTCTTTCATTACAAACATCTTGTATATCTAACAAGTGTTCTCGAAAGCGCTTAATATAATCCATGAGGTCTTCCTTATGCCTTTGTCAAATTCTTCCCATGTCAGTAAGGGTAACTATTTTTTCAGTGGAGAGGAACTTATCCAAAAACGTTTTGCACATACTTTCCCATGAATGAATTGACCTAAGTGGAAGGTTGACATACCAAGTGTAAGCCTTCTCTATGAGGAACTTAAAGAACTTTTTCAACTTTAGGTCTTCATCTAAGTTGTACACTACCAAAGTTTCGATAAACTTTAATAGATGTTCCTTGGAACTCCCCTTCTTACCATTGAACATCATGAATTTCGAACTCACATAGTCTTTAGGGTATGGCTTTGTGCCAATGTACTGATGGTAAGGGAGTTTCAACTTTAGTACCCCTGCTATGGACCTTACATGTATTTCCTTAAAGTGTATGTTTAAATCTTCCTTAGTTATGGAAGAAACTCTTTAGATAGATGCTCCTGCCCTTATTGACGTCATAGCGGTAGGGTGCATAGGCACGGATTCATAGTTATAGAGGTTGTGGGCACAAGGTTCATTAGTGTCAATTATGTAGAGTTAATAATCGTAACATGTGGTATAGCATGTGAGGATGACGAGCCTCCAATCTAAACTCCATAATTCTTTACTTTAGGCAATAAATCTTGTGTAGTTGTAGGTTCCATTGTCGGTTGTTACTCATCGACCCTAGGAGTGTCTTGCTTATTGGTAACCAAAGGATTGAGTGGTTGAAGAGTTTGTGTAACATGTTGTTGCATCATATTAGAGGGGTTTGAGCTAGTTGCCCCTTGTTGTGTAGCAGCGGTAAGCCCCAAAGTTCAGCCAAGTAACCGTAAGATTGAACTTAGAACNCTTAGGGTGGTTTACACGGCGGGGCTGTTACGACTCTGCCGCTTCGGGGCGTGACAGCAGCAAAAGGACAGTATATATTGGATGAACATCGCCCTAAGTTCATTTAGATTCTGGTTGGTTTCTTGAAGTTTACGCGTTAATTACGCATTATTAGGGACATCTTCTTGCATACCATCTCCTTAATTCACACCTTCAGTTAAATGTGGATTTTGATAATTGGTTATAGTAGTGCTATCTTGTTCTTGATTAACATTATTAGTAGGATCACCTTATCACCTTCTTAATGGTACCATTATGTAGATATCAAGTCTTCTCTCTTTGGTGGAGTTATAAAAAATGTAGGTGTATGGGTACGAGTGCAAAGGTTACGTACATGCCGCATGTTAAGTCGCGTTATACCGAACTTATACGTGACTAAAGAAATGACTTGAATCGCATGTATGGGATGATTAAATAATGTAGGGATAAGGAAAAAGGGTAGGCAACCTCAACAAGACTCTAACACTTATGGTGAAAAGGTGAAGAAGTCAAGAGGCATCAAACTCCACAATTAATGAAAAACGAGGTAGTATCTTTAAACTATTCAAGTGTTTGATCTTTCAAGGTAGGATTCTAGTAGAATAACAACGTTTGTATCAATTCTCTCATATCCAAAATAATAGACATGAGAAAGAGAGAAGGGTATTTATAAAAGATAACCCTTGACCTCATTTGTTGGATGATGATGATGATCAAAGGCTAGAATTAATTCCTTCCTTTGATAAATATGGAATGGACTTTCTCTATAGACTTAGCCCAATAAAGACCTTATTCTTTTATCATGAGCCAAGTTGAGAAGGTTAAATCGGACGGACCAATCTAATGTATCATACTCTAAGTATACTATGCCACATTTTTTTATCATCCCAAATATTTAAACTCGACTTGTTAAATCTCGTTATCTTAGATTAAAAAGTCAAACACAATCAATTAATAGACTTAAAGCTAAAATCTAAATTTAGCTCTCTATAAGTGTAATCAACATAATGAGGATGGTATTATAAGGCTAATAGTTGGAGTTGCTAATGTGACACTTCATGGAGTCAACATTGAAATGCTTGAAAAGTTACCAGTTCAGAGAGATTTTGAGGATTGCATCCCAAGAAGTTAGAGATATAGTGTTAAAATATATAAAAGATAATTTATCCAAATATCATATTTGAGATATACATAAATGGATTAGTAAAAAGCTTCTAAAATTAGATGAGGAAGAGTGGTACTATTTCCCCCATTAGCGGAAGTACAAAATGAAACATTTTCAAATAAAATGAGAGAACCGAAATTGGGTCTAATAAATTACACAAAGAGCGAAAGGAAGTGGGAAATAAAAAAAAAAACATCAATTGGTTTTCTTGTTCATGTTTTCGACAAGACGCTTCATTTGAAACCTCCAAAACATAAAGTAAGCCAACCCTATCCCTAACAACACGTACACCCATATCTTCTCCTCTTGACTCTCTCTCTCCGATCTCACTTCTTCAATCTCGAACCATTCCCTGTTTGCCCCGTCTTTTCCAGTAATACCCTCCCATACATTCCCATATAACACGTATGCCCTATCCTCCGCACCCACTGCCACTGAAGTGGGAAACCTCTCCGCATCAAGGTCAGTTTCGTCAAACACCACACCTTCACTCCAACTATCCTGACTCTTCAAGAACCACACCTTATTGATCGAGTTGACCAATACGACGCCGTCGCTGCGGATCGCTATGTCATCCGCCAAGGTCAAATCTTTGTTCAAAAGGACAATCTTGGCCCGCCCTTCCTCCTCGTCCACCTTGTACATCTTGCCGGTGTTAGATTGCACCACTAGGAGGTAACCCTTGCTGACGTAAGCGATCCCGTTGAGGCCACAGTCACTGTGTGGGGAGGTGGTGTCCACGGGGAAGGAGGTGAACACGCTGGAGTTGGAGAAGACGGAAGGGGTTCCGTCCATGGTCACTTTCCAAATGATGTCGGCGGCGGAGTTGGTGACGTAGGCATTGCCTTGGAAGTCCACGGTGACGTCGTTTGCGACGGTGGAGGGGGTGGTGGCCGGGAGGGAGGAGAGGAAGAGGCGGCGGCGGGAGGAGAGGTCGTAGGCAGCAAGGGCATCGAAAGGGGGTAGGGGTGGGAAGGAGTGGAGAACGGCGAGGAGACGGTTGTGGTGGCGGTCAAGGGCGATGCCACCAATGGAGGTGTTGGTGGGGAGGGTGAAGTCGGAGATGAGGGTGTCGACGACACCGGCGTCAGAGATGGAGTGGATGGAGCGGTGGCGGATGGAGCCGACGATGAAGTGTTGGGCGGAGGGTTCCCAGACCATGGCTTCTGGATAGAGAGATTGTGATCTGAAGTTGATGATGTGGGGTTTTCTGGCTTGTGTGATTTGGGGAGAGATTGAGACCAGAAGGAAAATCAAGATACAAATCGTGGATCTGTTGAGGAACATGTTTGTTTGTCTGTCTCGATTTGAAGCAATAAATTAGGTATAAGGAGAATTGTTTTCTTGTCAAAGAGACAAGAGGTTGAAGAAGTGAAATCAACCAAGGAGAAGGAAGGTCATGGAAATTGGAATTTAGAACAAAGAAGAGGTGGAAATAAAACAGAATTTATACCTGAAAATAATAAAATAAAGGATAGAAAGGAACAGATTAAAAATTTAACGAGCCTTTTGAGTCCAAGAAAAATGACGAATGAAAATATGGATTATTGGCCAAGGCTGAGGAACTTTTTTAATAGTCATTATTATTATTATTTTTATTAAGCAATATATCGGTAATGCAGATCACAAAAAATAAACTTTAATATATGCTTCGTTACATATTTTACAATGTATAGGTTATCTAATATCAAAAAAATAATTTGTAATATATACTTTGTCATGTTTACTTCGTACATTAATATATTACATATAGAACAATGCATTATTAATTTAATATCATAAAAATATTTTTTTAAATATGTTTTGTTGCACAGCTATTAGGTATACACTTATATTGTGTATAATACAATATATCCATAATTTAATATCAAGAAATCAATTCGTAATATATATGTTTATTATATATTTATTATGTATTATATTACTATTAAACTTTTGAGTTTTAAAATTCAAGTCTTGAAACTCTTGATTTCTCTTTTGTTTTTTCTTTTTTCCTAGACCACTAGCAAGGTTAAAGATCGCTTTGTCTACTTAATTCGTAACCTATCACTTTTTTCTTGACTTCTTTAGGTGCCAACTCTTAAAAAAAGTAATTTTCTAAAAATCTTTTATTTCTAGTTAAGAGTTTAATATTAAATGTATAAGGTTTAATATGAATCAAAATCAAAGAGAGGTTGAATTTTAGGCTCAACAATCAATCATCAATATTTCAAGTCCTTCATATACTTATCAATGCTCAATCCTCCTTGTTTTAACATTTGTAATTTAAGAGATATTTCTTATTAGTAAGTGTATAGAACAATCTATTATGAATACTCTTGTCATCTCATGTTGAGTCATAATTTCTCTTTTGCCTTCCCTTTTTCATCGTGCCTTTGAATTCTTTACTATAAGGCTGCATAACTAGTAAATTCAACCGTTGCAAAGCATAACTTAGTCTTTGTCCATATTCATAACACTTAAACACCTTCCCCATGTTATACTTCTAATCTAAATAGTCATCATGTGAGCTACTTCCTCTAAAAGGTGGTATTTTCAACTTTATAGACCCCATTCCCTTCGTTGCTCTCCTCTCGTTGCTCTCCTCTAGTTACTTACTCCTTCATCACCTAAGTTGTCATCATTATCTATAGCTAATTCTTTTACCTTTAACTTACCCTAAATCCCAACTCCCCCTTATATTGGTACCCTAAGAGCTATAAGAATAGCTACAAGGCCTTGTATCGCCTCCATAAGAGTTTAGCATTGTTGTTCAACACTTGGTGTAAGTACACTATCAACCCATCTCTTAATATTGTCGTCTTTGCCTCTTCCAATGCCTATTCCTTCCTTATATGTTTTGCCTACGGTAACCAATTTTAAACTTACAGCTTTCTAAAGGATTTTTTTGAACATTTGGCAAATTTCAGGCATCTTGAATTTCCTTTATGTGAACTAAGCATAACCCAATACCCTTAATCAATTATAACAAGTTCACATACACAATGCCATATTCAAGCAACTTAACACGATAACTACAAACACACTACAAAATACCAACCACAATCTTTATGCCACCCACATGTAAGCTCTTATCAATCGAGCTTAAGCTTTGATACCAATTATATATGACTTAGGCCATTGTACACTAAGCACAATTAAAAAAACCCGATTCCAATCAATAATAAATGATCATTTTATACGATAAGAATATGAACAAACTTAGCTTGTATGTGACTCATTAAAGCAGGAATGAAGTATGGAATTATCATGTTGATATTACGCATAATCTAATAACACAGGGTGTTTGCTATGACAAGATTGATAAAAATAAGGATTATAAAACAAAATGTTAAATTATGGTGATAAGATGAGGAAAAGATATCATTATTTTCGTCCTAACCCATTTTAGTAACGACTAATGTGATGACTCGACCTAAACTCCTCCCACCAAGGTATTTTTCATTTTAGCATGAAAAGCCATATGGTTTTGTTTCTTAGTGTAATAGCTTCCAAGAGGTCATATATCCTATGATTAACTCAGCTTAAGCACACTTAACTTCAGAATTCTAATGTACTCCAAGCCGCTATACCAAAAAGACGTTTCAGTAATTAGAATTTCATTACCTTCTATTTAAGGGTTATCACATTTTACTCTCTTATAAAACTGATGTTCTCGTTAGTTTTATTACATAGATCTAAAATGTCGAGCCCTATTTCGTTTTCCTTAATTTAAACTATACTAAACCCAATGCACTTAATATAAGTTACTCGACATAAAATTAAAGAAAAAAACATTTTCCTTTAAAAAATGGTAAAAAAATATTTTGAAAAATAATTTAGAGTCACTAATTAGTAAAACTAGAAAAAAAAAATCAAATTAAAATTTTTATGTGGGAAAACTTTAATTTAGTCACCAGTCTATGGATTTTCTAAAAAATAAATTTTTAAAAAAACTTAATTAAAGAAATGGGCTTGGAGGCTAACTTATTAAAACAAAAGTCACCATGTAAAAGTTAAAAGAAATTAACTAATGAGCCTTTACTTTTATATTTTTTTCTAAGAATGCCAAAATATGCAAAAATGTACAAAACACATATAAAATGAATTTGTAATAATTTTATTAAGAATTTTCAAAAAACACAAGAAAAAAAGTTTTTATATTTTTTATTGTTGTCCTAGATGTACCTACGTACCTTTCAGTTAGGATCAAACCAACATTATTTTGTTTTGTTTTATTTTTTTCTACAAAAGATTTAGTAGGTTGACTTTTTTTTTTAATTTAAAAATTGAGCTAGATTTACGTTACTTAACGATTTATTATTTAAAAAAAAACTTAATAAGATCTAATTTCATGAATCTATTTTAAAGAAAACCTAACTAACTAAATTTTTTGAAAAAGGCTCTAGTTAAGATTTTTATTTAAAAAAAAAAACCACTACATTCCAAAAAAATTTATTTTTCTAAAATCTTAAATGCAAAATTTATGTGGATCCACTAAGATATGCAACTTTAGATACACATCTTTACCTAAAATATGAATATCGGAAAAGATATGTATCTAATATAAAAATGCAATTTTTTTTTAAAAGCAAGTTTTATGAAAAGGATGCAATTTGTATAAAAAATGCAATTTTTTTCTAAAAAGACATGGCACATAACAAAAATTAAACCGACAACCTGCACTAAGAAAAACAAAATTAGTAACATATAACTATTAAAAAAAAAAGAGAAAATAAACTAATAAAACTATTAATTTAAAAAAAAAACAGATAAAAGAGAAAATTAACTAATAAAACTAAAAACTAAAAAAAAAAAATAGCTTACCTAATGGTTGGATCTAAAGAGAATAATCATGCGGATTGAATTGAGTTGTATATGTATGATTTGATGTTGGCATACTGTAGCATATGGACTACAGTAATCATGTCTATTGTGTATGTGCTACTGCATGTGTGCTTGCTATTTGTGTGAACTATGTACAGTGAAATGTTAGATGGTGTTGTGGAATGCTGGACGTACGGTGGAGTATTGGATATGCGTATGCTAGACAGTATTGTGTTGGATGTGGTTGTGTGTGCAAGATGGTGGGCTATGTTAGACGTGGCTGTATGTGCAGGTTAGTAGGCTATACTAGACATGCAGTAAGTATTAAATAGTGGGCTATGTGTATAAGTCAGTTTGGCGTAAGGTTAGTGGCGTGTGCATGTGAGGATGTGTAGTGGAATTGATTGTGGAGTTTGTAAGTGACGTGTGCATGAGTGATTGTGCATAAGAGATTGCGTATGTGTGAAAAATTGTGAATATTGGCTTATTTGTTATGATTGACATGAATAGTGAGAGAGTGTAGGAGATATATGTGAATAAAAAACTGTAAATAGTGGCATGTGAGTGATTATGTGATTTGTGAAACGTGTATTTTTTTACAGCCAAATGTCTACTTATTTATAAATCATAATCTAGAATCTTTTAGATCTTTTTGTTGTGAAAATTCAATCTTAGCAAATCTAACATTCATAAGATACAATAATACTCGATTTGAATTTATCAAATTCATTGAAGATTTAATCCAATCCATTTTCAAGATCAAGTTTCTAGAAATCCTATATTTTATTTAGACTTTCTATCTTGAGTTCAATTCAGTCTAACTTATTTTAAATTGACCATGACATTTTAATATATAGCCTAAAATATATACTAATTCATCCAATAAATCTTAAATCTATTTAGCTCAATATAAATTAGATAAAATCCACTATATATTTCATTGGACTAAAAAATATTTTTTAATGAAGCCTAATTATTTAAAGACTTGGAATTTATTAAATTGAATGTATATCTTCGACTATTGTTCGATTCGACCCTAATTGACTAACTAGATGACTGGACTCGACTCAACTTAGATACTTCATATATTTTTACTTTTTCAATTTTTTTTTATTTTTTGTAAAACTGGCTCAAAAGTAAAAAGACACGGAAATTAAAATAAAGAATGATAAAAATGGAGTGTCTATAGCTATCTCTCTTTATAGCAAAGTTTTTACGTAGAATTTGTAAAAACTTTGCTATAAAGATGTAAAAAACATACTCATTTTTATGGAGTTCTTACTTGAATTTGTAGGGTAAGGACTTTAAATGTTAGAAAAATAGGGTCTCGACTTGAAAGGTCAGATATCCTTAAGAGGATAAATCTCTTTAAAGATTTGTTGATAAAAAAGATAGGTTTTTTGAAAGATAGATTTTTTGAAAGCAAGATAAGATGACACTTTATTAGAGATAAAATAGGACAGTACTCTTATAAGTAAGCGATCTTTTAAATGATTGGACAGCCCTTCACTGAGCAAGCGGTCTAACTAAAGATGGGATAGTGCTCCATTGAGCAAGCGATTCTAGAAAGGACGAGATAACACTCCATTGAGCAGGTAACCCAACTAAGAATATGATAGTGCTCCTTTAAACAAGCGATCCTATAAAGAATATGATGGCATTCTTATAAGCAAGAGATCCAACTAAGGATAGGACAATGCTTTTTTGAGTAAGTGATCCTAGCAAAAGATTAGATAGGACAACATTCTTATGAGCAAGCGATCTAACAAGGAATAAGATAGTGCTCATTTAAGCAAGTAATTCTAGAAAGGACTGGATGACGTTCCGCTAAGCAAGCAACCTAAAAATGAATAGGACAACGCTCTTTTGAGCAAGCGATCCTTAAAAAGATTGGATAGTACTCCACTGAGTAAGCGACCCAACAAAAAATAGGATAATACTCCTTTGAGCAAGCGATCTTTAAAAGAACTAGATGGTGCTCCATTGAGCAAGTGACTCAAAAAGAAATAGGACAGCGCTCCTTTAAGTTAGTGATCCTAGAAAGGACTAGATAGCGCTCCACCGAGCAAGTAACCTAACTATGAATAGGATAACGCTTCTTTGAGCAGGTGATCTTAGAAATGATTGGATAGTGCTCCTTTGAGCAAGCGATCCTTAAGACAACGCTCTTTTAAGCAAGTGATCCTAAATTACTATACAAAATGGATAATGCACTAAAGGCCAAGTGATATAAGAATTACAAGAACTTTGATGAGTTTTGACAAATTGATATGAAATTTGAGAAAGATTTTAATGATTTTTTGAAAATTTTGACTTTTTCTTTTTAAGAAATCTCTCTTGACAATTTTTGAAAAAAATTTCATTTCTCTTCTAATTTTTTTTAACATAAAATTAAAAAGAAAACACACTCTTTGATGGAAAATTGTGTTGTTAACAAATAAAAAAATCTTAAAGACTCTGAAGATCACAAACAAGGGATCAAGTTACTATTTACCCATTGATTACTCATTCTTTTAGTTTTGTTTCTTTGAGCATAATTCATGATTTCTACAATCTCTCGAAGCATTAATTTCAAAATTAGGGGCAAATGACTATTCATGTTCTTAAGAAACCACTTAACTTTTCTTTAATTTTTCATTAAAGAGATAAATATCATTATTTGAAATATTTAATCAAATAGGACTTCCTTACACTCTCATAAGTTTGTTTTCACTTTCGACATCAATTCCAAAAATTGTAGCCTATCTTGTAAATGATACACTCTAATAAATCAATTAGGTCGTTTTTGGGTTTACAATGTAAGGCTTTTGGTCAATGGTTTGAGTAAATGGATAGTAACTGATCTCACAATCTATGATAGTAACTGACCTCACAATCTTTATCATAAATATAATTTACACAAGGCGTCTGTGATTCTTTACTTTGAAGTAAACAGCTCAATTAAAATCTAAGCTAAGATTTACATAAAAAGTCAAAACCTTACGTTATATATATATATATATATATATATATATAATTATACCCATATTGTCTTATAATCTTAGGAATTTAAACATACTATGGTGGTCTGCTAATGAATATATCACAAAACTGGTTCATCAACCTAATGTGCTAATAAAACAGTAAAAGACTCGATCTTACAACTAGTTGATCCTCACTCTCCCATAACTTCAAAAAGAAATTGACCTCAGTGTAATTATACTATGGCATATTAATCAAAACTTGTAAAAAAAATTTATATAGGTATGAGCAACCATAACTCAGTAAGTTAGGTTAGAGACATATAAATACATTAGAAACACAAACAGGGTTATCAAACAATAAATTATAGGCAATGTAACGAGTAAATGCCATCACATAATGTGGTTTCGTTAATCGAGAAATCAAAGTAATGTTATTCGCTCTAATTTGGGTTGAAGAGTTTTTATGTTTATAAAACAGTTTACAACCAAACCTAAGATTGTGCAATGGAGAAATCACTCTCTTCAAGACTATCCTTTGAACCATTACCTTTATCTTTACCGCGACCTCGTTTCTTGTTATCTAGTTCGATTAAGGATAAATAAAAAAACCATTATGCTATTCAACGCTATCTTTTTCGAATGTGTCGGTATTTGGTTGGAGAATCCTAATAGTTCCTTAAAGGGTTGCAATGCATATCTAATTAGGGTATTTAGGTTAGTTATGATTAGATATGGTTTAGGGTGATTAAACAATTTCTCACGATTTAATTTACATCAATCACCAAATACAACATAGACTTTAGCACGAAGTCAAATACGTACAAGTATATGCATATAACTACCTACAAACACAATAAGCCTTCGAGTACTTTAAAAATAGTACTCTAAAATATTATAAAGTATCGAACTTAACTTACTTTGAATCCTTGGTTTGCTCACTTAACTTGTCGCTGGTCAACTTATCTTTGCGTTTCTTATAATATAAATACTCGTTTAGTATTTATATTCTTATGATATATATATATACATTTTAGGTTATGATTTAATTGAATTTTTCATATATACATATTATAAATAATCGATTCACTTTAGGTTAATTTTGGGATCGGTTTCCGAATTTGATTCCGATTTAGGTTCTAGTTCAGTTTCAACTACAACTACTATACATAAATCTTAAAAGTGCGTTTCGAACCTTAATATGAAATTAATTACATTAGGCTCGAGTATTCTAAGTATCATTTTTGGTCTTTAATTAGTATTCTAGTCTACACAGTACATTATAATATTCATTTATGTATCAAATTTACTCTTGATGTGAGAAAATTTTATATTTTCGTATAATTACCTAAATTTATGTTTCCTACTAGGTTTATTATATGTTAATATTATTATTATATTATTTATTTTAATCTAATATTTTATATTTATTATAATTCAAATTCCATATACTATTAAAATTATATATATTTACTATATAATACTCCTAATAATTACGTCTAACACCCTAAATACTATAAATATCATACTACATTAGATATGAACATTTTAAAACACCTAATGATACACTAAATCAATAATTATTTAATTAACCATTAATTAACCTCAAAATCACTAATTATATATATATATTTGAAAGGCCTAAAAATTACTTAAAATTTCCGAAAATTCATTTCTAAAAAAAGTGCTTTATAGCACCGTTCTATATCCCCTAAGTAGTTTGCACAAAAATTTTGAGTTTAAAACTATATTCCTAAGGCAATTTATTTCTAAATTGAACTATGCTCGAGTTTATACGATTTCTTAAGCACTACATATTTGCATATATAATTGAATCAAATTAATATTTTTCCCTCAATTTAAGTACATAAAAATATCAAAATACTAAATTTCATAATTTTCTAGATAAAATTGATAATTTAAATTAATTAAACAAAATTGGATTGAAATTAAACTCACTTAGCTGTTAGACTTCCGACCACTAGTGGTGGTCCTAGGGTTATCAGTCAACCTAAGTGATGGTGGTGGAGTTTGTTGGTGGTGGCAGTTTGTTGGTGGTAGCAGTTTGTTTCCAGGTGGCCATGGGTTGTAGATTTGCTTTATAAGCTTTAATTGCACAGAATTTTTTTTAAAAAAGCCTTAATCCTCTCTTTTTTGGTTCACTAAAATTTTTTTACACTCTAAATTGACCAAATGAGCTTTTGATAGAGTTTGGATATTTATAGAGCTACATGGGAATTTTTTAATTAATTTTGAGTTAACATTATCCTTATCTTCCCATTTTGACTTTCTAATTGATTTATTTTAATTGGTTCAATTTTTTTCTTTCTACTCTAACTTGTCACAACGTAATTCTAGACAAATCCTTCCTTTTCCATATCTTTTTTTTATTTTTTATTGATTTTTTTTTTTTGTAATTTTCTTTAATTATTTGTTTTTTTTAGCAATTTTCAAACATTTTGAGTAATTTCACATATTTTTACCTACACGTAAATATATATAGAGTACAAGTAAATACTCCTAAATATTATTTATGTTATTTTATGATTTTTAGTGTTTATATAATTTATCTCTAATGATTCGTTAGTTATCAAAACTCGTTTTTACGCATGTTCGATAAATAACGAGTAATATACTTATAATTTGATATTATAATATTCTATTATTTTATTACTTATTTTCCTAAATTTATACTTATGGGGTCACTTTTACTAGTATTTCTAATGTTATAATAATAATTTAAGCTCGATTGGATCTTTTAACCGATCACCCTAAACTCTACATATCAAATTCGAGCTTTTAGATGTAGGGCTTACACTTTCATTGTTGAGTTTTCACTTGATGAGATTAGAAACCTTAAATTCATGGTTTTAAAGAGCATAAGTTTGGACAAAGTGTATATGACTTTGGGTTTTTGAGGAAAGAATCTATGGGTTTGATACGTTTGAATGAGTACATGGGTCTAACTGAGGTATATACAGTCTGAAACTCTTCTTCGTTATAAAGAAATTGAATTATTTATGACAATGTTTACTCATGAATTGGCATAACTAAGGTAACCATAAGTTAGTCCACTCATTTTCTCCAAATTAATGACACTATCCTCTCGATTGCCCTAGTGTAGGGTGGTTCTTAATAGGGTTAATTTCAAGAAAAATCCCCTAAAGGTTCAAATGCGTTTATAAGGGATAATTGTGTTAAAGGTAGTAAAATAAATGCATAACATCATTTTGATACGTATACCAAGTTCAAAACAGACCTTCTTTTAGAAAAAAGCCTAAGTACTCATATCCTATCGCTCAACCTTTATGTATGTTTAGGTTTAGTGTTTACAACATGGGTTGCCTCTTTTCATCCTAAACCTTTCAAGTAATGTGTTACATCCCCTTAAATAGAAAATTTTAAGTTCCAAGTTCACATTTTATCTATTTTCACTTATTCCAAATTTGCATAAAGCATTTCATTTAGTGAGAAGCCAATGACATGCTTTTGTTGAGCTGAGCTGAGCTAGATTTAAAGATAAACATGTACATAAAAATTATTTTATTCAGATAACTCGTATCTATTACAAACTCCAAAGTGAAAGATTATTTTGAAAAAAATAAATGTAGGAACTAAAATTCTTTTCTACTTCTTGCCCTTATTTCTATCACTCCTTTGAACTTAGCCCATTGAATTGAATTTATCTTCTAGAGATATACCCAATTGCTTCAAATGGTGAGTCACCTTATCATATGATAGTAGTAAGCCTTCAATATCTAATGCCGGAGGTTGTTTGCTTGATGCTTCCTCATAACTTGGGGAAGTAATACCACTGCCAATTGACCTATTAGCCTTTAGCAAGCTCAACTAGATAATTTTTGTCTTAATTAAATCTTGCACCTTATGTTTCAGTTTCCAGCAATTCTCTATGGTATGCCTCACTTGGCCTATATGATATTCATACCATTTACTGAAGTCATAATGTTTCACCTTATACTTATTTGTTGTGATTTCACATGCTAGTAACTTTGCCTCTCTCAACTGCTTGAACACTTGGACCATTAGAATCTTGAACAGTGTAAGTTGCTCCTTTTGTTGTAGACAGGCTTGTCCTGATTATGGGCTTTCTCGAATGGCGGATGAGTTTTTAACTTGTCTTTTACTAAATCATCTTCATACTTGGGCTGTGATGTTCTATCAGTATTAGAATCTATGTTTTCGAGCTGCTTGAGTACATAATCCATTATCATTTCTATGCTCGTGAGTCTTTCTTCTAACCTCTCCAACTTTTCTTCTAAAGCTGCAATCCTTTTTTTGTAAACCCTAATAGTGACATGCCTCCTAGGCTTGACTATTCAAATTTATCTCTAGCAATTTTTTCAAACCTTGTATCATGTTGATGGTGGGCTTATGAACCTGCAACTCTTTAAGATCATCTACTTGAGATGATGTGTCAATAGTCCCTTGAGCTTGGGTATGGGCTATGGTCTTTGACATACTTGCTCGGAATAACTTCTGCTGTAGCTATTCCCTATTCAAGAGCTTCAGATATCTTGGTTTTTACAAACAAACAATTATGGGCCTTAGGTTGGGCCAAATCACTATAAAAGCAATTTTTTAAAACCTACAAGAATCTTTTCTTGTTAGTAACATTGCATTCCCTCTCTTTTTTAAAAATGACCTAAGCTTTATAGCCTCAGGTATTTATAGAGGAAAAACCTAGTAGACTACATCGAAACATAAGTGGACTCACCTATCACTGTTAGGTGGGGGTAAAGACCCTAGCAACCTGAGGGTTATACAATGGCGAACCGTCTTAGTTTCTTAAAGTGACCCAAGTCTGACTATATCTAAACATATAGAAATATTTTAAGAAAAACTTAAGCCTCTTAAATTCGTCAAAATAGGCCCAATGGGCTAGGCTTTTCCTATCAAGCGTGCATTACTAATACCTAATTAATATAACTATAATACAATAAAAGAAAAGTAGTAATAAAAAGCTTATCAATTAGTTTTTTAATTTTTACATAGCTAACTCATTAGGCGTCCCCAATAGAAACGTTAATTCTGTCAAGCCCTATTTCGTTTTCCTTAATTTAACTTATATTAAGCTTACCTCATTTAATATAAATTATTCGATATAAAATTAAGAAAAAAATATTTCTTCTTAAAAAAATGTTGAAAAATAATTTGGAGTTGCCAACTAGTTAAACTGGTAAAAAGAAAAAAATCAAATTAGGGTTTTCAAGTGAGAAAATCCTAATTTAGCTACTAGTATACTAGTTTTCTAAAAATTAAATTTTTTTTTCAGAAAATTTAATCAGAAAAATAGATTCAAAGGTTAACTTATTAAAACAAAAGTTATTATGTAAAAGTTAAAAGAAACCAACTAATGAGCCTTTATCTTTATATTTTTTCTAAAAATGATAAAATATGAAAAAATGTATGAAATGCAATTAAAATGAATATTTAATAATTTTATTACGAATTTTCAAAAATTTTTTTTTTTATATTTTTTATAGTTATCTTGGAGATATCTACGTATCTACTAGTCGGGATCAAACCAACGTAATTCTTTTTTTTTTTTTTTTGAAAAGATTCAATGGGTTGACTTTTTTTTTTAATTTAAAAATTGAGCCAGATTTACGTTACTTAATGATTTTTTATTTTAAAAAAATACTAAAAAGATCTAATTTTATGGATCTATTTTAAAGAAAACCTAACTAACTAAACTTTTTGAAAAAGGCTCTAGTTAAGATTTTTATTTAAAAAAAAAACTACTACTACGTGCCAAAAAAATGTATTTTTCTAAAACCCTAAGTGTGACATTTATGTGGATCCACTAAGATATGCAACTTTAGGTATATATCTTTACTCAAGATATGAATCTTAGAAAAAAATATGTATCTAATCTAAAAATGTAAGTTTTACAAAAAGGATGCAATTTGTATAAAAAGTGCAATTTTTTTCTAAAAAGGCATGGCATATAACAAAAATTAAACCAACAACTTGCATTAAGAAAAACAAAATTAGTAACATATAACTATTTTAAAAAGAGAGAAAATAAACTAATAAAACTATTAACTAAAAAAAATAGAAAAAGAGAAAATTAACTAATAAAAAAAAACTAATAAATAAATAAACAAAACATAAACTAGCTTACCCAATGATTGGATCCAAAGAAAATAATCATGTGGATCGAATCGGGTTGTGTGCATGTGATTTGATGTTAACGTATTGTAACGTGTGGACTGCCGTGATCATGTATATTGCATATGTGGTACTGTATATGTGCTTGCTGTTCATGTGGACTACGTGCAGTGAAGTGCTGGACAGTGCTGTGGAATGCTAGACGTATAGTGGAGTGTTGGACGTATTGTGAAGTGCTAGATGTACAAGTGTTGGATAGTGCTGTGCTGGACATGGTAGTGTGTGTAAGATGGTAGGCTGTACTGGACATGGTTGTAAGTGTAAGTTGGTAAGTTGTGTTGGACATGCAGTAAATGTGTTGGACGGTAAGCTATGTGTGTGAGTGAGTTAGGTGTGAGTTTAGTAGCATGTATGTATGAGGATGTAATGGAATTGATTATAGAGTTTGTGAGTGACTATGTGCCGGAGATTATGTGTGTATGAAAAACTGTGAATAGTGGCTTGTGTGTTGTGATTGACGTGAATAGTGAGAGAGTGTAGGAGATGTATGTGAATAAAAAACTGTGAATAGTCGTGTATGAGTGATTATGTAATTAATGAAACACATATTTTCTACAACCAAATGTCCACTTATTTTCAAACCATAATATGGAATCTTTTGGATCTTTTTGTTGTAAAGATTGGACCTTAATAGATTCAATATTCATAAGATACGATAATACTCGATTTGGATTTATTAAATTCATTGAAGATTTAATGCAATTCATTTTCAAGATCAAGTTTCTAAAAATCTCATATTTTATTTGGACTTTCCATCTTGGGTCCAATTCAGTCTAACTTATTTTAAATTGATCATGACTTTTTAATATATAACCCAAAATATACGTTAACTCATTTAATAAATCCTAAGTTTATTTAATCCAATGTAAATTAAATAAAAATCCGCTTTATATTTCACTGAACTAAAAAATATTTTTTAATAAAGCCTAATTATTTAAAGACTCGGAATTTATTAAATTGAATATATATCTTCAACTATTGTCTAATCCAACTCTAAATTAATTGACTAATCGACTTAACTTGAATACTTTATATATTTTTATTTTTCGATTATTTTCATCATTTTTTAATTTTTAAATTTATTTTTTATTTTTCAAGTTTTTTTATTTTTTCTATTTTTTTAAAGTTTTTTAAAATCTTTTTGTGTTTTTTTTTTTTTTGTAAACTTAGCTCAAAAGTAAAAAGAGACTAAAATTAAAATAAAAGATAGCAAAAATGGAATGTTTACATGGAATCACTATCGGGCAAAGACTACTATCTAAAACGATCTAATCGGAATTCCTTTTATCAAGGTATTGTTTGTTTTAGAGTGAAATAATATACGGTTTAACCCTTTAGTGCTGTAGCTCCTCAGGAAGTCACTTTATCTTGGGATTGACTTAACACAAATATGTTTAATTTTGCAGTTTTAACGTATTCTAAGCCGCTATGACAAAAGGTATTTCGATAATTATAGTTCTATCACCTTCTATTTAAGAAATATTATAACTATGTTAAGATTAAGGGATAAAATGGTCATCAAACAAGTTAAAACGTAGAAAAGGATAAAAGCAAGAAAAGGGCCTTTTTTCTAAATGTTTAGGGGATTTCCATTTAGACAATAGAACAATTGTTATTATGATTAGTAGGACTATCACTACCATCCATATAAGGGTATGACTACCACTAGGATGGTGGGCTTCCATCCAAATAACTTAAGGTTACCATCTAAATGAGGGAGAGGATTTCTTATGCACATAATGGAAGGGTCATCTGAATGGTAGAGGCTTGCCATTCAAAACGTGGACCTAAATTCAGTAATTTCAGACTTTATAGGTAATAAACTTAAATTCTTCATTTGATTTATAGGTAAATCATAGGCTTCTTAGAGAATACATATGGTAATAAACTTGTCTAAAAAAGTCTTAATTCTATACTTATTCTCTAGATAATCTTTTAAACTTAAGCGTTAAGTCCCTTAGGCCTTACTTATGTGAATGAATTGATTGACATGAGAATTTTATCATCTCATCCATATGTTGTATCTTAGGTTTGTCAAAATAATCTTCTTTTATCATAGACGTTGTTATTTTATCTTATTGATAAGAAAAAAACCTTACGTTATAAAATATTTATCAATCTTAGCACTAATTTTTTATTTAAGTTGATTATATTTAGAAAAAAAATTCACTTGCAAGGCCTAGCACCATAATAATGGTTGTTGCTTATAGTATTGACATTTTCATCCATACAATAGCAAGGTAATCTTGGTATCTAAACCATTTCTAATAGTTAGGTTCAATCATACACTATTATGTCAAAATCTATAATAATATATAATTCTAAAAGCTTTTTGCTTATGGTGCCTCTTAAATATTATCTTTTTGTTTTCATACTACCTCATTGAAATTAACTTTTAATCATTAATATTTTCTTTAGAGTAATTGTCAACAACAAGGTATCATGAAAAAGTAACATGAAAATGTATCTTTCGACTTATTCTTTGTTTTCTTTATTTTTTCTTTGTGGTTTTTTTTTACTCAAACTATATTAAAACCAGAGAAAGGAAAGCTAAAAGTTAGTTTACCACTTTGGTAGCCCAGTGATATTTTTAGGTTACAATAGTCTTAACTTTCCTTCTTTCTCTCCCTCATTCTTTTCTTTATTCTTTCCTTTTTCTCCTTCAAATATTCTCTCTCTTCCTATTTACTTTCACTACTCTCATCGGTGAACCTCCATTTCGTTGTCATAAAACTACTTTTTCTCTTATAAATGTTCTCCTTTCATAATATCCACTTTCCCGTGAATCTCGTTTCCATTCCATGGAACTTTAAGTAAGTAGCTTCTTTTAAAAACATGGTGAAGTTATATTGTCTTAGAGAAGAGTATCTTTTTTTTTTTTTTTTTTAATCCTTTTATTTGTATATAACAACAATGGAGACCTCTAGAGACCAACGGTACAATGGGAATGTACATTAATTGCTAATCTTTGTAATATATTTATATTTACTCTAATAGAAGTTTGATTATAGCATTGTTTAACTCTGATTTTGTTTCTTAGTCCTTAAACACTGTGGTTTTCTTTTTTGTGATTATAAATTTCATGTTTGAAATTATAATAAAGAATGTATATTTTATTTCATTGTTGCTATCTTTATCATGCCTTTGTATTATTTTTTTGCAGACTTTTCTTATTCCGTAGATGTTATAAATAAATTTATTTTAAATGTTTTCTTCCTCTTACAAATTTTGTGTAACTTTTTTTTTTTTTAATTTTTCTTTTTTTCCTCTCCTCTTAACTAAAAAGTGAAAAATTTTGCTATGCCTAGCAGTTGTTTTGAAGACTTTTATAAGTATGATGTGATTTTACTAGTAATTATAAATAATAACATAAAAATGTTTAAGGAAAACATGAGTTCAATCTTTTCATTTTAAATTAGGGAATTCAACAGAAAAATATAAGATAAACTAAAAAAAGAAAAAAACTACATTTTACATTTAGATTTTTATCTATTAATTTGCATCAAGCATTTATAACTTAATATGAAAAGTAGAACTCCTTAGTAAATTTCCATACACATAACTAATACAAATTGAAACCGTGTTTTATTGATATTTCTTAAAAGACATAATTTCATGCAAAAGGATACAATTATTTAAAAAGGTGCATGTAGGCCTATTTTCGAAAATTGAAATGATTTCTTATAGATACTTCCCAAAAGAACAAAATTATGCAAGTATATACAATTCTTTAAACTGTTGCATCTTTAAAAATAATGTCAACCACATAAACGTCTATTATTCTAATTATATGTTACATTAATATTACTTAAACATATAATTTTATATATAATGCCTAAATAGAATATCTTATATATATACTATTCAAACTTTTGTCATTCGTATCTTTTTCATTTGTAATATATTTTGGTTATAGGAAAAGTACAAATTTAGTGTCAATGTTTCATTATTTTTTTATTGTAGTACCAAAACATGTATTTATTTATTTGTTTATTTGAGTCATTAGTGTTTGCAGACGAGTTTTTTATTAATGTTATCAATTTTTCCATTAGAAAAGGACATTTGATACAATAAAATAAATAATATAATAAAATTACAAAATTAAATAAAACTAAAAAAATTAATAACAAATAAAAAAAAGAAAAATTTAGAAAATTAAAAAGAAAAGAAATAAAGCCACCTAACACAAAGGGTAGCTAGCAACCTTTTGGAGAAAGGAAGGGGATAAAGGAATCATACAATCTCCTATAGGTGGTCACTTTGCCACCCCTTATCCTTAGATGATCGAATTTTGGCCTGAAATGAAGATAGTGCTACGACTTATAAAAGCAAGTTATTTAAATTTGCTTGAAATGAAGATAATATTTTGACTTACTCATAAAATTGGGTTGCTTAACCTACTAAAAATCATGGGTAATTACCAACCATCTCAAGTTTGTATTTTCTTTCTTTTATATATACAATAGGAGGAGGTTGGTCAATGACGACCTTGGGGTCTTAGTATGTATTGCATATTAATGGAAAGTTCATGGTATTAGGAAACAAGGACTTGCTTCTAGATATAAAGGACTTGAATGCAAAAAAATAAAAATAAAAAAAATTTAAGATTGAAATAGAAAAATATGAAAAATTAAGGACTATAAATGTACTTTTTCCTCTAGTTATTTATATCTTCTTATTTTTTAACCCTTATGCCTTTTCATTACTAACACTTTTTAATTATTAATAATTTTTTCACTGGTTCTAGCTTTTTCAAAATGCTATATAATTGCTTATAGAAAAAATTATACAGGAGAGTATTAATATTTGAAAGTAAGTTTAAATAGGAGATCGCTATCTCTAAATTGAAAAAAAAAAAATACTAAATACCTGATCGAGTTTTATTACTCGATTATGATTCGATAAGGTATTCATTGTTTTTTTTTAAAATAAAATTTGAGGGTGATAAGTGACTACTAATCTCAGTGAAGGTGGCCACCTATTGCCCCTTGGTAGGTCAAACGACCCACCTAGTTAGTTGGTGGCCACAATAGGCACCCTTGACTTTAGGTGGTTGTGCATTTTTTTGTTTTTTGTTTTTTTTTTTTAATTTTTTGTAGTTTTTCCTTTTTTTTTCTAATTTATTTTTGTAATTTTTAATTAATTATATTATAATATATAATATATTGTTATAATATATATAACCAATAGTTATATGGATAGTTATATATATTTTTACAAATTTATTTCTCTTTTCTTTTATTTTTTCAAATATTTTTTCTATTTTTTATCATAATTTTACATTATTTTTTATTTTTCCCTCACTTATTTCCAATTAAGTGTCACATAAGCACCATGTAGATGCTATTAAAGTGCTACTTGCCACTTAACGGACACTTTAGATTAATTTAATTGCATTTATAACTGTAAGTTAACGTAATTCCTTACTTAAACTACTTAATGAAACATCGATAATTTCTTTAAATTTTTTAAAAATATTGATCCACTATTTCAACTTTTTTACAAACATTGATAATCTCTCTTATAATTTTCCCAAATGCATCTATGAACGTGGAAACAACGACTCTTGTATCAAATCAATAAAATATATTAAATTTTTTTTTTTACATAAATATTTTGAGAAGCTTTTATATCATCACTTATTAATATGAATTGGCACAATTCCATGTATTTTAGGAGGATTGTAGTTCTTTCTAAGTATCATTTCATATATAAATATCAATATACCATCTATGATCACATAAAATGATAATACCATTTTGTAATATATCTTTATAGAATTAAATGGTTGTATCCATATTGTATTTAAAATAATTTATGAATACGTAATGTGAATAGTAAATATTTACAAGCTTTTGAATAAATTTATTATGTTTGTATTTATTGATACTAGCTTTCGGACAAGGCTTACTTAGCCCATTAGGTCCAAGGCCTAACCTTCACGCATTGTCCTCGTGCCCCGAATAGCCAACCGATCCAACTCTCAATCCGACTCCTGAGGAATTGTGCCGATCACTAACCCCAATCGCCAGACCACGACATGGTTGAATCTGGGATCGGCAGCTCATAGGCTACTCCCGAATTGGGCAGAACAGTAGGAGCCCTTCCTGTATAAGCCTAGTAAGGATAGCTTCTCGTAAAAGCTGCTCCCGGCACACAATACTCACATCATGTTAAATCCCATGTGTTGCCCAGCTACTCACCCAACAGCGAGGTCAAAAACTTACGGAGTCGCATGTAACTAGTAGAAAAGGACAAACGCAAAGCTTAATGGAAAATCATTTGGCTTGCTGATGTTAGGAAGGTTCAACTACACTCCTCCAAATTCTGGAGATCATTCCTCCCACGTGGGTTGAAAATGACCTTTTGAACACGAGTTATAAATATTCTTTAAAGACCATTAAAGAGGTAAGCTCGAAAAAAGATAAGAGTTACGGACTACCAAAGGTAAATCCTCTAAGATCCTCCTTTTCTTATTGCTCCTTTATCTTATTGTTCTCTTCCTTATGCAATTTAGTAGCCGGTTTGCAGGACTCCATCCCACGAGGACAGCCATACCCCTAAACGGGCCCTTGGCAGTATTCACTTTAAAGTAAAATGTGCGTGGGTTTTAAGTTTCCTCCGGTAATGAGTTCGGTCCAGCAGGCACTTAGGCCCATAGTATCCAACTTATTTATGGCCAACTTTCTCCTGTCTCTGTTCTTTCTTTACATATAACGGTCCGCCCCATTGATGTGGCAACGATTTCGGATTGTGAACAAACAATTGAACCCGTGGACCGTGACCAGTACTGATTTGACTATTCATCTCCATTCGCAAGTGTTCCAGTCCCATTTGTTATTTCCTGGAATCCTCGTGACCGATTAATGGCACGGCACGTGGCCTCATCTTGTGTCCTGTAAATTAAGGACTGTCTTAGAAAGTTGAAAGAAAAAACAAGAGCAATCAATAAATTAAAAAATGTGAACTTTCTACTAAGTAGGGAACCTAGGACTAAGAGACAGAAGCAAAAAGCGAGCAAAGCAACGTAAAGGGACTTCTTTCCTTGCATTTAGTGCCGTGTGGATTGGTTCTCGAAAACGCTATTCCTATTCCTCAATCCATAAAAGAAAAAAAAAAAAAAAAGAAGAAGCAAAAATTCATTTCATGCTGAAAAACGATGAATAAGTATTATTATAATGATTGTATTTTTATATATTAAAGTTTATATAATATTAATTTTTTTTATGTAGCATTTTACCATGCTAAAATTTTTCCCTTCATTAATACTCATTTAATAACTCATTGGAAAATTGACACTTTGATCGAATAGCAATCGTTTTCAACCTTTGCACGCACCCATATCACTAAACAAAACCACTATATGCCTAATAAAGTGATGGGCTTGTCACAACTTCATCCACATCCTTTTCGTCCACTAAAAATGCAATTTCTGATGAATATTCTAAGCGTGCTAATCGTCTTACTCCTTGTTGATGTTATACCTTCGATCACTGCTCAAGTCGTTTCCAATGGAACGACTGACGATCATGGACAAAAGTGCACACCATGCACCGGAACCACACCACCACCACCGCCTCCTATATCTCCACCCCCACCCCCACCATCATACTTGTCATCACCACCACCACCACCACCACGACGGAAAAGAAAGCCTTCATCCCCTTATTGTCCCCCACCCCCATCATCTCCATCGTCATCCATATATATGGCGGGACCACCCGGAGACCTATATCCTGTCGAACGAAACTTCAATGATGCATCAAGGAATTTGGCTGATTGGTGTATGATCCTAGTAGGAATCGGACTCTTGGATTTTCTCAGGTTTTAATTATCAAGAGAGGAAAAGGGAATCAAAAAGGAAGGGAAGGGAATTCTACCAATTTAATGGAAAGCTCATGGATTTGAGGAAAACAAGCATGGGGCTTACAGCTACTTTGTATAAGTTTTCCTTCTCCCTTTTTCAGTTTTTCTTATACTTAGTTATGTCTTGCTTCATCCCGTGGATCTATTAGGTAAACATGAGACATCATTTCTTCAGCCATCAGTTGATTATATTTGTACAATGAACTCTGTTGCTAGTGAAAAATAATATATTGGATCCCCTTGTGGACATTTATTCTTTATGGTATACGGGATAGATACGGTTTCAGTGTCGTGAATGATATTGTGAAAGTATGCAAACTGACATCGTTTCGGAGCAATTATGTTGAATTGTATTTTCTTAGTGACTTAATTTTAGATCTATTACTAGCTATCTGCTGTATGTTATTAATCGAGGTAGGAAATGGGGTAGGGACACATGTACGAGCATAAGTAGCCTCATGCTCGGGCCGTTCAAGTTCTAAGTAGAGGCATGTAGGCATCGCACGGGCATTCAGACACGGTAAAGTACTTCGTAAACCTAACAAGTATATTTCTTTAAGTTTATTTTCAAATAATATTTAATTATATATGTGCATATATTAAACATTTAGCACCAACCTTTTTTTATTCTTGGATAATTTTATAACCAACTTTTAACAATTTTCATTTTTACTTTCTTTATTTTTTTTTTCCCAATAGACTGAAGCTAATTTTTAAATAAATTTAGATTTTATTTTCCTTTGGATTTTTTTTTATTTTAATAAAATGCACATCTATTTTCTTACACCATGCTCAAATAATGTTTAACTAATTCCTTTAAACAATTTTAATAATAACTTCTCATCCTTTTCTTTTCAAATTTTTTTTTAGTTAATTCTTAAATATTTTCTGATAATCTTTTCCTCAACTTTTTTTTTTCCCTAAAAAATTGCATACCAATTTTCCATTATCATACTTGGACAATCTTTTAGCAATTTCTTTAAACAACTTGCACACTAATGTCCATCTTTTCTTTTCTTTTTTTTTTTTCTTTTTAATTCTTTAGAGTTAATTATTGATTTCTTTCAATTATCTTCTCTTTCTTTTTCTTTTTAGGAAATTGTACACCAACTTTTTTATCATATGTAGACAACTTTTTATTATTAATTTTAACAATGTGTACCGACATTTCATCACAATTTGTTCATGCAATATAATCAATTCTTTGGGACGTCAGAATGAAATGGAAAGATTTCATTTAAAAGATCCTTTTTTTCTTTCCCCTTTTACAAATTAAAAAACTAGAAAGGAGAAACCATTATACAATGAAATCAATCCTATGCCTTCTCATTCGTCTGTGCATTGATTTGTGATAGCGAGCTCCCGTGTTGGACGTAACGATCAGGGGCAGTGCCAATTCCTAACCTTTCAGTGTGAAGCGGCCCTTTGGGTGGTGTCGGACGTCCTCCTATAATGGTGCTCGTGCCCGTGGTGGCACCGGTTTGTGCTGGGCGGCGACACAAGTCGCTGTTTGTAGTGCACACAGTATAACCGATGATTTTTCGATTTAAACGATAAACAGGGGTGTTGGCGAAAGCACCTGGAATCGAAGAAATGATCGATTTCCGTTGATTTATGGTAAGAGTTCTTTAGAGTGACAAAGATTACACAGCTTAGAGATAGATACCATGAGTTTTTGTTGATTTTTCAGTGTTTTTGCTTTTAATTTCTTTTGTAATTCGAGCTTAGTGCAAGTCCTATTTATGGTTTGAGCATTAGAATCAAGCTAGGAAGTCCATTGATTGCAAAAATTAATTTTCTTTTTTTCTTCTTACTGTTTCGTTTTCTCCATAGATTTAGTGACCCTTTTCTTTTTCCTCCTTTTTCTGATTCTCGATTGTTCAAGAAGATTTGATCCACGTTTTGGACATGTACCCGACAAATTCTATATGGAATCTCTCAGTAGCAAAACTATTGATGAGGGCTTCTTAATTAATTGCTATAATTTAATTTGACCTAAATAAAAATATTTATAAGAGCGAGCATAGGTGTGATTGTAGACCTCTCTAACGAGTCGGATTGATCTTGAACTGGCTTGGAATCATCGGTTCATGGGCTTGATCATGATTGAACTTTAACTGGCTTGTGGGAGAGAGTTTTTAGGCCAGTTCAGCCTTTGCACTTTTTTTTTATAATAGTTAAATTTATTAATTTTTTTAATAAATCAATAATTTCTAATAACGTTACCTTCTTTCTCTCTATTTTTTATATTTTTTAAGTATACTAATTCCTTAATAATTTTTAATTTTTTTAAATTAATTTTCGACTTAATGTAATTCTAACTTTTTTTTTTATTTTTTTTCTCCTCAAATTTTATCTTTTCTTTATATTCAAATTTTTAACATTTGACAAATTTTATAAAAAGAATTTACATTAACTTAAATTAAATTTTTAATCTATTTTTAACATATAATTAACTTATAATTATGTAATTTTTAATCTATTATTAGTTTGATAATATTATTTTTAAAAAATTGTTTTTCGCTTTAAGGTAGTTTTGATATGTTATGACCTAATAGATATTATATAATTATTTTTTTCTGAGTTAATGATCTCCCTTTTCTCTCTTTCTTTCCAATTTTTTTTTAAGAGAGTGAATTGGTTGGGTTGATCTGCTGATTTAATAGTGGAACGACTCGGCGGTTCACAACCCGTCTGTTCTGATGGTTCCGTTCTCTTGAACTGCTTAGGTTTTTAGAGCTTAATGGTTCAAAAATTGGTTCGGGCTTAGCCATTTTCGAGTCGAACTAATTCACGGTTTGAAATTGACCATTGTATGAGCTTAGGTATGAGAAGGCCTTATTTATATTGTACTTTGTGAGAATGCCTAAATAAAAATATCTATAAGGAACCAAAACTTATCTTGTGTCATGTGGGGCTATCCTAAAACCAGTATCATGTTCTTATCTTATAGAGTAAAACCTTTTAATACATTTTTATGATATAAAAGTTTTTAGATAGGTTGTACAATAACCTACCAATTTTCCCTATATTTGCAACAAGTACATTCATTAATAAAGTAATCTCCAACAATTTAATCATATATTTTTCCATAATGCATATACTTATCATAAAATGTTATAACAAAAATGCAACTATGAAGTCTAAGATCACTTATTTAAATTAAATAACAACACAAATTCATTACTTGTATTTTTATGAATACAAGAACATCTTAATTAAAGAAATAATATGAGAAAAATTAATCAAGCTTCAAATACTCTCAACTTAAACATAATCATTTTTCTTGAATGGGCAAATGGGTTTAGGACTTGAATATCATATATTTCATTATATTTAATATTATTAATTAAGAATTTTGACAAGGGGAATATAGGCCACCCTAGACCTTAAAGCATAAGTTCACAACATATGAATATGTTGTACCATATATCCTACTTCATAGAGGTAAGTTTTAAAAATTAAACCTGAAACTTACCTTATAACTTTAAATACTCAACTCGTACATAATCATGTAAAGTGGAGTAGGTTTAAGTCTGGGTAAGGACATTTGCTTGCCCATAATATTTAGTACCCATGTGAAGTAAGTGATTTTGAGCAAAGGCGAATAAACATTAAAGAACAACAATGTAAACATAAAAACCTTAAATCCATTAAAGTAGTTGTATGCATTTAGAGTCAAAAAATTATGTTTTTGCCTAAACTTGATTTCTTCTCACCTCTAGGAAAATCTTTTTCCTCATTTTAATTTTATTTTTTATTCTTTTCAATTTTTTTCGTTTTATTTTACTTATTTTCTCATTTTTTTTACTTTTCACTTTGTGATTTTTTTTTTCATTATTGTTTTTCTTTTTCTTTTTATTTCAACTAAAGAAAAATTCCAAACTAAAAAGCTAAAATTGAATGGGTAAAAATGGATTATCTACATGTAGAAATATTTTACCAATTATTTATATATTTACAAAAGTTATTGAACTAAGGTCATACTTGGGAAGTTTATAAGGTCTTCTCGTATCTAGTCAACAGTTTAAAGAGTGTATTTGTAATTATTTGATAAATAAATCATATAGTTAGATGTGATTCCAAAGTAGATGGTCCTACAACTTTAGAATATGATAAGGACATTTAGTTATTATTAATGTGTCCTCATCAATGTGCTATTATTTATGGGCATCTAGTCTTCTATACATAAATGCAATGCTTCAGATACTAGCTAAAATCATTGTATAGCAATAGCTATTGGCTACCTAACATTATATGGCACTTTCTCATGAATTTGCTCCAAGTTTATGACACTTTATAAGCATTAGTTTTTAATATTCAAAAGGTTATGGACTCTTGTAAAGTGTTAGTAATTGGTTCTTCATATTTTCTACATTAAATACATATCTAAATGTCACCACTAATAGTATATAAAGTAGTTGCAAATAATAATGCCACTAGCAATTTGTTTTGTTATAAACGATATGTTTTCAAAAGGTTTAAGGTCTATGTTTGAAAAAAGTGGGGTCTGTGCCTTATATAGAGAAGAAGTACTTAATTTGAAAAATTGTCTATATAAATATGATACCTTTTTAAAGGTGGTCTATGTAATTAAGTCTTAAACTTTTGAAATTTAAGATGATATTTTTTCGATTGTTTGCATTTATTCTTTAAGAGGATATAGCATCAAATTTAATTAAAAAACTATCAATGTTAGGGTGCTCCAAAGGTGTAAAGAAGTTAAACACACTCATGAGATATCCGAATTTAGCTTGATATTTACTTGATTTTGAGTCAACAATAATAGGATAAAGCTCAGACTTCAGCTATTTGGATGATTTACTGAGTTGAACTTAAGTTTCATAATATTTAGATCAACTATTTAACAAACCTAATTAAGCTCAAGTAAAGTTTTTATTAATCAAGTTCTAGTTATATTTGAATATTAATATTATTTTAATTAAAAGAAATTGTATTGATAAATAGATCTTAAACGAACTTAATTAAGTTGGGTTTAAGTTTGTGAGGTGCTACTTTGGGTTGAGCTCAAACTGCAAGTTTTGAACTTCATGGAATTTAAATTGAGATCAAGCTTAACACTGAATTATCTTGACTCAACATATTTACACCTCTATGGTGCTCTTTTAATTTTGGGACCCATTCGCTTGAAGGGGAAACAAGCTTTAGGAAAGTAAAGTATATATGGATTGTCATGGACTAGATTATTACAGCTTTGTATATAAAACTTTTCTAGATATTAGGTGTGATAAGAATATACTCCAGGTTAGTTTTTATCTAATGTAGGAGTTAGCGTAGAAAATTAGCAAACAACATCCTAGCATCCTACAGCCTAGAAGTGTTATCCATCTAATATTCCTCAATAATAATGTAAAGTTGAAAATTCGATTTTTGATTTTTCCTTAATGTGACTTTAATTAACCTAGGCTCATTTGATTAAAGCCTTTTAATCGAGTTAAGAAAAAACTTATATTTGAAAAATTTTTTAAAAAAAGAGTCACCACCTAACTTTAACTGGGGAAAAAAAGTGAAAGTAATGTTCCTTAAGCTTATAAACCTTAATTTTGGTCACTAGCATGCAAGGTTTTTAAAAAATATTAGAAAAAAAGAAACTAGAGGTCAAATAGGCTTGGAGGTTATATTATTAAAACTTGAAAGTTTTTGTAGAAAATGAGCTTTTCAAAAATAAAAGGGTTTTTTCTTTTTAATAAAAGGATTTAGAAAAAGACTTAAAAAGGAAAAATAAAAAAGAGTTTTATTTGTTTGGGTTGCTTGAAGAGCTTACGTACTAATAGAACAGGATTAAGCCCATATAGTTTTAAATTGACAAAAATTTTAGTTTTTCGGTTGATTTTATTTTAAAAAAAATATTTTTACTTTAATTTCATTACATTTTATTGATTTGAAAAAATGGTATTTAAAAAAAAATCTAAAAAACTCCTAAGTTTTGGAAAAGGTCAATTTATTCTTTTTATCCATGAAAAGAAAACACTTTTTTTTAAGGAAAAAAATATTTTATTGAGAAAGAAAATAAAGAGCCCTTTTATTTCAAAATGACCAATTATTCACATAAAATCAAGCAAAGAGCACATATAATGAAGCAATAAAAATTATTCCAAACCCATCATGCAATAAAGTTTACTAAAGCAAGCAAATATAACAATTTATTGAAAACAACATACTAAAAACTAATAAATTATTGACTAACTGCCTAAATTAATAAAAGCATTATTTATTAAGGTCAAACCTATTGAAAGCCAAACAAATAATTGAGACAGACTGATAAGTTATTTATTAGAACCAACAAGAACATTATTATGCATTGACAAGTTTTTATTTATTTATTTTTTTAACACACCCTCCTAATTAACATGACAAAAGACACTACATTAAACTAATTATTAGACAAGATCCTCATATACCAATCATTATTTATTAAAGCATAAACATGCAAATTATTTATTTATTATAGTGAAAACATACTAATTTTTTTTTTTATTGAAACCTAAGAATTGCAAACATATTATTAAGACCTAATCATGCAAAAATATCAAACATTACAAAAACACAAGATCAATACACAATTTTATTATTTCTTTTTTTTTTTCAACTTTTCATTTTTCTTAAAACCTAAACATGCATAATAGCTAAAAAGACAATGAATATAGTATTTAAAATTATTAGATAGAGACATTAAATATCACAAAACACATTTTTCTAATCATACAATGGTAACACTGGATCAAATAAACATTTTTTTATTTTTTGCATTTTTCTTATTTTATTTTATTTTTGAATCAAGAAACAGCAAAACAATAAAAGGGAGAAAGACTTACCTTGTGCGCAGATTGAAGTAAGGTCGGTTCGGTGGTAGTTTGACCAGTTCTTATGGTGGGGCTAGTGACTTCGGACTCTTAAGATACCAATCTTCAAAATCCTAACTCAATTTTTGGAAACTTCAAGCTTACCTTCTTTAATTTACCTCAAAACTTCAAGTTAGAGATAAACAAACCCTAGATAACGCCTTTTCAACTTTCAATTCAAATTCACTCACCTAAACATGAAATTGGGAGTAATCAAAGCCTAGGCTTTAATCCAATATGAGAGTAGAACATTCCACTAATTTTTCTCGAATCAATTTTCTCTATAATGAGAGAAATTGAAGAGAGAGGATTGATTTAACAATGTGAACTTCTAGAGAGAGAAAGTAGTAATTGCATGTAATTGAGTTTTGCAATACTTAGCAATTGTTTGAATGCATAGAGGAGACCTCTATTTATAGTGTTAGGTTGTAGTGTACCTCAAAAAACTTCCATGCATGAGAAAGATCAAATATTGATGGATAAAGCAAGTTTAGGTGTGTATTTTAGTTTTATCCCTTTTTGGCTTATTGAGTTTTGCAATGCTTAGTCTGAATGTATAGAAGAGACCTTTATTTATAGTGTTAGGTTGCAAGTGTAGCTTAAAAAACTTCCATGCATGAGAAATATCAAATATTGATGGATAAAGCAAGTTTAGGAGTGTATTTTAGTTTTATCCCTTTTTGGTTTAATTTAAATATGCATTTACACAAATTAGAGGAAATAAAGATATATACAACTCAACTAAGATGTCTTTACTCATTTTAATTAAGCATCTTGAGGTATTTCGTGAGATTACATTTCAATTTTGCCTCTTTTATTTCGGTTGTAATATATATATGTATGTTAGATACTTGAATTTACTATTTTTATTTTCCAAAAGTTCCTCAATGAAAATTTAAAATTTGCACATTTGTTTTATTTTTTATTTCCTTTCTAATCATTATTTTTTCATGATTTTGACTGGCTAAAAAGTAAGTGAAATTGATAAAAGATATCCAAATACATTTGCCATGTTTAAAAAAAATAAACCTTTAAGCTTTTGTTCATGATAGAGAATGGGGGAGAAGAGAGAAGGCATTGATTTGATTGTATGCGCTATGTGATGTGTTCTAAGTGGCACACATGGTGCCTTGCTACTTATCACGTAGCACTACATTAGTGGTATGTGGTGACTTTTACTTGTGTTATGTGGCATCCAAATAATGTTACCATGTGGCGTAACCCCATGGTGATATGTGTCACTACCATGGTATGATACGTTTTACATATTATTTTTTTTTTCTTCTTTCCTATTTCTACCCCACCGCATCTTCCTCCCCCCCCCCCCCCCCCCCCCCTCTTTTTCTTTTCTCTTGATTGATTACGTTTTTCAATTTTCCTTTCTTTCTATCTTTCTTTTAATTTTTTTTAAGGTACCTAAAACAAGACTTGATGAATTATCTAACTTGTAAAAAATCACTCTATGCTCTTCAATAAAATGTATAGTCTAATAAAAATATACTTAAAATATTTTCAAGATTTATTCAATTTGACCAAATTAAGAACTTAGTTTTTTCCCACTTTCGAACTTTTCTCAAAATTTTAAATGGCTATAAAATATTTATTTTAAATCTGATTGAGATACGGTTAGAGGCAACGGTCTCTTCAGAACATGAATTTTCAAAATGAGTTAGCTAAATCTAGGTCAAAAAATTGATTTTGAATAAATGTCCACTTATATTCAAAATTCCTAATTTAATCAAATTGTATATGTTTATTTTGACTTGAAAAGATGCTTTTGACCTTAAAAAATTATTTCTATCCCAAACTAACCCAAATGGTCCATCATAATACATTTTTTATGATTTTTATTTTTATTTTTTGGATTTTCTTATTTTTTTTTCTCTTTTTTGGTTTTTTCTTATTTTTTTTATTTTTATGTTTTTTTCTTGATTTTTCAATTTTTTTGGTTTTTTTATTCTTTTCATTTTTTAAATATTTTACATATTTTCAATTCTTTCATCATTTTTCATATTTTTTGTTTTTTTTTTCTTAAAAAATAGGAGATTTTAAACTAGAGATATAATTAAGGAGCATAAAAAAAGGTTATCTACAGATATATGACACATTAATCATCTCATATAGGATTTATTACTTGTAGTAGCCATAGTACAACTTGTAAATGTAGAATTATTTAATAACTTCTGAAAACATGTAATAGATTATTTTAATTATGTTCTAGCTAGTGGATGGGCTAATTATGGTTTGAGGCAAGATATTAAGCTTAAAAATGTAAAATGGAATCCGCTTATCAAAATGGGATAATGATAAATTAGAATTCTAAGTGGTCAATCAAGTAGGTGATTTGGTTGACCACTTAGTTCATCTAATTGACCACATGTGTAGATTTTTATTACCTATGTCTCTTTTGGCATGATTTTCAATTTTTTTTTCTATGATTTAGGGAAATTAGATTGTAAGGTTTTCTTTTATGATTATATGGGATCTTTTTTTACATTAAGGTTTTGATTTAATTAAAACTTGTAATGATTAACTTACATGTTAGAATTTTGAGGTTCTTAAATTGGTGTGAAAATTTCTACTTTGTGGATTGATTATACTTTATCCATTAAAATTTGTAATTGGTCAAACCTAAAGTTATTATTAGAAATGCTTCTAATTTTTATCTTTCATTTTCTTGTAATTCTTTTTGAAATTATCATTTAGATCTAGGTTTATTAAGGGATTTACTTTTAAATAGTGGGGGGTTACTAATTAGAGGTGCGAGAGGAAGTTAGTGCTTTTTTTTTATTTGAAAATTTATTGATCTCGTGAAGCATAAGTAATTCCTTTATATTATTTCCTATAGTAGTGATACTTCAAAATGTTAATTACTAGTTGTAGACATCCAATTTTTGTCCTTTGTAGTTCCAAGTTTTGTTTTTTTTTTAGTAGGGTCCTAATTCCGAAATAAAAAATAATAAAAATGAAATGTTTTCAAAAAATGATAAAAATACAAAAAAATAAAAAAATTATTATAAATATTTTAGGAAAATAGATTTTTAGGAAGTAAAAATTTTTAGTGTGGTTCAAATTATTTTAAAGAGTTACGTAGTTTAAGTATAATTTACTTGTAATAAAGGTGAAGACATAAGTCAATGGTCTAATAGATAAGCATTTGAATATTGGCAATGGAAAAACTTGAGTTTACAGGTTCAAATCTCATTACGCATTGTGTGCTTTTTGTTTTTCTTTCTTTCTTTCTTTCTTTCTGCAAAAATCGGTTGAGCGTACGAGATTTAAATCTAATTTTAAATCTTATCAAATTGTTTTAAATCTAATGCAATAAAGATTTAAGAGATTTAAATCTAATTTGATTTTTATTAAATCGGATTTGAATCCAAATGAAATATTAAATCTAATTTGATCTTTATCAAATTGGATTTGTCAATATAAAGAGATTCAAATCTAATTTGATTTAGATATGAATTAATATAAAAAATTTGATTTGATACGATTTAAGATTTATTTTTCGAGTTTTATAAATATCAATTGTGCAGCGTAAAAAAGGAATTCATACACTAGTAAGTAACAAAAACCTGATCTTCTACTCTTGCCATGTAGCATATACATACGAATCAACCCCATTAACCGAATTACTTTCCTTGCACAACGACACTCGCGACTCAATCTTGAATATTCAACCCAGTTTTCACCTGTCGTTGACCACTCCATCCACTCACACATAGCATACAGATGACTACTAAGCTCCATCCTTGTTGCATAGTGCACACACATTCATTATCATGCTTTACAGTAGCAGGCGATAGCAAGTCAACTTCACATTGCCTCTCCTTACCAACAACAAACACGGATCAGCATCGATCGTTATCCACACGAATAGATTTTCTTGAGTAACACCAACAGCGCCTTCGAAATAGTCCCAACATGCCACATAAATTCACAACCGAATAGCAATCCAACAACCCATGATAGCCCCTGCTTCACAAACATCACAACAACAGTAGCAGCCCCACATCCATACTTCAAGCACTTCGGCTGTTACGCCCCAAAGTGGTAGAGTCGTAATAGCCCCGCCGTGTAAACCATCTTAAGATAGAAGCTGGCCTTACAACTGCTAGCTTAGACCTGATCTACACAAGGCTTCCACGACTAACTTGCTTTGAAGTAAACGGTTTGTAATTTAAATAAATCATTTACCTAAAAAAGTGAGGAAATATATATATACATTATAATTTAGTTATTGTAATTAAAGTTTACAATATTTCTCTGTAATATATTTCTTAGTTATTACATTATTCAAAAATGAAAACTAATTCTAAAATAAAAACTTAGACCTTAAGAATATGTGTTTATTCTTCAATGTTTTTCCTCACTCCCCAAGATCCAACAGTTGCTAGCTTCAGAGTAGTTGTTTGTTGCTTTTTAGCCAGCACCTGCACGACGTCTATAGGGGTATGAGCAACCATAGCTCAGTAAGTTAGGATGGAGGACTTAAAACTATACCATAAATACAACAAGGTTTTCAATCAACTTATTAGGTGCAATGTATGTGCAAGCAAATGCCATTGCATGACGTTGTCCGGCCCGTTGTGAGATTAGAGAAATTGCGCTTGCTTTAATCCGGGTTGAGGAGTTGCCGTTAATGCAACAGTTCACGACCAAACCCAGGCTTGTGTAATGGAGACCTTGCTCTTCCCACGACTACCTTCGAACCACTGACTTCACCCTCGCCGCGACCTCCTCAACTGTCACTTAGTTCAACTGAGGATGAAGAAGGGACTATTATGCAATCCTGCGCTATCCCTTTCGAAAGGGTCGGTATTTGGCCGGAGAATCCTAGGTTTCTTCTAATGGGTTGCCATGCATGTCCAATTATAATTACCGGTCGTATATTTGATTAAGTCCAGTTTAGGGTGATCAATTATTTCATACAAATAATACAATACATGCCAAAACAACAAACAAAATCATAGCATCACCCATAAGCAAGCACATGCACACAACCAACTATCTAACAAGCACAACCAAGCATAATCTCAAGCCTCCAAAATATAGCATCGTATTAATCCTAACTTACCTCAACTCCTCGCTCACTCACTCGAGGTCCGATTTGCTTAGGCCATCGCTGATCATCCCTATAACACAAACATGGTTTCAGTTTTTCATATAACTTTTATAGGTTTATTTTATCCTATAATGCTTATTGTTATGTTTGGTTTAGGGTTTAATATGCCTAATTATCTAGGTCTTAAGTCTTTTACAATTATTCTAGGTTTGGGTTTAGGTTCGGGTTCGGTTTCCACACCAATTTCTAAATTAGGCTCTAGTTCGATTTCTAAGTATTGTTTTATACTCGAACTCTAGAAATTCATTTCAACTCATAATGTGAAATTAATCACATTACTTCCCGATTTCTTAAATATCATCATTACCTCTAATTAGTATTTTATTCCACCCGATACATTTAAATCCTTATTAGTGTACCGAATTTACTCCTAATGTGAGAAATTTTTACGTTTTTCATATAATTACATAAATTCAAGTTTCCTATCAGATTTATTGTATATTTTTATTATTTTCATAATATCAATTTTTATTCTAATATTTTCTATCTATTATATTTATAATAATTGTGTATTATGTACTATTACTTATTATGTACATAATACACATATAATATTTCTATTACTCTAATTACCATCTCTCAACGTCAATTATCATTTCAAAATGTTTAAATTCATTATAAATCAGATCTTACACCTAACTTACAAAATTAACTTAAAATTTACTATATTTCCATATTACTCATTTACTACATAATTAACCTAATAATTACATCTAACACCCCAAATACTACAAGTATCATACTTCATCAGATTTCAACATCCTAAAACATAGAATTATTCACTAAATCAGTAATTAATAATTTAATTACTTAATTAACCCTAAATTACCCATTTTATGCCTCATTTTAAGGCCTAAAAATTATCTAAAAATTTAAAAAATTAATTTTTGAAAACGGGCTTCATAGCACTGTTCTATGTCATTTAAGTAATCTATACAAAAATTTTGGGTTCAAAACTACATTCCTAAGGTCATTTATTTCTAAACCGAAACATGCTCGGTTTTGTACGATTTCTTAAGGACCATATATTACGGGATAGATTTTTATCAAAATAATATTTTTCCTAAAAAATACATACAAAAATATATTAGAATAACAAAATTCATAATTTTCTAAAAATATTTACTATTTTTAACAAAATTACATAAAATCGGGATGGAAATCGGACTCACCGATCTGGGTGGATTTGGCCACCTCCGGCCGCTGTGGCCTTGTCGGTTGGTCTGGGCGCTATCACCACTGTGTGTTGGTGGTGGCTGTCCACTCCCAGCTGCTCGTCTGGTATAGGTTCCCTTTAAAGGCCCTAATTGCACAATTTTTCCTATTTTTTTTCTTAACTCTAATTTTTCTCTCAATTTTTGCCTCTCCCTAATTTTCTCTAATTTCTAACTGTCCAAATAAGTTTCTCAATTTTTCTTGCTATTTATAGAGCTTTAGGAAAATTATTGTGCATTAAATTGGACAAGACATTGTCTAAATCCCTTAGTTTTTGGCTTTTGAGTTGCCCTAATTTAATTGGCTGATTTTTTTATTATTTTTCCCAACTGCCACGACCCAATTCTGGATCATTCCTTATTTTTTATGATTTTTCTTGATTTTTTTTAATTAATTATGAATTTTCTTTAAGTATTTAGTATTATTTTAGCACATTTCGCGTATTTTAAGTAATTACGCGTATTTATACCTACATGTAAATTCATATATAGTACAAATAAATATTCCTAAATATTATTTAGGTCATTTTATTATTTTTAGTATGTATATAATTTATCTCTAGCGATTCGTTAATTATCGGAATGCATTTTACGCATTTTCGATAAATAACGAGTTATATATTTAAAATTTGAAATTTTTGTAATCTTTTATTTTATTGCTTATTTTCTTAAATTCAAACTTACGAAATCATTTTTACTAATATTTCTAGCTTTACTTATAATTTAGACTTTATTGGATCTTTTAACCTATCGAAACCTTGAGAGACTGGTTGTGGGGCTTACATCGGTTGCACACATGCATTGCACTACACATCTCGCTAATCAATCATGACCGAGCAGCAGTAGCTCGCTATATCCTTGTTATAAGTCTACACCTATGACTGCATCGCATGTTCAATACGACCCACAGCAGCTCATTCACAAACACTTGCGCATGGTCAACAAGTGATCAGCTCCAAGGACCATACCCAATTGCCATCCTTCATTAGGCGCCAAGCTACTGGCCATAGCGCGACGCATAGCCGATGCCCACATGATCACCACAGCAGTACCTTAAGCCACGTCTAACACTGCTGAACACAGTCAAGGTCGCTGCACCACAGCCCAATCCACGGATGTTGCACAGCTCCTGACCTTCACAAATCTATCGACCAAATTCACGTGCGAGCTCTAGTGAACAACAAAACACGCAACAGCAACAAAGCCCACATGACGCAACAGTGAGCAGCAAGCTCCAGTCACTTAACTATTGATGAACGGTAGCAGTCACTCCTACAAACACGATATGCACATCCACTGCTGATGACCCATGTGCACGTTCAATTGTGTCCAACACCGCTTTATGTACGATCGCTGCTTGGTAGATTACGGTTTTTTCATCTCATGTTCGGGGCAACTGTAATTCACGTGGATGCACTCCGACTTGCCAACTTCGGTTCGGTTGTTGAATTTTTTTTATATATTATTATTATATTATTATTTTATTTATGAGTTAACATGATATATAAGGTATGTATATCATTAGTTTAGGAGATTTTTTAGTATTAGTTTTTTAAGTGTATTATATTATTTTATGTAGGTAGATAGTTGTTTAATAGTAGTAATACATATATATATGTATGTATGTATGTATTAGATTAGGAATTTTTAGGATTAGTTTTTTTTTTTAGAATTCTTTACATAGAAAACTATTTTTTTAAATTAATGAAAGACCCTTTTATAAAAAAAATTAGGACATTTTAAAGAGTTTTTTTTAATGCTTGAGAATTAGGATCTTTTGATTTTCTTTGAATAAATTAAATTGATAAAAACGAAAATTTGGTAAGTTTTTTTTTTTTAAATTAAAATGAACCAATATATTAAAGTTTTCGAAAGAACTACGATTGTCTGATTTTAACTAGCGGGTACATAGACACTTTCGGAGTGATGATAAAATCTATAGAAACTTAGGCTCTTTCTTCTTTTGGTTTTTATTTTTTCTTAAAAATATTAATAAAGGATAATTTGAAGAACAACCCTAATTTTGAAATATAGATAGTGGTACTCGTTAGAGTTTAATAGGTTAGCTCCCAAATTCAGAACCATTTGGTTTTCCATTCAAATTGAAATCAAATACCGGTAGCTAAATCATAGTTAATCCACCCAATTGATTATGATTTCTCTTTTTCCCAACTTTGGTCAGGTGGCGACTCTGAAAGTTTTTTTAAATAAAAAACCAAAATTTTCCAATTTCTTTAGTTGAGGATTAATATTAAATGAGTTAGAGTTTAATATTAACCAGAAAATGGGAAATTAAATTAAATGAAAGAAAACTGAAAATTCAAACTCGACACTAGTAGTATCTTATATTTCTAAACTAGTAGTGTCTTATATTTCTAAACCTTAAAAAAGAAATGTTGCCAAATGTTTCTAACTGTTTCTAGATACAATATTTACAATGTCAAGTCTTAAGTTCCTAATATCTAAGTGTCTAGAGCTTAAACAAGAAAGTATGTCTTTTGAACCATTTAACGTTACTCTAATAAGTTAATATTTTTTTAAATCCTATAATTAGAATATGAATAATTGTGAAATAAAAAGTATGTTGGATGATACAAGTCAAAATACACACACAAACACATATAATGTATAGTAGTAAAAGCAATGTGTATACAAAATAAGTAGTGGTCAAGGAAAAAGAAAATACCATTTTTTAAAATATTGGTTATGATTGAGATAGTCTTTCTCAATTGTATTTATTTAGTTAGAGTAAGGCTTGAAGCCAATCCGGCCTGATACAGGAATCGGATGCATCAGTTTGTAGTTCCTTAAGTGGAGAACCTAACATGTCAAGCCAAGCCTAATTCTTAATTGGGTCTAAAACTTGATGGAACATAGGTTTCGATTCTTGAGCTGAGTGAAAATTATAGGTGGGGTTACTACTAATGGTCAATCACGTGATATGCGCGTGATGATTGATCTTGGAGATTACTTGATCTAATAACAAGTGTATGGATGTAATAGAGGGATTTGTAGGAAGAGGAGCATGTAGACTCGATCAATCATGTGTGTGTGATAAAAGATGAAGCCCTGTGTTTTTTGAGTTTGTTTCGTTCTGTATGGAGTAGCTTGTTTGATATTTGGTGAAGTAACCTCAATAAAGCTTTTGTGTTTGTCTCAAGTTAGCCAATCTTCAAAATATCTTAAATGAGAGGAGGAGCTTCTTATTTATAGATTTTAAGAGTAAGTTTTAGCCGTTGGATTATTCTAAGATGGATGGTTGAGTTTTGGTATTATCGACAACTGTTGGACTGCCATAAATGATCCAGTGGTTAGGATTCACTCCTTTTCTTCATATGGACCATGAGCTTGGGCCATGAGCTCTGGATAGGCCTAAAGACATAGAGTAAAAAAATATAAGCTTATTAATAATAAAATAAGCCCATGACTCTTATTTAAGTCCAAATAGCTCTTTTTGAGGCTAAACAAAGTTCAAATGGGCTAAAGGAGTCCTCTTTCAAGCCCATTTTTCGCTTATAAGTCAATTAAGTAAGGCTAAGAGCAGAATAAATGATCTAGGGGTCCTTGATTTGAGCCTTTGAAATCATATCTCCCTAAAACATTCTTACTTTTGCCTAGTTTTTTAGATCCTATCATTAACCCATTAAATTGGTTTATGTCATTAAATTGGGCTAAGAGCTTAATTATCGAAACAACCCTCTACATTTGCCCCTAACCAAAAGCTCCTTTGGCAAAACCTAAGGGTTTTGGACATTTCATTAAATTAGCTTCTTCAAATTTGTGACGCAATTATGTCAGATCAATTTTGCCATCATGAAATCTATTTCTGTATATGCTCTTCAATAATTCACTATTCCTAAGATACTAATATGCATCTATTGAATAGAATCTATAATTTTGCTCCTTTTAGCATTCTTATTTCTTCCATAAGTGTTCGTAGAGAAAATGAAACCGTTGAAATATTTGTCAGTGATTGTGGTTCAAGGTTACTTCCATATATATATATATATATATGCATATATCTCAAATATAGCAATAAACGAGGTAGATGCTATCGTTTTATTTCACTCCACTTCAAAGCCTTGTAGTACGGTTCAGGGGTAATTTTCATAATTTCTTTGTATCCCTTTTAACTAGCTTTAGGTGAGGCCCATTAGCAAGGAGATAAGTCACTTGGAGAATTTACTAAAGTTATGGCCTGTTTCATATGGTAAGGTTTGTTTAAAAAAGAAAAAATCTCACATAGCTAAGTGAAGCACAAAAGTGACATAGCGTCCCTTACCTAAACACATATTTTCTTCTACATCTTTCGTGGACCAAACGTGAGTATTCCCTCACCACCCATATCATCTTTTGCTTTTTCATTACTAAGTTAAGTGACACTAATACTTTGAGGGGTGGAGTAGGGCCCTTTAGGCAATTTAAGTAAAACAATTACAACAACAACATACCCTTGGGGTACGCCAAGTCGAAGTACATAATTAGGTTACTTAAAACCAATAATAGCAAAATGGTGATTTACGAATAGCATAGTTGGAGGCATTATGCACTAAATTCGTGAAGGAACTAAAGGAGGTTTAGGCCACTAGTAGAGAGTTATGTTAGAGGCTCAATGATTCTTTACAACAAGTGAGGCAGCAGGTTGATCCAATGACTCGAGAGGAGGAATTGTGGCAATTGTAAGGGAAAGCTCCCATGGTGAATGAAGATGACTTGCAATAGGTGCAGGAGCTACGATCAAGGGAGAACTATCAATAGTAAGCGCCGTTCCAAACCCCTGTTATATTGCACGAGCAAACTCCTATGGGTGAAAGAGTTAAGAATATGATAGCTCGCTTACAGCAAAAAGCTGTAGTAGATATGAGCTTATAAGATTTAGAAGAGTATATTAAGAAGCTGACTACTGAGGGAACTTCTAAGAAAGAGATAGGCACAAAGGGTAGAAAGGTAAGTCCCTTAATGTAGAACATAGTAGATGAGTTCCTACCATTAAGAGTTTGGTTACCTTTGTTTGGCACTTATGATGGGAGAAAAGACTTGGATGATCATCTGAATACTTTTCAAACCTTGAAGGAGCTTTACAGATTGACCGATGCTATCGCTTGCAAAGTTTTTCTCATCTACCTTAAACAAAATTTGCAAGTAATTGGTTTAACTCATTGAAGGTGGCCTCCATTTCTTCTTTTGATCTCCTGGTTGAGGAATTTCACCAATATTTTCTAGCTAGCAAACCTCCAGCCAAAGATTATTCACTCCTGACATCGGTCAGATAGAAGTGAGGAGAATCGATTAGAGATTATGTTCACAGATTTAATCAGTTGATGATTGAGATCACTAATTGTGATAAGAGCATAGCATTACATGCCATTTGTAGAGGAATCAGGGAAGACTCGGACTTTTTCAAGTCCCTTGCAAAACACCCTCCGACCTCATTGGATGATTTTACAAAGAGGTCAGAAAAGTTCATTTGTTAGGAGGACCAAATGTAGGCCAGAGGGGAGTTGGAGAAGGAAAAACATGAGAGCAAGTTAGATAAGGATAAGGAATCTATAAATGACAGATTGGGAAGGAATTTTGATGCACATAGCAAGCTCAATCGACCATTAGGAGATTAGAAAAGACCGATTCCTACTTTTATTGAACACACCCCCTTTAATCGATCTATATTGGATATTTTGTTGGAAGTATGTAATAAGGGTTTCTTAGCTTAGCTTAAGAAGATGAAGAGTAATCTAACCAGAAGAAATGCCAATAAGTTTTATGATTTCTATGAAGATAGAGGTCATAACACGGACGAGTATATACATTTGAGGAATGCACTCAAAGATGTTGTGCAGATATGTTACTTGTAGAAATTTGTGGCTAATAAGGAGGAATGCATTAAGCGACCTACGTAGAGAAGGAGGATTGAACAATAACCTTAGAATAGGGAGACCTGACCTAATAATCGAGACCTAACGGCACATAATAACGAGAGGGGAGATAACCGAGCTCCTTGAGGCATGATAAACGTGATCTTTAGAGGACTAACAGGAGGAGGGCTTTTGCTTAAATGTATTAGGGGATCATGTGTTGAATTTAAGAAGTAAGAAGCATAGGGTTGACGGCATGATCGCATTTTTAGACAAGGACATACAGGGAGTTTAATTTCCGCATAATGATGCCTTGGTTATTATTACAACTAAACTAATAGATTTTGAAGTTAGGAAGGTGATGTTAGAGATAAGGAGTTCTACTAACATAATTTTCAAGCACGAGTTTGATTAGATGGGTCCCAAACTTGAGAACATTAAGATGCAGCCATACAAATACAGCTAATATGGATTCAATAATCAACCAATCAAAGTACATGGAGTGGCCACCCTAGCCTTACAGATCGGAGATGATGAGAATGTAGTTGAGAAAGATGTTAATTTTGTGATTATAGATTGGCCTTCACCATACAATGGTATAATGGATTGACCTTCCAACAACATGTTTAGAATGGTAGTGTTTATGGGCTGACTAGAATGCAAAATTTCCTACTCCAACTAGGATAGGGACGTGTTATGGAGAGGAACAGCTCTTCCGAGCTTTATACTTAAAGGCTTTAAAAAGAGATCAAGTCTACACCATTGAGCAAGGCTCGAGCAGTCATATGTAGATCAAGGGAGAACCTGCTGAGGAAACACTAACAGTCTAACTCAGTAATAAACCTGAACATATGACTAAGGTTAGGGCTAGTATGCCTGCCGACCTAAGGGAGTGCATAATACGTTTCCTCCGAGCTAATAAGGACATTTTTGCTTGGTCTTCCTTTGATATGCTAGGTATACTCAAAGAGGTCATTACTCACAAGCTAAATATTGATCTAAACATGAAGGTTGTGTAGCAGAAGAAAAGACATTTTACTTCGGAGAGATAAGCTCCAATTGAAGAGGAGGTACAAAAGTTATTGAAGGTGAACTTTATTAGGGCGGAGTTGTACCTTACATGTCTCACAAATTGTGTGTTGGTAAGGAAAGCAAATGGGAAATAGAGGATGACTTTACTGACTTGAACAAGGCATTCTCGAAAGACTACCTTCCCCTACCTCGAATAGATCAAATGGTTGATTCAACCTTGGGGCACGCTTTGTCAAGTGATGAATGCATTCTCAAGATATAATCAGATCAAGATGCACCCCTCTGATCAGGTACATACCTCCTACATCACGAATTTTGGGACCTACTGTTACAAGGTGATGCCGTTTGGATTGAAGAATGTAGGAGCTACATTCTAGAGGTTAGTCACCAAGATGTTTAAAGCTCATATACATTGAAATATTGAGGCTTATGTTGATGACATGACAGTAAAGAGTAAGACGATAACAACCACTTAGTCAATCTTCAGGAGACTTTTGACACTTTAAGAAGGTCTAACATGAAACTGAATCCACAAAAGTGTGTCTTCGATGCCTCCTCTGGGAAGTTCTTAGGCCAAATGGTGACATAGTGTGGGATTGAGGCTAAACTAGAGAAAATTCAAGCCATGCTAGACATGGTGTCACCAAAATCTATCAAGGAGGTTCAAAGGCTAATTGGTTAGGTAGCAGTGTTGAGTAGATTTGTTTCAAAAAGTACAGAAAGGTGCATGGAGTTTTTTAGAGTCTTAAGGAATCCATTTAAATTTCATTGGAATGAAGATTGCGACAAGGCTTGTTAAGCCTTGAAAGAATTTCTAACAAAACCCCTAATCTTATCAAAACCTTAGAGGGAGAAATATTACTTATACATATCTATAAGTGATTGGGCCTTCTCCTTTGTTCTAGTGCAGGTAGAAGGAAGAGTACATAGACCATTTTACTATGTAAGCCATATCTTGTAAGGGCTTGAATTAAGGTATACAAAGTTGTAGAAGTTTGTTTTGGCCATAATAGTTGCTATAAATAAGCTCCCACCTTTCTTCGAAGCTCATCAAGTTATGGTGTTAACCGACCAACATTTAAAGCTAGCCTTACATAAGACTGATGCCTTAGGTAATATAGTCAAATATGCTTTAGAACTTAGTGCCTTTGAAATATAGTATTGACCTAGGAAGCATACAAAGCTCAAATATTAGCGGATTTTATTGTTGAATCCACTAAGGTAGAAAGTTTTCACTTAAACACGGACCAACGAACTTGGAAATTGTATGTGGATAGTTTAATGATCAACAAAGGAAGCAGAGCAGGATTGATCCTTATAGGTCTAATGGGAGCTTGGATCTCTTATGCCTTGAAGTTCGATTTCTTAGCTAGCAACAACAAGTTAGAATATGAAGCATTATTAGCCATAATGAGGTTGACAAAGGAGGTAGAAGCAAGGTGTTTGAGCGTATTTTCTAATTTCCAATTGGTAGTTAACAAGGTCATGGTAAACAATATGGCTATAGATGAGAGTATGATTAAGTATTTGTAGTTAGTAAGAGACTATGGATTGAATTTTGAGGATTAGCAATTAATGAAGATATCGAGAGTAGAGAACTATGTAGTAGACAAGTTGTCCAAGTTAGCCTTTATGGGCTTACCAAACTAGTAGGAAAGAATCTTCACAAAATATTTGCTTAAAAAGAGCATAGAGTTGTGACTACAAGAATGCCTAGAGATTCAGTAAAAGGATTTAGAGTATTGTTAGATGGATTCGATCAAACAATATTTAGAGAATGGAACTTTACCTTAAGACACCAAAGAAGCTTGGCAGCTTATTTACAAAGCAGCTAATTTTATGATGATTGATGGGAACTTTATATAAGAGAGGTACGGATATGCCTTATTTGCGATGCCTCCGACCATTTGAAGCTCAAAAGTATTATCTGATCTATACTCTGAGGTGTGCAACAATCATATTAGAGCAATAGCTCTATATGTTTGAGCTTTAAGGCTAAGGTATTAGTGGCCTATGATGAGAAAAGACACTCTTGGTCTGGCTTAGACTTACGATCAGTGTCAAAGGAATGCTACAGTTAAGCAAGCTTTGAGCTCATATATGATCCATCTTACCGGTCTGTGGCCTTTTACTTAGTAGGGATTGGATATACTTGGTCCATTCCTAAAAACAACAAAGTAGAGGAGTTACATTATTATTGCAGTGGATTATTTCATGAACTAGGTCGAAGCTAAGGTTGTAGTGACATAACAGAACAAAGTATTGAGGCATTTATGGTCAATAATATCCTAACTAGGTTTAGGATACCCTATGCAATAATAATAGATAATGGGCCACAATTTGATAATAACATGTTTAAAGAATTCTGCGAAGCTTGGAAGATCAAACTATGCTATACATCTATCAAGTACCCTTAAAGTAATGGTTAAATTAAGGCAATGAACAAGGTTGTTCTACATAGTTTGAAGAAGAAGGTAAACAGAATTGGTAGCAAATAGGCACATGAATTGCTCAATATTTTGTGGGGCTATAGGACTACCCAAAAGACCTCAACAGGTTGTACTCCATACCAATTGGCTTTGAGACAGAGGTAACTTTGCCAATTGAGTTACAAGTGGAGAGTGGAAGGGTTTATGCCTATAATTTCGATGATAACGACATTGGCCATTTAGCCAATCTAGATACAATCTACGAAACGTGTGCCTTGCCTAAAGCTCATCTCACTACTTATTAGCAGTGACCAACTTAATATTATGATAAGCGGGTTAACTGATCCTTAAGGCATGGAATGTTGACAACCTTAGACCATACTTTGCATGAAGGATGCAGAGGATGGATGCCTCAAGAATGGATGAAGATATGTTTGTTTGTTTATGTGTTTTTGTTGTTATGATAATTTTATGACTTATATTTTGTTGGACTTGTTTCTTATGTGGAAATGTGTATTTCTTTCTATCTAACTTGATCTGTTTGTTTTGTAATCATGTTTTGGAAGGTTAGAACCAATAGATCGACCTAATCCCTTTTTGACGTAGCATTTAATGAAATGTATGTTCATCGTTCAATTCTTTTTACTTGGTTCTATCTGTTGCGATGATTATCATTAAAGTATAATTTGCCTAAAAAGTAGAATGCGATCTTTTTATTACTTTTATAGTAAGAAAAGATCTTTAGAGTCTCTAAGCCATATCGAAAGGGCAATGAGTGTACTATAAAGAGCTTAATCCGTAAGTCCTACATTGAATGGACGATGGGAAATGGATACTTGAGGATCTCTAAACCTCAAGTAAGGATGACAAGATCTTAAAACCTTAAACCCTTGTAAGGGTGATAGGTATGATGGCTATAAGTCCTCTTAAGGATGACGAGCTGTAATGTATCCTTATGTCCCTTAAGGGCAATGGGCTATCAAAGATCTAATTAACTCCAAATTGATAAATGAACGATGAGCTATTAAGGGTCAAACAAGCCTTAAGTCCAATAAATGGGTAACGAGCTACTTAGAGGTCCTAGGCTATTAATTAGTAATGGGTAAAAAATTCTAAACCTATCAAACGGAAAACTAATTGCACCCTAACGAATATTTTTCATCTTTACAAATTTTAGAGTCTGGCATGTAGGGATCTCACTAAGAGCTCCTAAGCTATTAAAGATATAAGAAAATGAGCTAGTTGACAGGAAATTCAAATCAACTAAACAACTCAATGGAAGGAGTGTTAGTGATCAATTGTACAAACTTTCGATAGTATAAATTCAAGATTCACAATAAAGGTAATCAAAGAAGTCTTTCAAGGCAACCTTACATAAAACCAAGGTCAGCATATCGACCAGAGAGCAAATTTCAGTCATTAATAATGAAAAAAGAAAAAGGAAATCGTTAGTTTAGAGCTTGAGTAGTGGATATACCCTAGGTATCCGAGCCTTGACAATATCTAGTTAAGGATCAGTTGAAGAATCATGAGCTATAATTTCTTAGACTTCAGGAGCTTCATCTTACCCTTTTGTATTAGTGGGATCAGCCACTTTATGCTAAGGTACCTGTATCCTCCATTGCTTGTTCTTCCACCTCGACATCTTCCTTATTAGCTTCTTCAGCTTGGACTTGGGCATCTTATGCTAGCTTGGTCAAATTTAAACAATTGAGATCATATTTAGGGTGATGGATTAGGAATTCCCCTCGAGCTAAGTTGATCCCATCTAACACTTTTTGGCACATCAATCCTTAATACTCTTCACTCTCTAGAGTATCTTTATAAGCTTTGTTATAAGCCTTTTGATACATAAGACTCTGCTTCTTTTCAACTTTTGCCATTTTGATCTTCAATTCTTCATACGAGCTCTATAAGTGAGCGACCTTCTTATTGTGTTTAACCTTGAGGGATTCAACCTTGTTTTGTCTCTCTTAGAGTTTAGATACTAGTGTAGAGCTCTTCCTTTGCTCTTCTACTAAAGTTGCCTCTTTTTCTTCTCAAGCCTTAGCCTCTCTTTCGGCCCTTTTCTTCTAAACCTTAAGCTCGCCTTCAACTTTTGTCTTCTCTCCCTCTAGCTTAACTTTCTTGACTCCCTACTCCTCTTGTAAGTTCTTCTTCTTGACCTCCACACTAGCCACTTGGTTTTTTTGCCTCTTTAGCAATTTGAAGAGGAAGAAAAGGGGAAGTTATGAGCACAACAATAAAGCAAAGAAACTTAAAAGTAAGTCGAGTTAGAGAACTTATAGCATTCTTCTCTTTAGTTAGAGCTTTCATAATCATTAGTAGTCGTTGAGAATTCTAAAAATTGATATAAAGTTAGAAATGAATAACAAGCTAAGTAAGATTAAATTTACAAGAATGAGGAGACTTACATCATAGCAACTCGAGGTAGTTAAGTGCAATAAATTGTTCGAGCCTAAGTTTTGGCAAAGCTTCATAGCATTGATTAAGGGTTGAATGTCATTGGGTAAACGGATTCCTCTAAGTAACTCTAAAGATGCTTGACCATTCCCTAAAGCAAAATCAATAATGCTTATGTTCTAGGTTAGAAAAAACTAAAGCATCTCAGTGCTTTATCTTTGAGGAGGAGTAATTGAACTTGGGATCCTAAAGGGGCCTTCTTTTCCCTCATGTGGGTTGTTAAAATTCCCTTCGGACTTGGATTTGTCATCTCTTGTAGATTTTCCATTTTCGGAATCCCTTTCCAAAGGAGGACATTCATGTACGTTAGGTTGCTTCCTTGGTTCAGTAACCTTAGCAGCCTTCCTCTCAACTAAGACCTTGGACTATTGTAGTTCCTTAACTCCTTTTGCTTACTTGCTATCTATCTCTTTGACAATGGTGGAAATGGTAGGCTTTGCTGTTGGTTTTATGGGAGCCTTTGATGGTACGTTGGCTTGAGATTTAAGTGGTTGCTTAGTTAGAACTTGCTTAGTAGAGGTCCTTTTAGGATCCTCCTTCCTTTTTGATCTGTTGGCTTTTAGCTCTATGAACAAGTCGTTAGAATTATAGTCCTTGACAATCATATCTATAATAAGGCACTTGAAAGGTCAAATAAAAAAAAAAAGAAAATAGAAATTAAATAACTTATGAAAGCCGTGTCGAGTATGAGCAAGGAAGACCATTCTGCTCCCAAAGTAGATGTGAAGGTCCCTCCTTTTATGAGCTCCTTTCAGTACGGCTCATACCTTGCTCAACTTCAATCCCTTCATCTGGGCCTTTAGTATTTCCATCAAAAGTGCAACTAGTACCCTTATCTACCTAAACTTTGTCCTTAGGGAATATCGGAGCGCCATTGCAATATTTAGAGATTATGATGTCCTCATCCTAAAGGAACCATCTATTATTGTAAGCTTTCATAATGATATCATGAGCCCTCTAATTGTTGGGAAGTAGATGCTTGATGTTTGATAACTTGATCTGTTGACTCTAGATGGTTGGGAAGTCCAATGGGGTAGCTGACCTAACTACAACCCACTTGTGTTTTTATTCATGGATTGAAAACTCCAACCCAACCAAAAGCTTCCTATGAGGTTGAGTACAAATGTAGAACTAACCCTCTTTCTTTTTTAGAGTAAAAAAGTATTTAAATAAAGTAATCATAGTCTTAACTTCTAAATCCCTACATATACATTGAAAGCTACAAGTAATCTATCGAAGTTTAGGGTGAGCATAGAAGGACATAAACGATGGTATGTAAAGTAAGACATTTGGAATATGGTAAAGGATAACTTCAAACTGACATCAAAGGATTTCCCAAAAAGGGCGATCTCTTAGTTCTCTAATGATGTGATTCACTCATGCGATTGAGGTCTTTTGAATAACCAGTCTTAAGGAGCTCCTCTAAAACTAAGTTGCATGGCATGAAACTCTTGTTCATTCACAGTAGTTGCCACATCATTTGGACTCATGTCATATTCAATTTTGACATATAAGGGCAAGGTAGAAGGGTTACCTTCATTATCTACAAGGTACCCATTGTATGGAGGCTTACTAATCTTCCATGACTTGAGGGCATGAATCCTTACTAACCTAGTGTACCTAGTTAAATCCCATGGGCAGTTAGCAACATTTAGATCTACCATATTAGGGGGTTCTTCTGGAGGAGGGGAATTACCTACTTGATGTGTAATAGATAGCTCTTGGCTTCGTTGTTAGGTACAAGTTGAGTCATCAGATTCAATGGAAGACATAATTTACCTTATGAGAATAATCATTGTAAGTGAAAGGTAAGAGGGAAGGCCTTGATGTGTAAGTTAAAGAAAGCAAGAACTAAAGAAAACCAACAACAGGATGAGAATTAGTATAAGGAAGAAAGAAAATAAGAAGGAAAAGGATGGAAATATAAAAGGGTGAAATTAGTGGTAGTATTCTAGGGATTTGTGGCCCTTATGGTTACCAATTGATGTAGTCTATTTGATTACTTTTGTACCAGGCAGATTAGACAGTCCTGTTGAAGTTGCTCTTCCCATAGGTATGCATAAAGTTTGATGTAGTCATATAAATCTCAATAGTGATATATGAAACATCACATCTTGTGGGTAAAGCTTCTCCAACAAGCTAACAAAAGATGATGCTTCGATAATCATATACTACCTCAATGGTTAAGATCAAAATGAAGAGTTGTAATTTAGATAGTGAGCACTGTAGCCTAAAATTGCCTTCACCAAAAGAAAATAAGATTAATAGTTTTGGTTTATGAATGGCATTGCCACTCTTCTTGATGAACTTATTAAGAGGAGTCGAGGAGCAAATGCAGATAGAGATTTTTTCTAAGGACATAAACTGATCTACTTAGAGCAACTTCTGACCTCTTATCTAACCACATCTTCCCTTTACCCTGTTCCCGACCTCTTAAAGGTCTCAACAAGCATATAGGGCAGATTGGAAAGGACTGTTTACTTGAACGCTTATAAGTAAGACTTAATCAGGGGAGATCGGGATGACTTGCGTTAGCTTAGAATAATCATCCCTAGGTTAGACTTTGATTCGGTTAGCTTTAGAGGGTTCAAATTCTAACATTGGGTACGAACAATTAGCCCCCCTATTTGGATAATTACCTACCAACTGCCTTGAGGTTAACTATGTTCCCCAAAATTAGGAAGCGGTCATAAATTCAAATAAGGTATATGCTTTGGAATTGGAGGCCACAATTACCACATTAAGATTACCCTACAGCTATATAATGAGGTCGAATAATAGACAATAGGTTATTCTAGACACTCGAGCACTTTTGCTTCTTACTTTACCTCCCTTTTTCATAAACTCTCCCTGACTTAGGTATCAAAGTAGTTATGCTGGAGTCGCCCCGACATCCCTTTATCCTAATCTTTTCTACTTTACAGAGTGCAATGTCAGCTTGGTGTTCAATATGCCACTCTTACCAAATTCTAATATCAATAGAGGCTACTCGACAAAAAGCAGTGCTACCTCACAATGGAGGCTGGGTATCTATGGTTCTGTCTCTTTGTGAGAACTAAACTAATAAGGCCTTTCAAGGTAACCCCTTTTGGATGAATGTTAAAACTCAAGGACTATGGATGCCTAACTTTGCAATGAGTTTTTGTAAATTCATCATCCCAGAAGATTCTAGGCCTGAAACATTAGTGGATGCGAGCTTAGTACTTTGCTTTAGGAACAAGAGGAAAGAGCATCCTATGTTGCTTTCTCAATTCACTACTCTAAAGTATACAGTTCGTGATTGACACTCATGGGTGAAATATATCATGAGGAATACGGATTACATTCGATATAGAAGCAGGCTAAGATCCTTAATGTTGTACATATGACTTCATGATTCAACTTTTGCAAGATGGACATTAGGTCTTGACCAGCTCTCATATCCTGATGGAGTGCTTAAACCCACACCTTCATAGCTTCATGGGTTGAACTGACACCCATCATAAAGGATGTCTTCCTCCTCCTTAGGCTCTTAAGAAGACAACATCATGGTAGCATTCACAGGATGAGAGTGCATGCAATATCTTGCAATGTGCTATTGGTTTGAGTACGACTTCATAAAAGAGATCCACCTTCCTAGAATGGATTGAATACTTCTATGGCATAATAGGGAAGAATGGACACATAACACGCGGTTGTAGCTATAAAAGTGAGTAAATTCCATTTTTCTTACATTCATACATTTGACCATCTCATTTATATGCAATAGTAACTCTATATAACACTTGGTGTAGTTGTGAGCTTGCAGCATCCATAACTCTTTGGTTGTCTATGTACGTTTTTCCTAGTAATCTTAAAGAAGGAGTTATTCCTAGGCTCTTCCCTTTAGTGATTCATATTACTAAAGGAGAGTACTTCGCCTTAGTACCATTTCACTTGGGGTCTCTATATCGTTACTTAAATTTATACCATCATGCTATTATATGCTCCATTGTTCGTTACATAGCTTTATGCCATGTAGACATTGTCTTCCTTTAGATTTTTTTTTTTTTTCTGGAAGGTTCAAGGGGAATTTCACTTCTCCTAGCATCAATAAGGATGTCAACAAATTTTCCATGATCATGGGCATGGATAGAGAGGTATCACAAATGTTCTTTACTTAAACTCTTTGATATTACTACAGAGTTTGCATTTTATCCATATGTGGAAAAGATCACTGGATATCAAATGTGTAGCAACTATTAGCCGCCTTCTGAGCTTATCTCTTCAGAGAATCGTGGAGACTTGTATCTTCTCTAGCTTTCTCTACTGGTGTATTTTAGGGAGTCTTCCCTTGCTATTGGATTATAAGGGTTTGAATGATAATGTTTTGGAGCTTAAGGTCATAATTTATTCTCTACATAGAGTTGCTTGACAATTTGGATTCAATTAACACATTCCCTAGATGGTGGTTCCTACTTTAGACTTCGATACCTACTGTTAACTTATTTCACTCGAGAATATTAAAATGATTCATTTGTGTGTTCACAATTCTATTTTCCCGCTTTGAATCGCAATGGGGTGATATCTCCTAGTTGGTCATCTTATTAGGCTGAGTGCTTGAAAAGATTTCGAGCTTATACCTTTTCATTGAATGTGAAGCCTTTGCGGAGGTCATTGTTTATCGTCAAGAGTTCTACCTTTGGCTTCCAAGACCTAACAACAAGAAGCAGGATAATAAAAAAAACAGTAGCTTCTAGAGTAGCAGAAGTAGGAGTGAACCTTTCTAAGCATCGTCATCCTCCTTTAAGCGATGAATAAATTGATGCCAAACGGTAATGTACTCGGGAGGTAATGATCGTGTCTTTTAGAATTTAGTTCTTTTTTTTCCCTTATATATTTATTTTCATTTACTTTTCTCACATTTATCTTTGCAAGGTTTTATTCAATCCAACTCTCATCTAGAAGAGCATCCACACTCCCTTGGAATCTTGATGGTGACGATGACCACTAGGAGTTAATAGACTAAGGGGATTCTCCTGAAGAGTGTGAACAAAATGATGGTAGTAGTGATTTATACACTCTGGTTGCTTGTGTTGAGATTGTTGATTTTGATAATGAGACATGCCTTAATGGAACTCAAGTACTTGTGCTCGTATCGACTGTGGCTATTGAAACTTATGATGAAACTTTGCTTTATCAAGATACTTATCAAACAATTGTTTGAGTTCAGTTATTGATCCTCCTTATGTACCTACTGTTGTTGCGTTGTTGCTCAGTCTTCTCCCCTAATTGTTGACTTGTCCCATTAGGACAAGGAAGTAACTCCAATACTTCATATTGATTTAGAGGAGACAATAGGATTTCACGGATTTGATGTGCCTGCACATCTTGTGGCACCATTAGAACGGCTATATGCTTTAGATGGGAAATTTTGGGCAGAGTTATCATTTGCTCATACTCTCATGTCTACTAGTGTGATGATACCTGTGGAAGAAGAAGTTTGAATCTGTTTCAAATACTTATCAAGATCTTCTTTTGTCAAATCAGATGAAGAAGTGGAAACATGAGCAATTTAAGCTTGGAACATTAAGGTAGTGTTACGTATCGCAACTACACTTGCAGTAGTAGGTTAGACATTGCACTTAGATGATGATAACCCTTTAAGTTGGTTCTTACATCTTTTGCCACTGGGAGATTTAGATTTGTAGGAGTTAGAGCTAGTACATGGTGTAATCCTTCCTCCTATTGTGTATTGTCCTCCTTTATAAGGATTTGTAGTGGTTGCACTTGTTGAGTACCTTGCTATAGAGTAGTTAGTACTACAACACCAATAGCAACAATGGAAGCAGGTCCAGTAGCTTGCGTAAATGACATAAGGAGAATCGCTACAGGTTGAATAACCATTAGGTTAACAGCAGTAGTAGTTGCCATACTAGGCTAAAGTTGTGTAAAAGAGGTTAGGAATTGATTTGGAAACAAGTGCTCTCCTGCATGATATGAACAATTAAGGATGTTTCAATAGCAAATGTTTATTGTACATTCATGAGCATTACATTATCACCTAATGCTGGAGTTTGTTGAGTGATTGCAGATTAGTATCATGAATGTTGGAAGTTTCCTCTTGTCTATTGGTGTGTGACATTGTTAATTGCAAGTGATCTCTTCTTAGTGGAGTTGCCAAATAATGTAGGTGGGATTGTTATTGGTGATCAATCACGTGCTATGCCCATGATGGTTGATCTTGGAGATGGGTTGATCTAATGGCATGTGTATAAATGTAATGGAGAGATCTGTAGGAGGAGGAGTAGGTAAACTCGATCATTCGTGTGTGTGTGACATAAGATGAAGCCTTATGTTTTCTGAGTGTTCTTGTTTCGTTCTATACAAAGTAGCTTGTTTGATCTTTCATGGAGTACCTTTAGCAAAGCTTTTACATTTGTCTCAAGCTAGCCAATACTTAGAATATCCCAAACGAGAGGAGGAGCTTCTTATTTATAAATTTTAGGAGTAAGCTTTAACCATTAAATTATGAGATGGATGGCTGAGATTTAGCATTACTGGCAACCATCGAATGGCCATCGATGATTCGATTGCTAGGATTTTCTCATTTTCTTTATATGGACCATGAGCTTGAGCCATGGGCTTTAGATAGGCTCAACAGCTTATAATAAAAGAATATAAGCTTATTAATAATAAAATAAGCCCATGACTCTTTGAGGTTGAATAAAGTCCGAAGGGGTTCAAATAGTCTTCTTTCGAGCCCACCTTTTGCTCAAAAATAAATTAAGTAAGACTAAAAGCAAAATAACCGATTTAACAGTTTCTATTATGAGCTTTTCAAGTCATATCTTCTTAAAACATCCTTATTTTAGCTTGATTTCTTGGACCCTATGACTAGCCCATTAAACTAGTCCATGGCATTAAATTGGCTCAAGAGCTCAATTACTAAAACGACCCTTTGTAAAGACTTGAAAAGACTCATAGGTTGATTTTGAATCGGGTAATGGTTTGTATCTGGTCTATAGCCAAGTTTGAAGAGCCATATCGTAGCTAATTTAGTTAGAATGAAAACTACCAGTGTTAGATAGCCGTTTCTTTTCTTGAATCAATTAGCTTTAAGGAAAAACGAGCATAAATAGTGAGAACGCTACAGGAGGTACAGCCTCTTGGGCTGAGCTTTTGTTGTAGTCTTCAACAAAGTCACACCAAATCTCAATATATCTCCACTTGGGCTTCTTCTAATAGCCTATACGCAGACAGAGAAAAACAAGTAGAAGGCTAGGCTCTATCCATTTACTTTTGTTATTACTTCTTATTTATAAGTTTACATCGCTCACCCCTCTCTTGATTTCTTTTGTAATCTCCATTTTACTAACTCTTGCAGTCACGCTCGTCATCATTATTCACACAAGATGCCGTCAAAATACAATAAACATATCCTTTTTCTCGCTTTTACTTGCATAACAATCATGAATTTCCCCGAAGAGACTCGCTCCGATGATCCATGTACATATCCATGCTATCCACCACCTACCACAGGTACAGGCACCACTCCGGCGACTCCAATAGCAACTCCTCCACCTCCACTGCCACCGCCACCGCCACAGCCACCGCCAGCTGGAGTGCTTCCTTTTAGCCCTCCAACTGGTGGGAGTTCCTCTGCTTCTCCTCCTCCTCCTCCAAACGAGATCATGCCTTATTTCCCTTACTATTACAGAAAGCCTCCCCTTAAAACGGACGTATCATCCTCAGCAAGTGTTATTCAAGTGTGCACGAGCACGACTGCTATCGTCATGGTCATGACTGGCCTCTTCATCGTTCTTGTAATCTTTGCTTAAATTTCAGATTATTAAGAAAACTGATTGGACCTTGCTGTATATAATATATAATCTATGTGCGCCTGCTGAGTTTTATTTCTTGTTATATGCCACGATTATGGACAGATTATGTTGCATATGAAACATATCCTGTTGTATTCTTTCTTTTCTCTTTGCTTCTAGAGTCGTCTAATCAACATTTTTTGTGTTTATTATTATTATTCTTTCTTTTTGGGCCAACTTTTTTGTGTACTTACTCGTATTATTTTAATTTATGTATGTTGCGTATGGACATGTTCATCGTAATTTTTGTTGTTTGTTTGAGCCAGCTATTACAGTTGCTTGATCACGTCACCTACTTACTCGAAGGACTAGCTGGTATGTTCGGTCCAAGCGTATATGGGCAGACGCAACACTAGATAATGTTAGGAAATAAAGGAGGCAAACTAGGGATAGAGACTTTGTCCTTTGTATTTTTTCCTCTCCCTCTCTTCCCACTCTTGCAACCAAACGAAGTCCATTCACACCACGATTGGGAAGAAGGAAGGATTTACGAGGAAAGAAAAATAGATTAAAGAATTAGAGAAAAAAGAAATTAAAAGAAAAGAATTATTAAATCTTCCTATTTTGATTAAGGGAAAGAAGATGGAATACTTATAAGAGGAATGATTTTCAAAAATAATATTTAAAAGTATTTTAAACTATTTAGTTACTGAAAAAAGCAATAAGAATTAAAGAGTAAGCTACAACTGAAATTTTAACAACTTTCTCTCATTATTCTCTCTAATTTGGAAGGGAAAAGAAAAAGTGTGAGCATAAAGAAAACTTTTTCTCCTAAATTCATGCTCTTCATTTTCTTTTTATTTTTAAATAAGGAAAATTTTTTAAAATTTACACTTTCCTTTCATTTTCCTCTCTCTCCCAATTCTTTTGTCTACTTTTGCTAAGTACCAGTATTTTTACACTTTTTCATTTTTGGTGCATGGGTTTTTATCTTTAATACTTAAATAAACTGTGTTTAAAAAAATTTAAGAAAACTTGAAGTGTTAAGGCTAAAATGAATCAAAGCAAAAAATGAAAATGATCACTTGAATTCCATTACTCTTTCTTTTTCATGTGGAAAGCTTGCATTCAGATAGCTTTTAAGTACCTCGATACAAAATACCTACCCAATACATGATTTCTACTGAAGCTATGGGAAAAGGAAAGTGTAATGTTTTTCTTATCCTCTTCTTTTTTTTCTTACTATTACTCTCCTTGAGCATAGGTTAACAAATATCATGCAAATCTCCTATATTTAGCAATATGTGATGAATATAAATCAAATTGCAATGAATTTTGCCCAAATTTATAAAATGTCTATGCCAATAATGGAAACATGTATTCTTTCGTGTGACTAGCACAATTTTCAAATCTTAATTTTTTCTATTCATTTGTCCAATTTGTTTAGAATTCTATGGTGCTATAAATTATCAATGAACGCATCTCTTCAAGGAGAAAAAATGTATGCTAACGCCAGAAGGCGGTTGTAGAACTCATAAATAAGCATCGGGAGCACTCAAGATCAACAGATAATTCAATCATTGATTTTTTTTTTTTTTTTGTTCAATAAGTTTTATGTTTCATGGTTTTTTCAGAGTTAAAGAATGTCAATGGAGTTAGGTTTTTTCAATTATTTTTTCAAAACACAGGTTATGTAAGTGTAAAAAATAAAACCATTAGTACCCAAAATAAAAAAAAGTGTAAAAACACAGTTATTCAAAGTACAATTATTCCTAATGAGAATATTGTAAGTGTTGTTTTAATGAGAATGGTTGAAGAACTTTGTAGTGTTGTTGTAGGAAAACAAGCATGAGCATACTCGTCCACGACGATACATCAGAAAAAGATATTTAGTTATTTAAGAGAATTTAGTTTGTAGAAATATATAAAAGTGATATACTTATTTAAAAAAAATTTAATGTGTTCATGAATTATTTTTGTATGTCGTTTTAATGAACTTTAATTTTAAGGAAAATTATTGGGATTTCACCTAGATGAAAATATAGATTTTCAAAAGAAAATTCCATATTTAGTAAATAGATATTATCTGAAATATCAAATTCAAAATGAATCAATAACATGATTACAAGCATAAATATACATATATTAGATTTACTTTAATGTACAAGGATTCGAGAATATTTGCCGATGATTGAGTTGAAGGACTTATCAATGGTTTAGAAAGACATCACCTGTTCTTGGTCGAGAATGGTATATAGCTTAAATCTCGTAAAAAAAAGAAAGAAAGAAAGTTAGGTTAAAGGGGAGTACTAGGGCTAGTTTGGCATAGGCACTTTAATGTTTAAGTTAGTGTTTGGATACAAGAGCAAGTAATAAAGTAAGTATTCAAAGAGTGTAGAGAATTCTTATAATGCTTATGCCCCATATTTATAGGCGTTTATTTGATAACTGTGATGTTAGATCATTCTTAATCATGGATCACATGGCAACTCATCAATTATGCACATGCCTGCAAATGTAGAGTAATGGATAGTTACATAATTAGGTCATGTAGATGCTTAACTATTTGCACGTCTTTTCAAATTCAGAGCACTTAAGTGGGCAAGCCGAGCTCTCAAGCCCATCAAATTGGCCAGGCCCAAAGACCTTTAAGTTGTCGGGATAGCTCGCCTCATTGACCTCGGTAAAGTAGAAAAGCTTAGCATGATAAGTGCCGAGTTATACTCAGGAGCAAAATTACTCTATCATCACCAACACCAAGTACTAGCTAACACTAGAACCACCATCCACTATGTCTTACCACCAAAACTAAACCAATCCTTCTTGAACATTCACATATTGAATTGAATTGACATTAAAACCAACAAGCTAGTGTAAACCAAATCCAATTGCTTTGAATTGATTCAAATAACATGATACTAGAAAAAGAATGTCCAATTTAGTGTACTCGATTGGTATGGTCAATAGCACTAATCTAGAAACTAGGAACAAGTTTTAAATTTGAAAGTGAAACAATTAAGAAAATTGAAAGTGAGAGAATAAGATAGAGAGAGTGATATGGATAGAATCTACTTTGGTACTAGATCGATAATGTTGAATTTGGCAATTGATTAATTCAGGATATATAAAGGGGGTCTCAATACTCTATGTATTCAATAGTAAAAGTAATATTTTTAGAGTATTGTGTTCATGTAACAACTAAAATTAAAGGATATGAAGGACATAACAATGGAATGTGATTCACTAATTGTGAAGTTGAACTGGGATTAAATTAATTCAAAGAATCATATAACTCATAAGGAACAATTCAGTTGATTTATAAGATTGGTGATATAACTTGCAATAATTAAGAAATTAATGAGCTTACCGCAATCAATATTAAATACTATTGGTAACAACGACTGTTGGGAGGAAACTATGAAACAAGTAATTTAGTTCAATATGTGTAGTGGCCAAAATATCTTCTTGTTACAAAGATAGCCTTTTGTATGGGCTAATAAAACCCTAGCGACTACAATGACATCAAAAGAGTCATTTGAGAATGAACAAATAAACAAAATATATTAAATAAGAGAAATAAACAAATGTGAAAGGGAAAGGGATGGGCGATCATCCTTGCTTTGAAGGGTTAATAGAATTGGGAGGAAGGATGGTCAAACAAGACTGGTCAATCTAAGATCAATAAGGATGGATTGATCCCAATCTAAATGACCTAAGCCATGATAGGTTGGTTCACCCTGTCTACTAGTGTCCTCCATTTATGGTTATGATTCTAGCCTCAAAAATGCATTCTTGGAATATGATCCCTATTACAGAGTGCCATTAGCTAACAATAAGGGAGGTGATATATTTCCTTTTCTTAAAAGCTAAAGCATATTTGAAAGATGTGTATACAAAAAGCACAGTACATGTGATTTGCAAAATTTGTATATCTACAAAACACACAATGGATAAAATAAATGTGAGCTGTTAGATATTTCTTAATGGATGGTTCACATTGTTAATTGATCTTATAGACACTCCATTTTTGACCATCTAGTTATGGTAGTAGTATAAGATTTATAGTTAAAAGGGAAGATAACTTGTGGGGCAACAAAGTATTTTGAGTCTCATAGTATGGATCTTGTTTTGATAGATTTAACAAGTGGTTTTGCTTCCAATGTCTATGACATTTAATTGGGCCTGGTTTACTTGCTATATCAGAGTAGGATAAAATAAGTTATTTAGAGCTAACTACTCATAAAAGCTCCTATTGTTTATTTCGCAAATGAAAATTTCAACACAGAATCGAGTGGTTACACGTTGGAGCTAAAATCAACACTAAACGGTTCATATAGAACAAATTTTATTGCAAAGCAAAACCTGGTTGAGCAGAGACAGAGTGCACCAGCCAGCTCAACTAGCATAAATAAAGGCGTATGAAGGAGGTTGCTCAGGTGTGAATCACGCCAAGAATGATTTTAATTTTTACTAAAAGCACGTTGTTGGAGTGCTATTCATCGTCTTAAGCTTAGGTGACAGAAAATCTGACAACGATCACTCCACTACATCCCAATCGTTTCTAGCTTGTTTTTCATTAACATCACGTGTAGAAGATTCCGAAGATCAAATCCAATCAATCAAATGCGTTAAATTAACGTGATGGATATTTACTCCACCCAAATCTCGGCTAGGCATGGAGTTACGAATTTCAATCCTTGCTTGAGCTGGTTTCTCTATAATACTTGAGCACGTTTCTCTCTCTAGTGACCTTCCTTCCTCTCACTCCCATTTCTTTGATGGAGTTCAATCAATATTTTTTTGTTTTTTTTTTCAATGCCTATCCCCCCCAAACACTACCTAGCCACTTCGAAAACCACCTTTAATTACTATAACCACCATTTGAAACCACTCCAACTTGAGACCAACCATCCATTCTCTCTCTCCAAAAATCTGGCACCGCCACCGGTTCAAGCCATCAATCACCATGCACTAAGCAATCAAGACGACACCACCACTTATTGACTTCAAAAGAGTCATGTAAGGGGCTAGAGCTTGCTTTAGCCACCTCCTCCTTCTTCCCCCCCGTTTTTTTTTTAATAAATTTTTTTATTATTCTAAATAAATGAAACATATTTTTGAAAAATTAAAAATTGCAAAAAGAATTTAGCTTTTGTTAATTGAATTGAATCCCTTAAAAAAATGTAGCTACATTTTCACTAAAAATAGAAAGGTTTCGGGTATTTATGCGGGTGAAGCAGGGTAAGATACCGATGCATAGTTCCCTTCTTCCAATATCATGATATATATATATATATATAATTCTTTTATGATAAATATCGAACTAGAAAGTAAATATGTTTCGCATTTTAAAAGGAAAATAGAAAAGCATAAAAAATAGAAAAACAATAATCTTAATCTCAGTTGAGACACGAAGTTGCAGTCGTGATACATCAAAAAAACAGTACTCTCTTTATACATGATGTAGCAAAAACAGATGTGCAGTCTCAAGAACCCTCTTGGCATCCTGAATATATATATATATATTATAAGCTATCTCAGCTGAATAGTTGAATGGCACAACTTTTACATACAATTGATTTGGCACGCTATAAACCCTTCAACAACTGATTTATTACATGAACTACACACTACACTGCACTACAACATATGCAAGGTTTCACTTGCTGCTCCAATTTCCCGACGACTTTTATTTGGTTGAATCAAAAAATTACAATAATTTAGCTTACGTAAGTAACCACATGTATGCACAGGACAGGATAAGAAAGTTCCATAAGGCACCTTGCTCAGGAGGTGACGCCGACAGCTATATTCCCTGTTCTGCTCATTCTCACACTTTTCATATCTTTCTTCACCATCATATTCTTGCTTCTCTCTTTCTCTCTTTGCTTATCCTTACCCCTCTTCTCTCCTGCTTCTGCCATTCTGGCAGGCTTGTACCCAGACGAAGCTTCTGTAGGAGGTTTTTGGTCAACTGATGGCCCTAGAGAGCTTGTATTTAAATCTGAAATGAAATCTGTTGCAGTACTCGATTTGCTGACACCAACTTGACTACTGCCAGCTCTGGAGCTTGATACCTCTCTTGACTTGATCTCTTTGTGGGGGCTGGGAGATTTCATACCTGCCTTGATTGGTGAATTTGCTTTGCTAGACGATGCCTGTTTCATAAGAAGACCTCAGACTTGGAGAATGAAGATTACTATCTATTTGTACATGTAAATGAACGGAGACAGGACATCTTCTAGAAGAGCTAGTTACTCTGAATTGCGGCACTATCTACAAGCTAGAACTTATATATCTAGGATGTTTTTGTTCCATTGAAACTGCATCCACGATATAAAAGAAAGCTTTGCATGACAATCAGTGTCCAAGCAATTCAGAAATAACTTTGACATTAAAAAATCTCTTTGATGCAAATTCCCCACATGGCTAATATATATTAGTAAGTTGAAATGTCCAATGCAAGGAAAAATTTCCTGTCTATTCTTTTGCAGGGAGAGAGATTTCATTTACTGCTTACCTTTTGAGTAACTGGACTCAAAAAAGCTAAAAGCATGTCTCAGAGGACCACCTTCGTGAATTCTTTCTGATTGTGTTTCATAGTTTATCAGTAACTAATGTCACTTTGTAATTTCTCAACAGAAATACATCCATCTCGAAAACGGTTTGGCAAACTTTCCGGGGATGGCAATTTTCACAAAAGAAAGGCACAAGAGAGAAGTTGATTTCCAGTTTAACCAGCCACTATTGAGGCACACTAAAAACCAAACATAACTCTTACCTCAGTCAAGCTAGTATCACATTGCATTTTTTTCTCTATCAAATCCATTCACTTTATTTTGCATCAATTTGTTATCCTTAAAGATGAACATTCTTTATCGCCTTACTGCAGATAAAATGGAACATGCACGTGGCCATGACATTCTTCCCACCAACTTACCCTGGTTCCGTCTGATCTTTGCTGCATTGTAGCATGATAAAAGGAGGGCATAGGGGTTGCTTTGAAATTAAGACTCTTACGAAATTGCTTAATTTCAGCTTCTTTCTTTTCCTGCAAATTCATAAATCAAGCTGTTAGAACCACTTATGATTTAAAAAGTTGAGAAAATAGTCCTTATATATAAAAAATGTGAATCTATGGCCTTAGACATCAGAATAAGATATATGTATATTGTTTCCAACGTTCACTACAAAATAACAATATGAAAAGGTGAAGTTCAGAATTTCAGCTGGCATATTGAAGCATTCTTACTTCAGTGATTTTGTTTACCTGTTTTTTGGCTTCAATCTGACTTATCTCATTCTCCTTTGCATGCATTTTCTTTTCCAGTTTCATATTGAACTTCATAAAAGAGAAACATATCACTTTAGTAATCCATACATGAAATCCCATAAATATTGGATCATGATAACTGGGTAATCCAAATACCTCTTTCCTTCTTTCTGCTCGTTCTTCGCATTTAAAACCAAAGCCTCCAGCACCAGTCTTTATCTCTGTCTTTGATGGGTTAGCAGTTGCCTTAACCCTACATTTACATGTAGATGTTAAAGTTTTTCATAGATAAACAAATAGCAAACCCTTGAGTACTGCAATGATTTACGATCAAAAACCTTCTCTTGCTCAAATTATTCGAATGTGACATTTTGGGTGACAAATGTTGAGATTCTGCTATCTTCTTCTCCTTCTCCTCCTTTGTCCTGTTGTAAATATAGAATCATACAATGAAAAATCATGTGCAAGAACAAAACCATTAGACTGCAATTTCTAATGGTAAGAACTACCTTCCACTTTCAGACACCGGCTTTGTTTTTCGATTTTCAATATCCTGTCCAGAAATAGCCATGTCCTGATCAAAGAGGGAAAAGAAAAAAAAAAGTGAAAAAAGGAAAGAATGATGAACATGAATAAACTGCATCCCTAGAGCAAATTATTAGTTAATTAAATTTTGTCCATCTTTTACTAATCAAACTGATGATCCTTTATTTGAAGATCTGTCATGCCTTAAGCATATACATATACCTTTTCTCTGGAAGCTTCACTGCAAGAATTTGTAGTTGAATGCCATGCCTTGATATTTGCTCTATTTGTGGCCCCCCTAATCATCCTGCTCGTTTTACTCTCAGGAGCTTCAGATTTCTTGTTGAGTTTATAGCTCGGGGAACTAGTTACTGAGGGTTGTGGCTTTGATATGAGTTTCTTGGGATCAATATCCACTTTTGGTGCCGACTAAGCAAGAAAAGAAAAAAAAGTAAAACAAGAAGAAGATAAGTAAGGTTAACCAGAGATATAATTCACTTATGATGGCAAGACAAATGGTAAAATATAAAGCAGGGGAAAAAAAATAAAAAAGAATGGCAAAATGACATCCAGCTTCATGCCATCAATCCCATTTAGATGAGAAATCCGCTATGCAAGGCTTAACGAAAACCACTCATGACAAGTATCATGATTTAAATACCTCTGAAGAAGGATGTTGCAGATAGGAGTTGTTTTCATCAATGATCTCAGCATCATTGCAGTTGGCAGATCTGTGGATGGACTCAAAAGTGCTCCCTATTTTATTTTGATCACCTTCAAGGCTTTGGCTTATTTCCATCACTCCAGAAGGAGAACCAGAGATCACATCACATGCATTCTCAGTGTAGTATAGCTCCTTGGTGCTGAACTCCTCGTGAAAACTATCCTGGACATTTTCTATTCCATGTTGCATCAAATTTTCATCAGATCTAAATGAGGAAAATGCACAACTTTGTATTTCAGCATGAGTAACCTCTATTTCTCCATTGTAGTCTGAACTGATTGGGCTTTCATCACAGTGACAGGAATCGTCATACTCATCTTGATGCTTGATTTCTTCCCCATCATTCTGGTTCTGTGAGGTTTCACATTGGCTATTCTCGTGCACTATTGAGTCCTGCTGCTGAAGAAGCATCTTCTTGAAATGAGCTTCTAATAAAGCTTTCTTCTCATTCACTGAACCTGGTTTCGAACATCTCTCGACCTCTTCAAGATACCTATTGTGAGAAAAAGAAGATCTCCTTTCCCAAGATAAGGGTTCACTTTCAAATCTTCCAAAAGAAATGGAGCCAGAGTGAATAGAATCAGCCTGCAGATTCAAACAAGTGTTTCATTTAACATCTGATTGTGTGGAAGGATAACATGTTTGATTAGGCAGCTTCCAGTCATTTTACTAACTATGTTAGAAGAAGAGATATGGAAGGGGTAGGCGTCTATACCTTCTGACTGGTTAATCACAATGCTATAAATTTCAAGCCTCCAAAGTAGTGGGGACGTTTACTCTAATTGAAATTATATATCAATGCAAAAATTCATAGAGCACAAGTGACTAAGGGTCTCTAAGAAGTTCACCGCGTCATATCATGCCTTAATCTTGGGGATGAGGATATCAGTTTGAGAATTTGTCTAATGGACAGAGAAGTGCATGGCATAGGACAATTACTATTCAATTATGATAAATCGAATCATGATGTCTTTAAGTTAGAGCAAGAGCATCCTGCTTGTAAAATTGGAAGATGGAAAATCAGACACCCATATATGATCAACCACTTTTGCAAAGTCGATGAAATTGAAGAAATAAGTAGTAAACTAAATTAGGCGACCTGCTGTTAAATAAGTAGTAAACTAAATTACAGATTATCTCTACTGCAGAAGTCAAGTACATTTATAGAATTTAAGCAGATGGAAATGTCCAGATCCAGTAAGTCACTTGTGCTATGTAAGTAAAAAGACTGTTCAAATAAGTCAAATGCAACGAACTGCACCTAGATCCTCAACAACTAAATGATTAGAATAGAGAATCAAAGTGGAAACCTGAAAGCTAATGTTGAAATCTTCAATCTCTCCAGCCATGGAACAACTTCTGTTACTACCTGGACACACAAAAAGACGCAGATCAACACTACAAACTCATGATTTAAAACACACACAAAAAGGAAAAAAAAAAAAATCTGATATAGCAATAGCAACAATGGATCAATACAAGAACTCTCTTCTTGAAAAAATGATTATAGAGCTAATAATGCTTATTAGTGGAGGTAGAGATAAAACAAGCGACAAGAAAGCAAATGACCCATAATTTATTTGGATATGAAGGGAGAATAAGTTAAGATGAAGAAATGGATAATACCTCAATTACGCATGACAGGGGAACAAACAAACAGTGTTTTTAAGGATTCAGTGAAGCATCTAACTTGACAATGTCTTCGAATCAAACAGCTTTTACACTCTGTACACAAAGCAACACGAAACCCACAAAAAAGAAACAACACTAATTACCACAAAGAAAGCTGCTAAAAGAAGAATTGGATACTTGAAAGAAAGATTGTATCTTTGCTTTTGTTATCCTGTCTTATTAGAAAGAGAGAGATGTAGACATAAGTACACATGTAATATGCAACACTTTTCTAAGTGAAGCGAAGTGAAAGTGAATTTTTTCCTAATAAAGCTTTTATTATATATAATATATATATATTTATTTATTTTTTTCCAGTAAAAGAGTATTTATAAAAGTGGTAGAAGGTAATTTCCTTTTTTTTTTTCCATGTTTTCTTAAAAGTATATTTTATGAATTTTCGTTTTTTCTTTTTTCACCGTTAATGTTATGTTATTTAACAGTGCTCTTTACATTTTCACACTTGTGGTGACTGCATTATGATAGCTTCCCTTGCTTTCTCCATCTAAATCTGAATCTAATCGAGTGCTTAAAAAGGTGATAAATTATCATGTGCTTTTTGTCATCTTCCCTCTCTCTCTCTGTTTCTCTCTCTTCTCATCTCAATCTCATCAAAGCAGCTGCAAAAGTCGAGTGCCTTCTTCACGTGGATTCTTGAGTCCTCAACATGGGGTTCCTCAGAAATTCATCATCAATGACCTATTTTTACAATCAGGTTAGGGATCTAATGGAAACAAGTCCACTACATACATGTGGACTTCAATGTAGGGTTCTAACACTTGTCTCCCTCCGCAGCCTCGACTTCTTCTTCTGTTTTCTTTATTTTTTTCTTCATTATTATTGTTACTTTTAACGGATAGTTTGTAATTTTCTTGTTGAAGTGGATATTCAGAGTTACCAACTCGTTGTCTCTCGCTTGACTTTTACTAGGCTAAGCAAAACTAGCAAGCAATACCTTTTCTTTTCTTACCCAAAGAAAAGTTTTAATCGCAAAAGGCTGTGGACAGTTAACCAATACTAATTATTTGCGATGTTTTTCAATGATCACATAATACATTTTACAGAAGCATGTTAGGGTAAATATCAAACATAAATCTACAAATATATTATGTTTTGATTATATCATGAATGGAATAGTGGGTTAGAAAAAAAAAAGAAAAGAAAGAATTATTAGTGAAAATGGGAACCATTTTTCTCTTGAATTAATAATAAGTGCGAGAATTGGAATTTATGGATACTAGAGCATGTGAGACCCTATATTCTTAGATGACTTTAAAGGTGATTATTAGACATCATATGATAGATTTTGAGTTCTAAAAATTCTTGAAATTATAGTCACAAGACAAAGTGTAAGGTATAACCTCAAATTAATCTTAAAACCATACTCAATAAGTGTATATTATAGGTTTAAAATTCTAAGACAACTCATAATTTGTCAATGTATGCAATATACTAGAACTTGACTTGCACAACATCACTACAAATCTAACTTAATTTGACAAATATAATGTAAATTCAACGATCCTCGTCAAACTCATAACCTATGAAATCAAGTCAACACTAGATTAAATAGTTAATTTTATCTTAAATCTTCAATTTAAGTATATTGGATTTTGTCATAATTTACAATTAAAAACAACATTAACTTACAAAGTAGATACTATGATTTTAAATATGAATAACTAATCATATTGTCATGCCGCCAACCTAAAGGGCAAAATGAGTTTACGATATATCCTTGTTGCATGGTAATATTATGCAAAGATAGCATTTTTCTAATTTTATTAGCTTTTTAATTGCATATAATGTTTTTGAGCAAGTCGTCAAAAATAAGGGTGAGTTATAATGGATAGTATGAAATTGGTATATGGTAAGCACACTTAAGGCATGTTACATGCTCCTTAAATTTATTTATCTAATACATGATAAATTCAAACAAGCATAACATCAGTTAAGGGTTTTTTTATGTAAGGCATAAGAATAGGCAAACTCAGTGTTCTAAGGGTAGCATAGTCATAAAATGGAACTAAAAAATCTACTTGATAAGAATAATTTATAAGAGATAAAACTACTCAATCAAAGAAATTTTAATTAATATTAAATGAGACTAATTAACTTGCTTGTAATAAAAGAAATAACTCTTTTAATAACCTTTGTAAACTAATGTGAGTAAAACAATCATAACATTAAAAAAAGAGAATATATAGAATTTACTAGAGGATTGGATCTTGTAACTTTCACTGATGAAGTTCAAATTTGAAGTATGTAGCAAGAGGAATTTGTATTCTGATTGAATACAAAATGAAAACTCAATTAATTGAATATGGTTCTAGTACATATATATACAACCTTGTCTCTTTAACTAATTATGACAACTGAACTAATTATATACAAACAAATGGACAAATAAATAAATGACAGTTGGCTTGGCTTAACTAATATTAGCATAATAGCATATAGTAGCACACACATTACAGTCATACCCTCACAACAGCCCCCCCACCTAACTCCTACCTAGGGATGCTACTGGGGCGGGTTTGGAACAGGTTTTGTAAAACCTGAACCTAACTCAATATCCTATAGTGCTTCCTAAAATCCTATAGGGTTTTTACTCTATTTTCACAACTTGCCTCTATAGGGTTTTCGAAAACCCAGTTAAAACTCAACTTGACCTACGATATTAGTAGATGATCTCTAGTGCAAACTGTGACTAAGAATAGATAAGGTTGGTCGCTGAATGAGTTTAAACTTGCAAGAAGCTCGAAAAGAAAGTGATGGTGAATATGTGAAAAGGACAAATGCAAATGAAGAGTAAGCAAAAACTCACGAATAGCTCCAGAGGATATGACGCACCAATAGAATTTCCGAGAACTGATGGTACAATTTGATATGACGCACGAATTGGTCCGGTGAGGTTACTCGCCACCTAACTTTACTCAAGGGTTAGGATAAAAGTGATATCGAGAGTAAGCATGTAGTATTTACGTAAGGAAGGAAAATACTCAAGTATATTAATGATCATTAATTTGATCTAGCTACAATTATAAGGGTATTTATACCCATAAGTTAAGGTAACTTGCTCAAAAGGGAAAAGATAAAAAGTGTATTTTTTAAGGAAGTAATGTATAAGATATAAAAGGGTAAAAATGAATATTCAAGAAAAATAATTATTGGTCTAATGGATTCTACACATGATTCTATACATATGGCGATGCTGTATTGGTGATGCTATTAGAAGATGTAGACAAAAAGTACGATAAGCTTGCTTGTTTGAGCAGGGATGGCTTAGTTAGTTCGAACTCTCTCTTTCGGCAGCTCAAAAAAGGTGATGTCGAGTAAGTGATTGGGTAGGCATGAGTAAGAATGAGAGTCGGCTGTTGTTTCGGTTGTATGTTTCTTAGTACATTATTTATGAGAAATAGGCAGTCATTCAGCTCAGCATGAAGAACGGGTTGGTTAGGATATACTCGGACTTGACAAGCATCGGTTGGAGCGGAAGAATCTGCCTTGCCAGGCCTTCCAATCCTTAGGCTCAGTTGTGGGTCAAAGGCCCAGTAGCTTGATTCCTATCAGATCTCAATCTATTAATTTCTAAATCTAGCTCCAATATGTGGAGTTTTCTTGCTTCTTCCTTTGATTTTTTTTTAGGAAAAAAAAAATAAAAGAACATAAATTATGGAAGAAAAGAAAAGTGTGTCTATTTTTAACCGGTACTAATAGTTGTCCTTTTTAATTTGTTAAATTAGGTACAAACAGTAACACATCAATCAAGATACATCACATAATTTATATATATAAATAAATGTAGCTATTTGATATGGGCCTTAGGGATGAGATCAAAGGCTCTTGTATATGTACATATTATTATTTTAAAACGGGCTCAGGTTTTTCGTTGGGTTTTTCCTAAATTCTAAAACCTGACTAATAACCTTATAGAGTTTGAGAATTAATTCTAAAACCTGCTCCAAAATTCTATAGGGTTTTTAACGGTTCGAACAGGTCAAAAACCCTATAATGACTCGCTCAGTAGCATCCTTACTCCTACCCCACCACACCATACCACACCACATCCACCCCCCACCCCCTACCCCCAAAACTCTAGTCAAGGTGATGTCAAATGAAGGCTTAGATTGTTAGCAAAACAAACAATCTCATGAGCAGGAACAACTTTAGTAAAAAAATCACCCAACTGTTGAGATGAAGGAACAAAGGCTATGTGCAAGAAACTAATAGCAATGTGATCACACAAGAAATGGAAATCTACATTAATATGTTTCGTATGAACATGAAAACAGGGGTTAGTAGCAATTTGAAGGGCAAATTTATCATCACAATGAAGTGTAATTGGCAATTGAACATCAATGTTAAGATCGTATAAGATGTAGTTAATCCAAAGCAACTCTTTAGTGGCAGAACTCATACTCCGATACTTGGTTTTGGTACTTAAGGTGATAACAGTAGTTTTTTTCCAAGAAATAAGAGAAGAACCACGTAACACATAGAAACTAGACAATTATTTTCGATCAACCAACAAAGCCTCCCAATTTGCATCGCAAAAACAAGAAAGTGAAAAGTCTGAGGCAATGGAATAAAAAAGGCCAAGAGAAGCAGTAGATTTGAGATACCTTGACACATACATTGCTGCAGTTATGTGATGTTAGCATGGAGAGGACAAAAATTGACTTAAGTGATGCACTTCATAAGCAAAAATTTGGTCTTGTAAGGGTGAGATAAAGCAAATGACCTACTAATCTTTTGTAAGGCAAAGGATTATCAAGTAGAGGGGAATCGATTGTAAACAAATTGAGACTGGTTAGCAAAGGAGCAGAAATAGGTTTGTAACCAGCCATCCTTGTGATGGGAATCAAGCTATGAGACCCTTGACTCGCAGCCAAGCTCGAGGATTATTGGGGCTGGCATGAGGAATCTTTATGTTCTAACCAACCCCTGCTAAGGCTGAGTGCTTACTTGTCGAGTCACCTTTAATGCCGTGCCGAATGATTGCCCTTTATTCTATGTTATGCTAAGTTGATGACTACTCTAATGCCGAGTCAACCAATCATTTGGCATCATCCTTGCTGAGAGGCCGAGAGGCCGAGAGATAGAGAATCCGGACTGACTAGGCCATTTCTACTCAAACAAGCCCATCTGTCTTTACTTTTTGTCCGCATCCCCTAACAATCTTGCCAATGCATCATCGCCACGTGTACAGTATCATATGGAGAATATATAGTTCCAACGATTGATTTCCTTATATATTCATTTTTACCCTCTTGTATTATGTACATTATTTCTTTAGGAAATATCTTTATTGTCTTTTCCCTTTTGGGTAAATTGCCCTAACTCACGGGTATAAATACCCTTGTACTTGTAGCTGTAACAGATTAGATTACCTTCAATACACTTGAGTACTTTCTTCCTTGCGTAAACACTGCTTGTTTACTGTCGGTATCACTCTTATCCTTTCCCTTAAGCAAGATTAGGTGGCGAGTAACTTTACCGGATCAATTTGTGTATCATATCGAATTGTGCCATAAGTCCTCGGAAGTTCCTTTGGTGCGTCATATCTTTTAGAAGTGTTCATGGGTTTTTGCTTATTGTTTCATTTGTCTTTGTCACTCTTTTCGTACCTTTCCCCATTAACCCTTTTTCGAGCTTTTTGCAAGCTTGGACCCATTCAGCGACCAGCCTTGTTTGTTCTTAATTACGGTTCGCACTATCTTGGTATCAAAGCGAAGGTTTTGTATGAACTATAGTTAGTTCTTTTAAAAGTTCTATTGTACTCTATTTTGCGTTTGTGGAACAAAGTCAATTACTGTGTTCATTTGATTGCTGTGTTATTGGCTATTCACTTTCTAAAGTGTTTAATTAAATTTGATTTTGTGAGGAAAAAAATGATAGACCCAAGTATGAATGTTAGTACTGGTGATGACAGTAGAGTTGTTCACTACAGACGACAATCTTAGGGAACTCCTAGAAGCACTGACGAAAGACTTGATGAGGTAGTTAACCTCTTGGTAGATCTGACCCGAGCTATTCATGCTTTGTCTTGTCGACCTACTGAGACTATGCAAAACACTCTACAAGTTGCTTAACCTGTTAGAGGTTAGAACTTAGCTCGACCAGTTCTAGATAAAGGAGTTGGCGGACGAGTAAGGTGAAAGATAGACCTGAGAGAGCTTGATGAGGAGGAAGAAGAGTATTTTGAGAAGTATGTACAAGTCCTTAGAGAATCTGACCATGTGAAACTTTAGATTCTAAGTTTCAATGGATCTAGGAATGCTGACGACTGGATTAGGAAGAGAAGATAGAGCATGTATTTGATAATTATCAATATGAGGATTATGAGAAAGTTAAGACTACTGTTGTTGAATTCTCCGGACGTGCTGTCATGTAGTGGAAGAATTTTTAGGCCATGAGAAGAAGAGAGGGGTACTGAGAGATTAAAACCTGGCCCAAGATGAAGAGAGTGCTCATAAATAGATTCATGTCGGAAACGTATCTCTAAGATACTTTCACTCGGCTTCAAGAGCTGAGACAAGGAGGTTAAACCGTTGATGAGTATGTTTAATAATTCCAAATGCTTATGATAGGATGCGAAGTGGAGGAACCATCAGCCTGAATAGTCTCAAGGTTTATTACTAGATTGAGAGGAGACATTTGAGACATTATAGAGCCCCAACAATTTAACATAATGGATGAAGCAGTTAGAATTGCCTAGTGAGTGAAGAGGCAAAGAAGAAGCCGAGTAACGAATAAAATACCGACTAACCAACCAGGATAGGCCAGTTATTGAGCTTAGTCTAATATTGAACTGAGTAGAAGAGTTGATGTTAGAGTTGAGTAGAAAGGCCAACCTGAAGATGTAGTGCTGACCCAAACGTATGAGAAGGGGTAAGGGTCTGATAGGAAGACCAGCCAGATCAGGTGCTTTAACTATCAAGGGTTTAGACATATGGCTACTTAGTGCTCGAATCGAAGGACGATGGTCATTAAGAGAGACATCCTGAAAGTAAAAATAGAGAGTACGAATGAGGAACCCAAGGAGGAGGAGGTTCCTATCGAGAAAGAAAATGTTGAAAAGAATTGATTGAGGAGGATGTGTTTCCTGAGGACTTAGACCAGTTACTCATGGTTGTTTGGTGCACTATGAACGTAGAACCCTCATGAAAGAAGGAGTAGAGAGAGAACTTGTTTCATACCACTTGCAAGGTAAATGATTGAATGTATGCTCTTATTGTGGATAGTGGAAGTTACACTAATGTAGCATCGGCTGATCTTGTTTCAAGATTGAAGGTGTTGACTATTGCACATCTCAGGCCATACAAGTTGCACTGGTTGAGTGAGAAAGGAGTATTACATGTTACTTGGTAAATACTGTTGTCGATCACTATAAGGAATTACTCTAACCAGATCCTCTATGAAATGTTGCTTATGTATGCTTTCCACGTATAACTGGGTAAGTCGTGGTTGTTTGACAGGAGAGTTATATATGATGGCTACAGGAACACGTATATGTTGGAAAAGGATGACTGGAAGATCACGCCGAATCTAATGCCGTCGAGAGAAGTTCACAAGCTACAGACGAAACTCGCTTGTGAATCGAAGAAAGCTCTAGTGATGATAGAGCCGAGATCCGAGAAGCCATCAATGTTGACGAGTCGACCTTATTGTTGGTCAGGTGACTACTGGAAATGAAGGAGTAAGGTGAGCTTCTCCAAGAAATCAAGGGGTTGCTACATGATTATGCTGTCTTATTCTCAAAACAGTTACCTAAGGGGTTGCCCTCAACTTGAGGCATAGAGTATTGCATTGACTTATTACCTGGCGCTGCAATGCCGAATAAGCCAGTTTATTGGATGAATCCTAAGTAGGCTTCTGAACTCCAATGTTAAGTTAATGAGTTGCTGGAGAGAGGTTATGTGAAAGAGAGTCTCAGCCCTTGTGCTGTGCCGGCACTTCTAGTGTTGAAGAAGGATGGAACTTAGTGGATGTATATTGACAGCCGAGCCATGAACAAAATTACGATCAAATATAGGTATCGAATCTTGAGGCTAGAATACATGTTGGATGAGTTGAGTGGAGCTAAGATTTTTAGCAAAATTGATCTCAAGTCTGGTTACCATTAAATTTGCATAAGGTCAGGAGATTAGTGGAAGACTGTGTTCAAAACTTGACATGGACTTTATGAGTGGATGGTCATGCCCTTCGGCTTGTCAAATGCCCCAAGCACTTTCATGAGACTTATGAACTATGTGTTGTGACATCTTATTGGGAAGTGTGTCGTGGTGTACTTTCATGGCATCCTGGTCTGTAGTGCCGACATGTTGAGTCACTATGAACATCTTAGATTCGTCTTAGATATCCTTCGTGCTAAGAGACTATTCGGCAACTTAAAGAAATGTTGCTTTTGCTAGGAGAAAGTGGTATTCTTGGGGTATGTAGTCAGTGGAGGAGGCTTGCGAGTTGATGATGAGAAGATCAAAGCAATTGTTGAGTGGTTGACTCTTACTATTTGTGCTGACATAAGAAGTTTCCAATGATTGGCTTTGTTTTATAGAAGGTTTATTAGGAACTTTAGCACCATCACTATGCTACTTACCAAGTTAATAAAGAAGAATACCGACTTTCGATTGGAAGAAAAGGAGGAGAGGAGCTTTATCGACATAAAGGAAAGATTGACCTCTGTTTCCTTACTAGTACTACCTGATTTCGACAAAATTTTTAAGTTGGAATGTGATGCAACGGGTGTTGGAATAGGTGCTATCTTGATATAGGAAGGTTAACCAATTGCCTTCCACAGTGAGAAGCTCCTAGGACCACAGCTAAACTACTCCATGTATGATAAGGAACTTTTGGCACTAATCTAAGCAATGAAAGTGCGGTAACATTGCTTATTGCAGAGAGAATTTTCCATATATATTGACCATGAATCACTAAGGTACCTTCGAAGTCAGACTAAGTTGTCGAAGTGGCAGGCGAGATGGGTTGAATTCCTCAAGGGGTTAATTTTGTGATAAGGTACAAGCAAGGAAAGAGCAATGCAGTTGTAGATGCTCTTTCGAGGAGGCATGCGCTCTTATCAAAACTTCAGATGAGGCTGTTTGGTTTTACGAGTATCAAAGAATAGTACTCTGGGGATCTATACTTTGGATCAATAATTTTGTGATGCATTGATGGGAGGACATTGGATGAGTATTATGTATAGGATGGTTATCTATTCTGAGGGGGGAGACTGTGCGTGTTGACTTGTTCCCTACGAGATTTATTAATCAGGGAAGCCTCTAGCGGAGGGCTCTCCAGACACTTTGGAGAGAGGAAGACTTATGAACTATTGAATGGTTGATTCTTTTGGCCGAGAATGTGAAGAGATGTGCATCGAATTGTGGAAAGCTATGCAGTGTGCAAAAAAGCCAAGTATCTAGTCGAATAGGGGAAAGCAATGCCCTTACTTGTTCCAACAAGGCTGTGGACCGAACTAAGTATGGATTTTGTTCTTGGACTGCCATGAACAGCTCAAAGCAAAGATTCTGTAATGGTCATTATAGATTGGTTCACTAAGATGACACACTTCGTACCTTGCTTCAAAACTAATAATGCTTCGGCTATTGCTTCTCTTTTCTTACAGGAGATTATGCGGATACACGGCGTGCCAAGAAGTGTAGTCTCCGATAGGGACCCGAAGTTCTTGAGTCATTTTTGGAGGACCTTGTGGCGTCGGCTGGGAACCAAATTACTCTTCGGTACCTCATGTCACCCTAAATTGACGGCTAAATAGAGGTGGTTAATCATATTTTAGGGTTACTGCTCCAAGCTACAATAGGTAAGAACTTGGTTGATTAGGACGTTTGCCTACCAGTGGTCGAATTCGCTTATAATTGAGCTATATATGATACCACTAAGTAGACTTCCTTTAAGGTGGTCTATGGATTCAATCCCGAGTTACCCCTTGACTATGCCCTTATACTAGCACTTACGCAAGAGGACCCTGATGCCTTGACCAGAGCACAATCTCTTCATTACATCTATGACAAGGTCACTCAGCTTATCAACTAAGCTGCTAAAAGAATGCAAGAAAGGACCAAGGGTAGGTTGGCCAAACAATTTCAGTTGGGAGACTTGATATGGCTATACCTCAGTAAGGAACGGTTATTGAATAAAAGGAAGAACAAATTATCTGTAAGAGCGAAAGGGCCTTTCAGAATCCTCCAGAAAATTAGTGACAAGGCCTATAAGTTGGAACTGCTTGAGGACTATAGGGTTTCTGACGCCTTCAACATTGCCGACCTCAGTTCATACCACCCTGACGGAGAATTGAGTCAACACCATTTGGATTTGGTCCCAAATCCAAAATAACCTGGAGAGAGTGATAGGAATCAAGCTACGAGACCTCTGACCTGTAGCCAAGCCCAAGGACTAGAGGGGCTAGCACGACGAATCCTAATGTTCCAACCAACCCCTGCCAAAGCCAAGTACTTACTTACCGAGTCACCTTTAATGCTGTATCAAATGACCGCCCCTTATTCTGTGTTATGCTTAGTTGATGACTACTCTAATGTCGAGCCGACCAATTGCTCGATATCATCCTTGCTGAGAGGCTAAGAGATGGAGAATTCAAACTGACTAGGCCATTCTTATTTGGACAAGCCTATCCGTCCGTACTTTTTGTCCACATCCCCTAACAATCTTACTAATGCAGTATCACCACGTGTATAGTATCATATGGAGAATTTATAACACCAATGATTAATTTCTTTATATATTCATTTTTACCATTTTGTATAATGTACATTACTTCTTTAGGAAATGTTCTTATTGTCTTTTCTCTTTTAGGCAAGTTGCCTTAACTCACGGGTATAAATACCTTTATACTTGTAGCTGTAACAAATTAGATTACTTTCAATACATTTGAATACTTTCTTCCTTACGTAAATACTACTTGTTTACTCTCGGTATCACTCTTATCCTTTCCTTTAGGAAAGGTTAGGTGGCGAGTAATCTCACCAAACCAATTCGTGCATTATATTGAATTGTGCTGTGAGTCCTTGGTAGTTCCTTTAGTGCATCATATCCTCTGGAATTGCTCATGGGTTTTTATTTACTGTTCCATTAGTCTTTGTCACTCTTTCCATACCTTTCCCTAGTAACCCTTTTTCGAGCTTTTTACAAGCTTGGACCCATCTAATGATTGGCCTTGTTTGTTTTTTGTCACAGTTCGCATCACCTTGTATCTTGAAGGATGTCAAAAATAAACTTATGTTGATTAACAAGAAGACCTTGATTAGTATGACACAATTCCAAGCCCCAAAAAAAGAAAAAGTGCCTCTCCTAAATCCTTGATTATAAAGGCATCATGTAAGCAACACTTAATTTGTTCTATAGTTGCAACATTAGTGCCTATGATAGGGAAGTGATCAACGTATTACAAAATGACAGTGAAATCATCACGAGTATGCTATATAAACAAGGAGTAATCATTCTTAGATGAAGAAAAACCAAGCTTCAACAAAAATTAGCAAATTTCAACATTCCATTGTCTAGGGGCTTGTTTTAATCCATAAAGGGATTGCTTAAGCTTGCAAATCTAGCCGGATTTAGCCTTAGTATATCCTTAGGGAGGTCACATATAGATTTCTTCATCAAGGAAACCATGCAAGGAGACATTATTGATGTCTAATTGGACCAAAGGCCATCGTCTAATTGTTGCAATAGCAAGCAAAATCTTAACAGTCCCTAATTTTGCAATTGGAGAAAAAGTGTTGTGATAATCTTTGTCTTTTATTTGATTATGACCCTTTGCCAATAGCCAAGCTTTGTAATGCTTGATACTTCGATCAGGTTTATAATTGAATTTTATAAACTCATTTACACCTGATAGCCTTCTTTCCTTAGGGTAAAGTAGTTAATTCCTAAGTATTATTAAGCTCTAAGGCCTCTAACTCTTTATTCATTGCTAAAACCCAAGTTTAGTAGCCTACGAATAACATGATGGCTCTTTATTAGTTAATAAAAGGGCCAAAGATCTAATGCACTTAGAATGATAATGGGAAATGTGTGTAGTAGAAAAGGAATAAGGAAAAGAAGAGGATCTTGACTAGTTAGAAGTGTGAACAATGTTGGTTACATAGTCTTTCATCTAATGTGGTGGTTCAGCAGTGTTAGAAGACTTGCATATAGCATTGGGAGAAGAAATAGACTTAGGAAAGGAGGACTCAAGTATATTATCAACAAACGAAGCATGATCAATGTATAAAGAATAACAATTAGAATCAACAAAAATATTACTATGACAAGAGACATCAACATCAGAATGAAGTAAGACATGAGGTAGAGAAGAATTAAAAGTAAAATGCTTAAGTGATGAAGAATGATTAGACAAGGCATTGAAGTTATCGATAAAGGGAAACACTTATTCAAAAAATATGGTAGCGTCGATCATAGAGAGGCATTGATTTTTCGATGAAACAAAGCCCATCTCTTCTTCCCTCCCGCCTCAACAGTAGAGCTAGATGTAGATATAGATCTAGATGTGAGATGATGTCATAATTGAGAAAGGGAACACCCCCTAGAGTTAGAACAAAGGCGTCGACCTCTCTACCACTAGCATGACCAAATTGAAGAGCCATTTAAGAGCCTTCTTTACTTATTCGAAAGCTTGTACAGGTCCCTTCTATGTGGTTTGACTTTTTGATAGGTTAGAAGATCGACGAGGGGAAGGTAAGTAGAAAAGATGCCTTGAGGCTGAAAAAAATTCCACAAAAAGTCTATATCTATAGAGCATAAACTCGATATGCTTTGTGATCAGCTGCATAGCTAAGAAAAACACAAAATACACCTCTAGGATCCATTTTATCACTTGATTTAGGCTATTGTGCAACATAGCAAAGGCATCCCATAACACATAAATGATCAAGACAAGGCTTTTCTCTAAACAAAACTTCATGTGGTGATTTCCAATTTAGAACAGGCATTGGCATTTTATTAATCAAATATGTTGATGTCAAGATGCATTTGCCCTAGAAATCCTTAGGCAAAGAAGCATGCATCATCAATGCTCTAGTTGTGTCTAATATATGTCGATGCTTCCTCTTAACATGACCATTTTGCTGTTGTATATAAATGTTAGTTCATTGGTGAACAATACCAAGTGTGTTAAAAAGTTTCTAACACTCATGTGATAAAAATTCAATGCCATTATCTATCCTAATGAACTTAGGTGTGACTAAAAAATGATTAGACACATAAGTAAGAAATTTTTGAATAATAGAACAAACTTGAGACTTGTTATTCATCAAATAAGTCTAAGTTCCCCTTAAACAATTATCAACAATGGTGAGGAAAAATGATGCACCAGAAATAGAAGGAGTCTTATAAAGACTCCAAACATCAATATGAAGCAAGTGAAGCAAGGAAGTTGAATGTGATGTACTTTTATTGAATGGCAATCGATGCATTTTTTACTCCATAAAGGTATCACATAGTAGATGAGAAATATTTATGTCACATCAAGGAACCAAATGCTTGAGTTTATCAATAGAAGAATGACCCACTTGAGCATGTAGTAAACTTAAAGGAATGAATTTATGATAAAGAAAAGAATTAGAAACATGTTGAATACAAGTTTATGTATTTCGCAAACATTCAGTAGCATCTAGCTTTAGGATATAAATACCATTTTGAGGATTAACTTCAACAACAACTAGCTCAAATTTCTAGTCCTGAAATTATAGTTTTGAAAGATTAATTGTAACCATTAAATGGTTATCAAGAATAACTTTATGGATTGACAATAGGTTGTAAGCAAAATCGGGTATATACAAGACATGGTGTAACATCAAATGCTGTGTAATAATGACCTTTCCTACTAAACTCATTGATTTAGTATTATCGTCAGGTAGATGGATCGTAATAGATGTTGGTAGATGTGTGATATTTGTGACTAGTGTTTTAAGAGGAGTTATGTGATTAGTTGCCCCACTATTAACTGTTTAAGAGCTCAAAGAGGTATTCATAGAGCTATAACAATTGAATTACCTATGCAATGAATCAAATTTGCTGTAGCATCTGCAGTGGAAGATTCACCAATACTGCTCTTTCCTTTAAGTGCCTTCATCATTTGGTTACACATTTTATTAATTTGTTGCACTTGCTACTCTAATGCAGTTCCTTCTGTCAAACAAGTAGGCTTAATAATAAAATTAGTAGATATTGTTTCTAAAGGATTATCATAAGGCATCATGATAGCTTTGTTTATATCAACTTATGCAATCATGCAATTCTGATTTTTAGTAATCTGTTTGCCTTTGTACTAATCAAGATATCGATTTAATTGGAAGCAATTCTCTACTAGATGGCCTTCACTTTTGCCATGCTTGCACACTAGTCTATTGCTTTGTATCCCTCACTGTTTCCTTTAATAAAAACTTGCATTTTTGGTTTTATCTAGAGTAAATGCAACTGTATGACTCTCATTGTTGCCATAACAGGTTATCAATTTCTACCTTGACTTGTTGCATAAGGTAAAACGCCTTGTTGACTGTTGGCAAGGGCTCTATGGAAAGGATTTGGCTGTATATAGACTTAAAAACTTCATTAAGACCCATAAAAAATTGAATGAGCTTGCTTTGAGACTCATAAATTGCAATTTGCTCATCTAAAGCACAAGCGCAAAGATTAATCCTTCCACACTCATAGCTTGGATAACCATTTAATGCCTCTAACTCGTCCTAAAACCTCTTGAATCTGTTATAATAAGAGCTAATAGAATGGTTGCCTTGCTTTAGGATTCACAATTTCACACTGAATTTGGTAGATCATTAGACCATTTCCTTTTACATATTACTCAAAGATCTCTTTCTACAACTCATGTGTAGATGCAACATAGAGATAATTTTGTGTAATCTCACTTGTCATGGAGTTAAGCAACTAACAATGAACCATATAATCAGTCCTAGCCCATCTAATCAAATCAGGTGACTCATCTCTAGGTTTTTGTATTGTTCCTTCAATAAATCCTATTTTCAATTTTGCACAAGCCTTAGCTTAATTGCATGACTCCAAACAAGGAAATTCATGCCATTGAAAATAATATTCCTTATCACCATCAAAAGGATTATCTAAACTAGAAATGTGCAAAGGATCAGAATGAATATTATCGCTATTGATAAGAAGATTGACAATATGACCAGTCATCTTGCCAAAACATATTTTAGATCAAACAAAAGAGATAGCTATAAGCATATAATAGCTGAATAGCTTTAATACCATATAAGATTTACTGGAGAATTAGATCTTGCAACTTTCATTGATGAAGTTCAACTTCAAAGTATGCAGCAAGAAGAATTTGTATTTTGAATGAATACAAAATGAAAACTCAATTAACTGAATATGGTTCTAGTACATATATATACAACTCTGTCCCTCTAACTAACTCTAACAACTAGACCAATTATATATAGACAAATGGACAAATAAATAAATGGCAACTGGCTTGGCTTAACTGATATCAGCACCATAGATATAGTAGCACAAAAAGCATAAATCACTATACACTTTTTAGGCATATTTAGGAAAAAATTGATCATGATTATGCTCATTTTTCAAGTTTTTGGTATCTAATTATGCAATATATCGATTTCAGATGATTCAAGAGTAAGGAAATTAAGTTTGCACAAAAACAATGAGATTTAAGGAAATTACGCTCGTAAGGAATGGAAAACTTTAAAGGAAGAATACCATTGCCACCATTATGGGCATGATCATAAAAGAATTGAGTGCTTAATGCCTATCACGCCTTCCATCATGAGTGTGACTAAGGGAAATATTGTAATCCCCTTGTTCATCATGCCTATGATAGTATATCAGGAGGGTGATCATTTTCTCTATCATGGGCATAATGAGATCAAATAATTGAGACAAGGAAATCATGTCCAACATCACAACCGTGATTGGTGGAGACTATTTTTTTTTTAGACAATCACGCCATGAGTCACGAGCATGATAGGAGTGGACACAATGATTCTCTTTAAACTATTTTGCATGAATCGATACGTGGGATGAGTTTAAATATTAGGGGTTGTCTTAAAATGTTGTATTTTGAGCATTTTGACTAGAAGAACATAAATACAGTGCAATTTTTAGACAAAGGAGGATCATTGAGAAATCTTCATCAAATATCACATTACATCACAAGACAATCTAGACTTGAGTTAGAGAGCTTTAATCACAACATATCTATTCATCTTTGTACCCATTTATGTTTTCCGTTTTTTTGTACAATCGTTAGTGTTTATCATGTACTATTCCTAAAATTACTCGAGAGAATCAACGGGACTTCATTGTTCATGTATTTGTGAGACTTCTATAGTGAAATCAAAAAGGTGTTTTTACTCTTTATTGATTCTATGTGTTATTTCATGTGAATTATGATTCCTATTAGTTTATATTACTGTTTTATCATGTATGAGTAATAATTTAAGACTTGTTACATCTATTTAGTATGATCAAGTCCATGGAATAGTAGGTTCCTGATAAATGTTAATTTTAATGAATTTAACTTAATGAATCTAAGTTTTGTGTAGTGTATGACACTAACTTAGGATAGATTTCAACAGAATAAGTCAAGAGATAATTATGTTGAATAGATCTAATTCATTAGAACAACTTATTCCTAATAGTAGAGATATTATTAAGAAAGTTACTGCATCCTTAAGGGAATTGATAAATAATTATGATGTTAATACGATTCTAATTGGCTATTAATTCAGAAGAGATTCTAATAAACACAATTAGGGTGAGGAATTAGTAATTCTGAGAAGAATAATTTCAAGATAGTAATTCCCTATAGGTAACAAATATTAGGATAAAAGTGTCTTGGTAATATCATGATAAGTGATGAAGCAAGTTTGCATGTTAATCATTGTTTTGTTAATCGTTTCGTTATCCATTGTGTTGGATAAAAGTTGTTGTAGGTTAGTGTAGTTTAGTTAGTAAATTAGACATTTTAATCATTAATCACTTGATAGTTTAGTTGCTAATCATAGGAAAATTAACTAGTACTAGTACTTGTATATGTTCCCAGTTGAGACGACTCTATACTTATCAGTGCTATAAAATGATAGGCATACTTCCCTATTGACTCGAGTTAAGGATAAAATATAGGCTTATAAATTTTAAAACTCGAAAGCTTTAATTAGAGGAGATCAAGTTTTTGGTGCTGTTGTTGGCAAACAGGATCATTAGGAAATCTAAAATTCTTATGCATCTAGCTTGTTTTTTTTTTTTTTTAATTATTTTGTTATTTAAAAAATTTTTGTGCTCAAGTTGATTTCAATTTGCTAATTTTTGTAGTTTATGACCCAAAACAGTACAACTAAACTTGTTGACTTTGAATCTGAACCCGAGAGAACAGTCAGAAGCAATTTGAAGAAAGTTTGTGAATATTTTGAGAAGTAAGCATCTAGTAGTAAGGAAGTGAGAGTGCTGAAAAATTGAGAATTGGAGAAGAGATATTAGACGCCATCTGGAATGAATGACCAAAACAAGAATGTCGATATGCCATTAGGGAACTAGTTTTTGAATCTTAAAGAGAATATTCAAAGAGTTTTACCATTGAATTTGGACCCATCTCTTAATGGGAATCAGAATATAGTACACCCAAGGAATGAGCTAGGAGTAAATTTGCTTGTGGATCTATGAATAATGCTGGATTATTGTAGACCCAACTTGGATGGGGATAGCATTAACATTGCTTAGCCTCATATTCGAGCAAGCACTTTTGAGGTAAAAGCTAAGTGTTATTCAGATGATTCAGTAGTGCATCCAGTTTAATGTATTCAGTAAGGAAGACCTTAACAATCACTTGCAGCAATTTTTAGAAATATGTGATACATTCAAGATAAGTGGTGTATCAGAAGATGATATCTGCTTAAGATTATTCCCATTCTCATTGAGGAATAATGCTAAGTAATGGCTAAACTCTATGCTAAGCAACTCCATCATTACTTGGCAAGAGATAGCAGAGTTGTTTATGAGAAAATATTTCCTACTATCAAGAATGGCTAATATGAGAGCAAATATCTTTGTGTTTGGGCAATGGGACATGGAAACATTATATGAGGTGTGGGAGAGATGGAAGGATCTGTTGAGGAAATGTCCTCATCATGGGCTTTCAAAATGGCATCGGGTTCAGACTTTCTACAATGGGTTGAACTACACAACCAAATAACTCATTGATGTAGCTGCTAGTGGGAGCTTAAATCACAAGTCACTGGAGCAATGCATCCAATTATTTGAAGACATAGCCAATAACAACTATTAATGGTCATTTATGAGAGCTAGAGAGAAAAACCAGTGGAAAAGTACGAGTTGGGTGCTACTTCCTCCTTAGCTCATAAAGTGGAAGTGTTAGTAAGAAAGCTAGATAACCTAACTATAGGTTAGAACAAGGCTTTGGTGGTGGTAGATTTTGACTTTACAAGTTTATCTAAATCAGATCAAGTAGAGCAGGTTGACTACATGGGAAATCTTAACAAGCCTCGCAATGATCCATTTAGCAACACGTATAATCTAGGTTAGATGAACCATCCAAATTTTCAGTGGAGTAGTAACAATGGGCAAAGTTTGAACATGTAACCTCACGGATTTCAAAGACAAGTTCCTCCCCTTCAAGCTAAACAGGGATCATTGGTAGAAATGTTGGTTCAATTTATCAAGTCTTTTGTAGCACATCACTAGGCTACTAAAATCGCTTTAAGAAATCAAGGGGCATTGATCCATAACTTGGAAAACCAAGTTGGACAAATTGCAAAAAAAGTTTTAGAAAGGGCTCCAGGATCTCTTTTTGGAAATGCTGAGGCAAACTTGAAAGAATAGGTCAAGGTTGTGACTTTAAGGAGTGAGAAAGAGTTATAAGCTCTTGAGAGAGTTAAGGAGAAGAAAGAAAGTGAGGATGTTGAATTAGAAAAGCAATTAGAGCAAACCAATCAAATAGAAGATAAGGAGCATCCTATCCTAGTTAAGGATTACAAGCTACCCTTACCATATCCAACTTGGTTAAGAAAGGCAAGGGATGATGAACAGTACAACAAGTTTTTGGAATTATTCAAACAATTGCACATCAATCTACCCTTAGTGGAGGCAATAGGACAAATGCCTAAGTATGCTAAGTTTCTCAAGGAATTGTTATCCAATAAGAGGAAGTTGGAAGAGCTGTCTATTGTCACTCTTGGAAGAGCGTGTTTTGCTATGATTCTGAGTAAGCTACTTACTAAGCTCAAGGGCCTAGGTAGTTTTGCCATACTATATTTAATTAGTGATTTACCGATAGAAAGGGCTTTGGCAGACCTTGGAGAAAATATTAATCCATCCCATATAGCTCATTTAAAAGTCTGAATTTAGGTGAACCCAAGATGATAAGGATGAGTCTGCAATTGGTTGATAAGTCTATGAGATTTCCAAGAGGTTTAGTGGAGGATGTGTTGGTAAAGGTTCAAGATTTCATCTTCTTGATAGATTTTGTAGTTCTTGATATGGATGATGATGGAGATGTTCCACTCATACTGGGTAAACCATTTTTAGCTTCAGTAGGAGTAGTAATTGATGTTAAGGATGGTAGACTTGTCTTTAGAGTACAAGGAGATGAGATGGTGATTCAATGCTAGATGTTTTCAAGCAATCCATGATAATCGATGATAAATGTTTTACTATTGACTCTTTTTATTTCACTATTTTGGATTTTATGCAAGAATTTTTGAGCAAAGACCTAGTGGAGTTATGTTTGACAAAGATGAAACACTTAGATGAAATAGGAGATACATGAGGTGGTCACCCATTTGGAAGCTTAAGTTATGCAAGAGAAAGATGTGGGGGTAGAAGAGATCAATAGGAACAACATAGCTTAATTGAAGCCCTCAGTGGAGGACTACCTAAGCTGGAATTGAAATAATTACCTTTTTACTTGGAGTATGCATTTTTGGCTGACAATTTAAGACTTTTGGTTATTATTTCATCAGAACTTAATTTAGCACAGAAGGAGAAGCTTATATTAGTTTTAAAGGAGCATAAAAGGGTAATAGCATGGAAGATATCATATATTAAGGGGATAAGCCCATCTTTTTGTACTTACAAGATATTGATGGAGGAAGATTATAATTTTGTAGTGCAACCACAAAGGAGATTCAACCCAAGCATGAAGGAGGTAGTGAAGAAAGAAGTGGTGAAATTATTAGATGCATGACTCATCTGCCTAATTTCAGATAGCTCATGGGTGAGCTTGATTCAAGTAGTTCCTAAGAAGGGCGGTATAATTGTAGTATTGAATGAGAAGAATGAACTAATCCTGATGCACATAGTCACTAGTTGGAGAGTGTACATTGATTATAGGATACTCAATGATGCTACTAAGAAGGACCACTTTCCATTTCCTTTTATTGATTAGATGTTGGAAAGGTTAGTGGGTCATGAGTACTATTGCTTTCTTGATGGAATGTTAGGGTATTTTTAGGTTCCAATTACACCTGAGGATCAGGAAAAGACCATTTTTAGTTGCCCTTATAGGACTTTCACATACCACAGGATGCCATTCAAACTTTGTAATGTACCGACCACCTTTCAATGTTACATAATTGCTATCCTTGGTGAATTGGTAGAAGATGGGGATGAAAGTCTTCATGGATGATTTTTTAGTATTTAGGGACATATTTAAGGGATGTCTTGCTAACTTAAAGAACGTACTTCAAAGATGTGAAGAGATAAGTTTAGTTCTCAATTGGGAGAAGTGCCATTTAATGGTACAACAAGGCATCATCCTGGGTCATGAGGTGTCAGATAAGGGGATTGAGGTTGACATAGCTAAGTTTGAAGTGATCTTAAAACTACTGCCACTATTATCGGTTAAGGCTATGCGCAGCTTCTTAGGACATACTTGATTTTACAGGAGATTCATTATGGATTTCTATAAAATAGCTAGACCCTTAACCAAACTTTTGAAAAAGGATGCACCATTTGAATCCAATGCTAGTTGTTTGGAGGCTTTTGAGGTATTAAAAGAAAAATTGACAAATACTCCTGTAATGGTAGTACTGGATTGGACTCTACCTTTTGAGTTGATGTGTGAAGCAAGTGATTCTACAATAAGCGTAGTATTAGGGTAAAGGAAAGATAGATATTTCCAGCTTATATATTATGCTAGTAAGACACTCACTTAGGCCTAAGATAACTAAACCACAATTGAGAAAGAATTGTTGGCGATAGTCTTTACTTTTTACAAGTTATGGACTTTCGGTCATATCTCATTCTTTCAAAAATGATTGTCTACACAGATCATTTAGCTCCAAGATATCTTCTAACTAAGCCTGATGCAAAACTAAGGTTGATTAGATGGGTGTTGTTGCTACAAGAGTTTGATTTAGAGATAAGGGACAAGAAAGGAGCCGAAAATTTGGCTGCCGATCATTTATCTAGATTGGACAACCCATATTTGAAGACAATATAAGAGGAAGATATTAATGACAAGTTTCCTAAAGATAGTTTATTTACTATTCATATGACTGAGGACTCAGATACTTTGTGGTTTACTGATACAGCAAATTACTTGGTGAGAAAGGTTTTACCACAGGACTTGGACTACTACAAGAAGAGGAAGTTCTTCTCTAATTTAAAATATTACTTCTGGGAGGATCCATTTCTATTTAAAGTGTATCCTGACCAGATCATATAGTGTTACATTTCACATCAACAGGGACAAAGGATCCTATTCCATTGTCATAGTGGGCCAACGGGAGGCCATTATAGTGCCAATAAGACAACTTAAAAGGTGTTGGAGGCTAGTTTCTACTAGCTAATCATATTTTGGGATGCTTATGAGTATGTGATGGCTTGTGATAGATGTTAAAGGATAAGGAATGTCTCCAAGAGGGATGAAATGTCACAAAATATAAAATTATATTTTGGAATGTGAAGTCTTTGATGTTTGGAGAATAGACTTTATGGGGTTGTTCCCTAATTCTTTAGGGAATAAGTACATTCTGGTAGTAGTAGATTATGTGTCGAAGTAGGTTGAAGCTCAAGCCTTGCCAAGGAATGATGCTGGAGTGGTGATGAGATTCTTGAAGAAGTTATTTACTAAATTTGGAGTATATTGAGCATTGATCAATGATAGGGGGACCCACTTTTGTAATACTCAGATCGATAAAGTTCTCAAGAGATATGGAGTACATCATAAGATGGCTACTTCTTATCATCCACAAACTAGTAGCCAAATGGAAATATCTAATAGAGATTTTAAAAGAATATTGGAAAAGACAATAGCTCACAATAGAAAGGACTGGGTTGACAAGTTAGATGATGCTTTGGAGCCATATTGGACTACTTACAAGACTCCCTTAGGTATTACACCTTATAGATTGGTTTATGGAAAGGCTTATCATAAATCAGTAGAAATCGAGCACAAGGCTTTTTGGGCTATCAAAATAGTCAATTTGGATCTTGAAACAGCAAGTAGATGATGAAATCTCCAACTTAATGAGTTAGATGAATGACACTGGATGGCTTATGAGAACAATAGAGTATATAAGGATTATGCTAAATAATTGCATGACTCTCGAATAAAACATCCTAAGGAGTTTAAAAAAGGTGATCCAGTACATTTATACAATTCTAGACTCAAGTTATTCCCTAGGAAACTTAAGTCTAGATGGTTAGGTTCGTTTATAGTAGAGAGAGTATATCCTTACGGAGTAGTGGAGGTAATAAATTCAGAAAAAGGAACATTTAAGGTTAATGGACAATGATTGAAAGTATGCCATGGAGAAGTTGATTAGAATGAAGGCGGAGAGGAGTTAAAACTTTTCTAATTCAAGAAATGAAGCTGAAGGCCTTTGGGAATGTTAAGCTTGAGACATTAAACAAGCATGTATCCTTTAACTAGATTTGTCTACTTTTGTTTGTTTTTATCACTTTGATGTTTTTAAGTTTATATTACTTGTTGTTGTCATTGTTATTTGTTTATTTTGTTTTAAGTGTATTTGTAGATTGTTTGATGCAAAAAGAAAGGAAAGATCGAGTGGAAGTTAAGGTAATTCAAAAGGAAGAGAAAAATTTCACTAAGTGTAGAGACATAGATGGAGGATGGTTATGCCAATACCCATCATGGTCGTGATGGGTTGAAGATGAAGATCTTAATCCTCATCATGCCCACGAGATAAGGTAATTCTTTGCGACAAGATGATCATGGATTCAATCACAGTCGTGATCAAATAAAAGGGTTGATCCACCTATCTATCATGGCTATAATAGATCCCCTAAAAATACTCACACCTTTATTCATAACTGTGATCTAAAGGGTTACACTTAAAATTTTTGCATAGCATTAGTCACAATTATATTCACGCCTATGACTAGTAAGAGTTGTAAGCTGTGATAGTTTAATATTTTGTTGTCATAGTGCTAATCATGGGAGTTATCACGCCCGTGATCAAGCATAAAAGACCCATCTTGCCTAGAGTAACAAGCATGATCGTCTCCCTAACATACTACTATATAAGAAATCTCCCCCTCTCTCCTCTCATTTCTCATACTTTTTGAAACTCCACCCTGTGATGCTCCCTAAATGCCCATTTTGAAAGAAACTCTACCCTCATTTTCTCAACTTCAATCACCATTTCAACCATTTCTAACACCTAGACACCCATTTTTATCACTTGTACGCGCTTCTAAGGTATGATCTTCCCCTTTTTCCTTAGTTTTTCAATATTTAGCTAGATTTGGTTCATGTAATTTTAGGGTTTCTATATGTGTATTCATTATGATTTATAATTATGTAGTGATCATCTTTATAGTATTATTGGTGTAGTAATTGGACTATGATTTGCATGAATGTTGTGCTGAAATTAGGAATGACTAAGTTAAACCCCAATTTCTGTTAATAATTGCTAAATTAGGGATTTCTGTGAATTAAGTTTAATTTGATGATTTAGTCTTGTCATTAATAGTTAATTGTTATGTACAATTGTGCTATTAGTTGGTTTTGCATATGTTGTTGTTTTGTATGTCAATTGGCAATGGGATAATGTTTATGTGTTGTTATGAAATTAGAATGTTGTATACTTAGTTGATAGAAGGGGAGATAGTAATACTTAGTAATAGTTTATGGTTGCAAGTTGAGTTTACAAGGAACTCACATATGTGACTCGAGCTTGAGAATAGGCGAGGGTTGATCATGGTTAGTTTGTGAAGGCTTTATGGTTAGAATTGGAAGAAGGTGGAATGGATATGTTGTAGTCTTAAGTACCATAAGAAGTGCATGGTTTTTATCTTTCTGGAATTAACATTTATGTTTGTAGATGGCACCTAAGAAATCACCCACAACTTCTCAACACAAAAGGCTTAGGGCTGATCGCTCTTCTTCTCCTCCTCCTAGATGATCTGATGTAGCAAGCTTAAGTAAAGCAGTTGCTCCATTGACTGGTATGACTACAAAGTAAAAGGAAAGGTCTAAGGAGTTTGTTGCTAAGAAGATAATAAAGAGGCATTATGTTGTTGATAGGTATCGAGCTTGGTTTTTTACTTTCCTGGTTTTTTTATAAAATTAAGTTTTCTTTAAACCGATCAGTATTAAACCCTATCCGTTTAATACTGATTCTTGACTAGGGTTTAAACAAAACCATTTTTTTCAATTTGAAAAGGTATTGCAATCGCTACTCGACTGGAGTCAAGAAAAAGAGTTAAGTTATAACCAAATTGCTACCCGACTGGAGTCAAGAAAAAGAGTTAAGTTATAACCAATTGGATTGGTTGGTTATAACTTAACTATTGATCTATCGATTAAAAAACTAATTTATAAAAATGTTTTTTAAAAACCAAAGATTTAGATTTGGGGGCTAATTTATTAAACCTTAAATGAGTATCACTTTTTAATTTTCTGAATTTAACTTTGTTTTTCAAATATACCCTTTTTAATTTCTAAACAACTAATCATATTACATGTGACTAAATTAATTAATTTATACAACTATTTACAAAAATAGAAAAAATCAAAATGTCCATATTTTAAGTTGCCCTGTGCTTACACACGAGTGCCTACGTACCCATTATTCGGGATTAAACTTTTGTAGTTTATTCACAAAAAATATACCAGGTTGAATAATTTTAAATTTTGAAAAAATAACCGAGTTTTCATTTTTACCTATTTTGATTTTGAAAAAATTTCCTAAATGGTCCTAAATTGGATTTTATTTTTAGTAATTCTAAAGCATCTTAATTTTGGAAAAAAAAATCCATTTATTTTATTTTTGAAAAGTTATTTTTCCTAAGTGATAAAATGAATTTTATTTGCTCAATTATTTTACTTTATTTATTATTTACTTTTTATTTTATTTTATTTATTTATTTTCTTTTTATTTTATTTTATCTATTAGACTAAATAAATAAACTACTTTTTCTCTCTTTTTTTTTCTTTTTCTTTTCCTTTTTCCTTTTTCTCTTTTCCCTTTTTCCTTTTTCTTTTTTTTTTTTATTTACAAGTACATTTACAAATAATAAAAAAATAACAATAGAAAAGGAAAAGAAATTAAATAAAACAAAATAACAATAAAAGGTTGGAACATGCTAAGTAGATTGGGTTGGGTGCTACAATTAGGTTAGACGTAGGTTTTGGACTAGGTTAGATTTGGAGCGTAGGTTGGATACGGGTTGGGTTACGTGCAATAATTACTTAAAGATACGCTTAGGGCAGTTTTGAGCTCTTAAATGGATGGGAAAAGTCATTTTTGTAGCTATTCTATTGGGGATTAGAGGTTTATTTTGATGCCATCACATTTAGTGGTCGTTTGGTGGTTGTTGGTGGTGGTCGCAGTAGTGGGTCATGTGGTGGAGTATTGTGTGCGAGAAAGAGGAGGCTAAGAGTAAGGGAATGGGTTTATGTGAGGGGGTCAGTTCGGTGTGGGTTGTGGGTTCAGGGTAAAGGCTGAGAGGGGGAGGTTTGTGAGTCGGTGTGTATGAGGTGGGTATAGCATCGGTTGTGTACATTGTTCGGTGGGTGCAAAGGTCACTGAGGAGTGAGTCTAGCTATGTGTGATTGGGAATTTGGCCACGGTATGCTCGTGTGTGCTGGAGACGTATAGGGGATGAGCTGAGTGTGTATTGTATCGCCTATTGTGTATGTAGGATTGTAGGGGTCGTGTGTAAGTAGGTTCGGCTGAGAGATATTCGAGAGTGAGAGAGAGTGTAGTGGAGAGAGAGATGGTGTGATTCACTAAGAGAGAAAGAGAGGTCTTTGTATGTGTGGTTGTATTATTTTTTTTTTCCAGCACCTTGCATGTGTGTGCATGAATTGTGGCTATATGTTGCTATTCTTATGAGTAACAAAGAGTCAGTAGAGGGAGGGAGGAAATGGGTCGGTGTTTTCATCAGATTGGGTAAGGTGAGAGAGGGGCAGTGGGGTCCAAAGGTCGAGTGAGAGAGGTCAGGAAGTGTAGCTTGTCATATATGCGTGGGCTGATGCAGGTTGGTGGGTGTCGTAGTCAATTGAGAGAGAGGTTGGGGATGGCTTGAGTTGTGTGTGTTTAGGTCGAAAGAGAGAGTGACGGTGGCCAAATAGGGAGGAAGTGGCTTCGGACTGAGAGTAAAAGGGTCTAAATGAGAGAGATAGATGGTGGAGAGAGAGTGACTATGGAGAGGGATGGTAGAGAAAGAGAGAGAGATGGTCACGAGTTAAGGTTTTTGTAAAGAGAGAAAAATCAATTTTAGACTTGGGGGAAGGATTTCAAACGATTCTTGATCCTCGGAAACACTCTAAGAGGCCCTATTTATACTTATTGTAGCTTAATTATTCATGGAAAACTCAGATTTGCAATGAATGCAGAGATTTCGAATTAATAGGTATTTTGATGAATTGATTCAAAATCTATGTAATTTGTTACGGTTTGGATGAAATGAACATTCATTGACCTTCCTTCTTGCATGAAATACTTCACAGAAACTGTGAAAATTAGTCAAGTACTCAAATCAAGTGAATTCAATTCAAACAAAAAATTCAGGGTTTCAAACTTTCTTTAATTTTCATCCTACATTTTGATCTTCTATTCGAGTGAATCAAGACAAGTTCTTGGTATGATTAAAAGAATGCCATGCGGTCTTCACGATTCTACCATTGATTTAGCAAAATTGTGAAGAAAGTCCAATCGAAATTAGCCATGAAGACAAGTGACCAAGTTGGAAGTTCATTGGAAATGAGGAGAAAAAGATAGAAAATGCAGGAAAGGAAATGTGTTAGCTAATGGCGATTCGACATGTGGCGAGGAAGGAAAAAAAAAATAAAGATGCACATCAGGCGCCCCTGGGATTTGAACTTGGGTCCCTTATGTGACCAAACACCCCCACGTGCTAGTTAAGCTATCTTTTTATCTGTATCATGTAATGGAAATCAATTTTCCATATTTGAACTAAATGGCTTGGACCAAAATCAACCATCGAACATAATTTGAACCTACTTGATGCCAAATTCAAAGCCATGACTGGGTATGCACAATGCACTTTATTTATTTATTTACTTATTTTTCATTATTACTATTATTACAATTTAAAAAAAAAATGTTACCTTTAAAAAAAAAACAAAAAGGCACTTTCTACCTAGTGAGATTCGAACTCTAGATTGCTAACAAATACCTAATGTCAAGTCCATGTGTTTATTCGTTAGACCGTTAGCTTGTGCTTATACATATGGACTCGATCAGTCTAGGCTAGATTTAATTCTAAGCTCAAGTTTAACGGTCCTACTTCTAAACTTATTTCAAAATTAAAAATCTACCCTAATAAAATATTATTTTCCAAAATTATTTTTTTCTATTTTTTGTAATTTTTCAATTTTAAAAAATTTTGTGTTTCTTATCCAAATTTCTTATTATTTTTTATGCTTTTTCCTATTTTTGAATTTTTTTTTGTATTTTTCTAAAATTCTTATTTTTTCTAAATTTCTTAATTTTTTGGGTTTTCTTTAATTTCCTATTTTTTGTGTTTTTCCTAATTTAAAGCCTATTAAGAAAAGAAAAAAGAAAAATAAAGTAATAAAATAAATAGGGCAAAAATTGGGTGTCTATAATAGGGATGTATTGGGGGGAGTACGAGTTGAAGATAGCTATGCAAAGGTTATTGGGGAGTAGGCCACGGTTGAAGTTGTTTACAATTTAGGAGAAAATATACAAGCAAACCACATTAGCGTTCTTCTCGTCCTTCAAAATCAAGTACGAGTACATAGGTATGAATGGAAAACAAGGTGAAGTTCTTTGCCTTTAGGAGAACTCATACCTTTGTGCGTATAATGGGTTTTTACACCTGTTGTAAACCGTAACCAAGAATAGATAAGGCTAGTCGCTGGATGGGTCTAAGCTTGCAAAGAGCTCGAAAAAGGATTAATAGGGAAAGTGTGAAAGGGAAAAATGAAGAATGAAACTGTAAGCAAAACTCATGAATAACTCCAGAGGATATGACGCACCAATGGAACTTCCGAGGACTTATGGCACAATTTGATATGATGCTTGAATTGGTCCGATGAGGTTACTTATCACCTAATCTTGCTTAAGGAAAATGATAAGAGTGTTATTGAGAGTAAATATACAGTGTTTACACAAGGAAGAAAAGTACTCAAAAGTATATTAAGAATGATTTGATGTCCTCACAATTACAAGTACAAAAGTATTTATACCTATAAGTTAGGGCAACTTGCTAAAAAGTAAAAGATAAAAAGGGCATTTCCTAAGAAAGTAAGAATCGGGATACAAAAGGGTAAAAATGAATATACAAGAAAAACAATCATTGATGCAACGAGTTATATACATGATATTGTACATGTGGCGATGTTACATTGGTGAGGTTGTTAGAAGATGCGAACAAAAAGTATGGACAGTTGGTTTTTCCCAGCAAGGATGGCTTCATTAGTCCGAAGTTTCTCTTTCTTGACTTCTCGGCAAAGAAGATGTCGAGCAATTGGTCGGCTTCAGCATGAGAGAGTAATTGTCAATTCAGCATACTATAGAAAGATGGATGGTCATGCGGCTCGCCATGAAGGGTAATTCGGCAAGGAAGTACTCGGCTCTGGTAGGGGTTAGTTGGAACGGAAGGATTCGTCGAGCTAGTCCCTCTAATCTTTGGGCTCGACTATTGGTTAAGGGTCTGGTAGCCTAATTCCCATCATTCTCGTCGGGTTGTTTTAGATTTAAGATCAAATCCGCATGGTCTTTGCTCAATTCTCTATCAGGGTGATACAGACTAAGGTTGACAATATTGAAGGTGTCGGAAACCCTATAGCCCTTGGGCAATCCAATATGTAGGCATTATCATTTATCTTCTAGAGGATCTTGAAAGGTCCTTTCGCTCTTGTAGATAATTTGTTCCTCCTCTTGTTCAGGAACCATTCCTTGCTGAGATGCAGCTACACCAAGTCTCCTAACTGAAATTGTTTGGGCATTCTACCCTTAGTCTTTTCTCGCATTCTTCTAGTAGCTTGGTCGATGTGCTGAGTGACCTTATCATAGATGTGATAAAAGGATTGTGCTCTGGTTGAGGCATCAGGGTCCTCTTACGCAGGAACTGGTATAAGGGTATAGTCGAGGGGCAACTTGGGATTGAATCCAAAGACAACTTCAAAAGGGGTTTACTTAGTGGTGTCATGTACTGTTCGGTTATAGATGAGCTCAACCATTGGTAAGTAGATGTCCCAATCAGCTAAGTTCTTGCCCGCTGTAGCTTGGATTAGTAATCCCAAAGTGCGATTAACCACCTTTGTTTAGCCATCAATTTAGGGGTGAAATGAGGTACTGCAGCGTAATTTGGTCCCTAGCTGATGCCATAGGGTTCTCTAGAAATAGCTCAAGAACGTCGGGTCTCTGTCGGAGACTACACTTCTTGGCACATAGTGTATCTGTACAATCTCTTGTAAGAAAAGTGAAGCAATAGTTGAAGCGTTGTTAGTTTTGGTGCAGGGTACGAAGTATGCCATCTTATTGAACCTATCCACAATGACTATTATAGAATCTTTGCCTCGGGCAGTTTACGGTAGTCCAAGGATAAATTCTATGCTCAATTCAGTTCATGGCCTCGTTGGAACAGGTAAGGGCATTGCTCTCCTTTGTACGGCTCACCATTTGGCCTTCTTGCATACGGTATAGCTTTTGACAACTCGATGTATATTTCTCCTCATTCTTGACCAAAAGAAGTGGCCATTCAACATTTCACAAGTCTTCCTTTCTCTAAAATGTTCGGAGAGTCCTCCATTATGACCTTCCCTAATCAGTAGCTCCTTCAGTGAACAATTTAGTATGTATAATTTTCTACCTTGGAACAAGTAGCCATCCTCCACATGGTACTCGTCCACTGTCCTTCCATTAATGCATCGTGAAATTATGGGTTTGAAGTGTGGATCCTCAGAGTACTGTCTTTTGATACTTGCAAACCCAAATAGTTTGGCCTACAACTTTGATAAAAAAAGCATATCTCTTCGAAAGAGCATCTGCAACTACATTGCTCTTTCCTTGCTTGTAATCGCAAAATTGAATCCTTTACGGAATTTAACCCATCTTACTTGCCACTTTGATAACTTAGTCTAACTTTGGAGGTACCTCAACGATTCATGGTTAGTATATATGATAAATTCTTTGGGTAGTAAATAGTGCTACCATACTTGCAGTGCTTGGATTAGTGCCAAAAGTTCTTTGTCATACATGGAGTAATTTAACTAGGGTCCTTAAAGCTTCTCACTGTGGAAGGCAATTGGTCAGCCTTCCTACATTAGGATAGTACTTATTCGAATGCTTAATACGTCGCATTTCAGCTAAAATTTTTTGTCAAAGTTGGGTAGTATTAATACCGGGGTGAAAGTCAATCTTTCTTTTACTTCGGCAAAGCTCCTCTCTACCTTTTCTCCCCATCGAAAGTTGGTGTTTTTCTTTGTTAGTTCAGTAAGTGGCACAACAAAGGTGCTGAAATTCCTAATGAATCTTTTGTAAAATGAAGCCAATTTATAGAAACTTCTTACGTTGGCACAAGTAGTGGGAGTCGGTTACTTGATAATTGTTTGAATCTTTTCATTATCAACTCGTAAGCCTCCTCCATTAACTACATAGCCTAAGAATACCATTTCCTCCTAGAAAAAGCAATATTTCTTTAGATTGCCAAATAGTCTCTCGGTACGGAGGATATCTAGGACTGCTCTAAGATGTTCGTAGTAACTCAGCATATCAACACTGTATATCAGAATGTTATCAAAGTACACTATGACACACTTCCCAATGAGATGTCTCAGCACATGGTTCATTAGTCTCACGAAAGTGCTCGGGGCATTCGACAAGTTAAAGGGCATAACTATCCATTCATAAAGTCCATGTCAAGTCTTGAACGCAGTCTTTCACTCGTTTCTTGGCCTCATGTAGATTTGGTGGTAACTAGATTTAAGATCAATCTTGCTAAAAATCTTGGCTCCATTAAGTTCATCTAATATGTCTTTGAGCCTTAGGATCAGATATCTGTATTTGATCATGATCTTGTTTGCAGCTCGGCTATCTACATACATTCGTTAAGTTCCATCCTTCTTCGGCATTAGAAGTGCAGGTAGAACACAAAGGCTGAGATTCTCTCTTACATAGCATCTCTTTAGCAACTCATTTACTTGATGTTGGAGTTTGGAAGTCTGCTTGGGATTGATTTAATAAGCTAGCTTATTCGGCAGTGCAGCTCCGGGTACTAAGTCAATGTAGTGCTTTATGCCTTAAGTTAAGGGCAACCCTGTAAGTAACTATTTGGGGAATAGGTTGGCATATTCATCTAATAACTCCTTGATCTCCTAGGGTAACTCACCCTGTTCTTTCATTTCCAATAGCTACTTGACCAACAAAAGGGTTGACTCATTAGAATTGATGGCCTATTAGAGCTCGGCTCTATTCATCACTAGAGCCTTCTTTGATCCGCGACTAAGTTTCATTTGCAACTTATTAACTTCTCTCGACAGCATCGAGTTCAGTGTGATCCTTCAATCATCCTTGTCGAACATATACATGTTCCTGTAGTCATCATGTATAACTCTTCTATCAAACAACCACGGCCTACCCAGCAATACGTTGAAAGCGCATATAAGTAGTACATAGTAGAGGATCTGGTCAGAGTAATTCCCTATAGTGATTGGCAGTAGTATTTACTAAGTGACATGTAATGCTCCTTTCTCACTCAACCAGTGCAACTTATATAGCCTCGGATATGCAACAGTCAGCAACTTCAGTTTTGAAACAAGATCGGCTGATGTTACGTTAGTGCAGCTTCTACTATCCATGATGAGGGTACACACCTGATCATTCACATTACAAGTTGTATGGAATAAGTTCTCTCTTTGCTCTTCCTCTCGCAAGGGCTCGATGTTCATAGTAGGTCGGACAACTACTAGTAACTTATCCAAGTCCTCAGTAAACACGTCCTTCTCAATTGGTTCTTTCTTGGCATGAACCTCCTTCTTCTCGGGTTCCTCATCCATACTTTCTACTTCTAGCTTCGAGATGTCTCTCTTGATGACCATCGTCCTTCAATTCAGGCACTAAGCAGCCATTTGTTTGAACACTTGACACTTGACACTTGAAGTACTTGATCTGGCTGGTCTTCTTGCTAGACCCTTGCCTCTTCTCATAAGTTCGGGTTGGCACTTTACCATCAGGTCAGCCTTTCTGCTTGACTCTTACATAAACCTTTCTACTCGGCTTTGTACTTGACTGAGCTCGGTGACTTGCCTATATTGGTCGGCCAGTCGGCATCCTTGTCGGTATTTGGCTCCTTTTTTGCCTCTCTATTCGTTGGGCAATCTTAACGGCTTCATCCATTATGTCAAATCATTGGAGCTCCACAATGTCTTGAATGTCTCCTCTCAACCCAATAATGAATCTTCAAACTGTTCGAGTTGGTTCCTCTACTTCGTAACAGATCATTAGCATTTGAAACTCTTGAACATACTTATCAATAGTTCAAACTCCTTATCTCAATTCCTGAAGCTAAGTGAAAGTGTCTTGGAGATAAGTTTTCGGTACGAACCTATTTCTGAGTACTCTCTTCATCTTAAGCCAACTGTTAATCTCTCGGTATCCCTCTCTTCTTCTTACGGCCTAAAAATTCTTGCACCATATTGCAGCATATCTGGAGAACTCAACAGCAATAGTCTCACCATTTTATAATCTACATATTGATAGTAATCAAACACACGCTCCACCTTCTCTTCCCAATCTAGATACTCATAAGCATTCCTCGATCCATTGAAACTTGGAATCTAAAGCTTCACATCATCAGATGCTCTAAGGATTCGTATACGCTCTTATTTAAAATACTCTCCTTCCTCTTCATTAAGCTTTCTCAAGTCTATCTATCGCCTCACTCGTCCACCAACTCCTCCACCTCGAATGGGTTGAGTTGGGTTCTAACCTCTAACAGGTTGACCAGCTTGTAAAGTATTTTGCATGGCCTCAGTAGGTTGGGAAGACAGTGCATGAATAGCTCGTATTAGATCTACTAAGAGGTTAGCTACCTCGTCAAGCCTCTCGTCAGAGCTTCTGGGAGTTCCTTGAGACTATCACCCATGATAGACAACTTTATTGTCATCACCAGTACTAAAATTTATATTTAGGTTTGTCATTTTTCTTTATAGATTCAAAACTCAAACAAACACTTTAGAAAGTTAACAGTTAATAACACAGTAGTCAAATGAACACAGTAACGTGCTTTGTTTTGCATACATAAAACAGAGTATAGAACTTCAAAAAGAACTACTGCAGTTCACACAAAACCTCTACTTTGATACAAAGATGTTGAGAACCATAACCAAAAACAAATAAGGTCGGTTGTTAGATGGGTCTAAGCTTGCAAAAAGCTCGAAAAAGGATTAATGGGGAAAGTGTGAAAGGGCAAAATGAAGAATGAAACAGTAATTAAAACCCACGAACAGCTCCAAAGGATATGACGTATTAATGGAACTTTTGAGGACTCACGGCACAATTCAATATGACATACGAATTGGTTCAGTAAGGTTACTCGCCACCTAACCTTATTTAAGGGAAATGATAAGAGTATCGTTGAGAGTAAACAAATAGTATTTATGTAAGGAAGAAAAGTACTCAAAAGTGTATTAGGAATGATCTGATGTCCTTACAGTTATAAGTATGAAGGTATTTATACTTATAAGTTAAGGCAATCTACTTAAAAAGGAAAAGACAAAAAGGACATTTCCTAAGGAAGTAAAGATGAATATATAAGAAAAACAATCATTAGTGCAACGAATTCTACACATAATACTGTATACGTGGCGATGTTAAATTGGTAAGGTTATTAGAAGATGCGGAAAAAAAGTACGGATAACTGGTTTATTTGAGCATGGATGGCTTCGTCAATTTAGAGTCTCTCTTTCTCAGCTTCTTGGCAAGGAAGATGTTGAGTAATTAGTCAGCTTGGGTAAGAGAGGAATCATCAATTTGGCATACTATAGAAAGATGAGCGGTCATACAACTTGGCATGAAGGGTGACTCGACAAGGAAGTACTTAGCCTCAGTAAGGATTGGTTGGAATAGAAGGATTCATTGAGCTAGTTCCTTTAGTCCTCGGGCTTGGTTGTAGGTCAGGGGTCGGTTGGAATAGAACGATTCATCGACTTAGATCCTTTAGTCCTCGGGCTCGGCTATGGGTTTGGGGTCCAATAGCCTGATTCCCATCAACACCCATATAAAATTAGAGGAGGATGAATATGAGGATTTACTAGTTAGTCTTCCTAATGGTACTTCTTTGAATAAATTTTGGAGAGAAACCTTCAATGAGAGTAGTTTCTAGGCAACAAGTCAAAAACCTCTACCCTAAAGAAAACCTGTGCTCGGATCTTTCACTACATCCTTATAAAGACAATCTATGGGAAGCATGAAAGTTCTGAGGTAGTAGATGAACATGACCTACTACCTTTGTATAGTGTGCTTAAGGGGTATATGGTGAATGTTGGAATCCTTACTGCATTTGGAATTTGTTGACAAACTATCGACAAGAGCAAGGGTATCTTTATTGGAGGTTTAATCACTAAAATTCTAAGGAACTCAAGGTTATGGCCTAGCATTGATAAGCCAAGAGACTCTTATGCTGAACTGGAACCGCTTTCAAGAACCCCTTTCAATCACTGAGGTGTTGTAAGAGTCTCTGACCCCAACTTGGACATTGAGGACCCTAGTGCTCTAGACTTTACGTTAGTTACATCAAGTTTCTTGGTTAGAAATTTGAAGCGCTTAGAAACTGAAATGGTTGATATCAAAGAAATTTAGAAGGGAATTGTTGAATTCTTGAAGAATATTACCATAACAGGGGGTATAGCCATTCCCTCCTACTTTTCTCATCCTCAAACTCAAGAAGATGCAGGTCCTAGTCAGCTTTCATTTCTACTATTAGTAAGTGGCCCCATTGCTACCCAACAAGTAGAAGGGGATAGGTCAGAAGATGAAGATTCGAATGATGAGGAGGACAGGTTAGAAGAAGAGGACAGTGACGATACAGAGGAGACCCAAGGAGCTTAACCAGAAGTCAGAGAGCAAGAGATTAGGAATGGTAGTGAGGAACAGTCATTAAGGGACTAAGAGGACGATGGAGATGAGGAAATTAAAACCGATGATGACTGACTATGTTTTCTTTCTTTTGTTTTATTTTTTATTTAGACTCACTAACTATTTGAGAGCTTAACTTTATTGATATATTTTGCTAAAGATTCTCACTTCGAGTATTGTTATAGTTTGTTTTAGTTTATTTAATGGTCAGGTTTCTTTTATATTCCAATTGTCATGGTGATTGAAGGATGTCCGTTTTGATGATCTATGACCCAATGCATTGATCAAACTTCAAACAAGGGAGTCTTGTTCTTATTTTTGTTTGTTTTGCGTTTTCCCTTTTTCTATGCCTGTTCTATGTTTACCTTCCTTAAACATTAAGGACAATGTTTCTCTTTCAGTGTGGGGAAGGTTTAACTCTACTTATCAAAAGTTTTCCACTTAAGTTTGTTTGTTTTAAGTTGTGAATTGACTTAATAGATCGTAGATTTGACAAAATAGCAGTCAATTTTGTGTGTTAATGAATGAATTTAGAGGTTATAAGTGAAGAAGAGTTTTTCATTCAAAGTTAAATGGCTGTGTTTCTAAACTTACTGAGTAGTATATTACTCTTTAATTACTTTTAAAGCTCATTTAATCTTAAATGGAAAGGGTGAATGAAATAATTCACTTATCGATGCTTCTTGAGAATCTTTTCAATATAAAGCAAATCGAAGTGTTTAAGGACTGAATTAGTAAGGGTAGGCTTTGGTCCCTCAAAAGAGCAGTAAGGATGGGTTTTGGTCCCTCAAAAGGGTGAAGTTTGACCGTATTACTAATTTTTATCCTTATAACTAAGTTATCAAGGGCAAGCTTTGGTCCTTCTTGCCCTTGAGAAAAGTGAAGTCTAACCTTGCTGCTAATCTTTAGTGTTTATTTTTCTACTAAAGATAAAAAAAAAGAAAAAGAAAAGAAAAATTGAAAATTAAACATGTAAGTTATCATTAGAGAGATTAAATAAAAGAAGCAGAAATACGGGAGAGAAATGGATGCAAAATAGTTTTCTACTAGATTATTGCATTTAAGAAGTAATTGAAGGGTTTTGATACACTTATGGAAGTGGATGAAGTATAACCAGATTTCTTTGTTCTAATTAACTCTGTATTTACTTTGTACCTTTGGAAGCTATCATTAAATAGTAAAGGTGAAGTTTGTTTTACTTTGATCAGTCTTAGAATATTGATTGTTATATTCTAAGAACACAATGTGGTAGGTGCAAAATTAAGCCCCTAGGAATGCTTTAATGAATATACAATCGAAAAGTTGCTAAGTTTTTTTTATTTTTTTTAAGTGTTTGCTTGAGGATAAGCAAAGCTTATGTATAAGGAAGTTTGATAAGCACAAATCACTATATACGTTTTAGGCATATTTAGGTAAAAATTGATCATGATTGTGTTCATTTCTCAAGTTCTTGGTATCCGATTGTGCAATATATTAGTTTTAGATGGTTCAAGAGCAAGGAGATGGAGTTTGCACAAAAACAATACGATTTAAGGAAATCATACTCGTAAGGAGTAGAAAACTTTAAAGGAAGAATATTACTACCACCATTATAGGCGTGATTATGAAAGAATTGAGTGCCCAATACCTGTCATGCCCTCTATTACGGGCATGACCAAAGGAAGTATTATAATCCCCCTATTCATCACGCCCGTGACTATATATTAAGAGGGTGATCACTCTTTTTATTACGAGCGTAATGAGATGAAATAATTGAGATCAGGAAATTACGTCCAACATCACAGCCATAATTGGTAGAGACTATTCTTTTTTGAGACGATTACGCCGCGAGTCATGACTATTATGAAAGTAGACACAATGATTCTTTTTAAACTATTTTGTATGAATTGGTATATGGGACGAGTTTAAACATTAGGGGGTGTCTTGAAATGTTGTATTTCGAGCATTTTGACTAGAAGAACATAAATATATTGCAATTTTCAAACAGAGGAGGATCATCGAGAAATCATCATCAAATATCACAATACATTACAGGACAATCTAGACCTTAGTTAGAGAGTTTTAACTACAGCACATCTATTCATCTTTGTACCTATTTGTGTTTTCCGTTTTCTATATAATCACTAGTGTTATATTGTGTACTTTTCTCGAAATTACTCGAGAGAGTCAACGAGACTTCATCATTCATGTATTTATGAGATTTTTATAGTGAAATCAAAAAGTGGTTTTAACTCTTTACTAATTCTATATTTTATTTCTTGTAAATTATGATTTTTGTTAGTTTATATTATTGTTTTATCATGTATGAGTAATAGTTTAAGACTTGCTACATCCATTTAGTATGATTAAGTGCATGCAATAGTGGGTTCTTGATAAATGTTAATTCTAATGAATTGAACTTAATAAATCTAAGTTCAATGTAGTGCATGACATTAACTTAGGACAAATTTCAATAGAATAAGTCAAGAGACAATTCTGTTAAATAGATCTAATTCATTGGAACAACTTACTCCTAATAGTAGAAATATTATTAGGAAAGTTGTTGCATCCTTAGGGGAATCGATAAATGATTATGACGTTAATGTGATTCTAATTGGCTGTTAATTTAGAAGAGATTCTAACAGATACAATTAGGGTAAGGAATAAGTAATTTTCAAAAGAATACTTACAAGATAGTAATTCCCTATAGGTAACAAATATTAGGATAAAAGTGTCTTGGTAATATCATGATAAGCGATGAAGCAAGTTTGCATGTTAATCATTGTTTTGTTAACCGTTTTTATAGCCATTGTGTTAGATAAAAGTTGTTGTGGATTAGTGTAGTTTAATTAGTAAATTAGATATTTTAATCATTAATCACTTGATAATTTGGTTGTTAGATAATAAGAAAATTAACTAGTATTAGTGTATGTATCTGTTTCTAGTTGAGACTACCTTATATTCATCCGTATTATAAAACGATAGGTACACTTACCTATTGAACCGAGTTAAGGATATAATATAGGTTTATAAATTTTAAAACTCGAAAGCTCTAATTAGAGGAGATCACAGCACATATACTATACTAACAACATATAAAAGAGAATGTAAATAAGAATAGCAAAGTCTTATCGCATCAATAAAAAAGAATCAGAAACTTTACTAAAAATGTTTGGACCATTTTTTTTTTTTTTGATAAATTATCCTCTAGTTATCAGCATCAGATACTTAATGCTTTGAACCTCCTTATAAGTCTTAAATAAGGCTCATCTTGGCTACATATACTCCAGACAATTTGTGGATATTTTAAACTTATTTTAGTATGACTACATAACTTTGTTCATCAACTTCCTCTTTCTTTAAACTCTATATCTTTTCAAGTTCACTTCCATTCATTCTTAGACCTATAAGTTGATTTATGGGACCCTCATTTCCATCATGGGGTGTAAGGTCAAGATCAAAATCAAATGATAAATTTTTAATTCTAAAGAAATATTAATCTCATAACTTTCCTTCTATCATAACTTTTGCTAAAATTTTGTATAATTAACAATCTATTTTAAAGTTTGAGATAAAATTTTGAATTAATGTTTTTGCTTGGATTTTGGCCATTAGGGTTTGGGGTTTGATGTTTATTTCAAGATTTGGGTTTAGTTAGGATTTTGAAGGCTTGATTTTACAATTTAATTTCACTATTAGCAAATTAGAACTCTAAGGACTAACTACAACAATTAAAATCAGGGTATTGCGTTTTAAGATTTATTTTTATTTTTTTAACCAAGGAACAAAAAACTTTATTAAATATCAAAGTTTAGGATAACATGCTCCTATCTTTTTCAAGCAAAGCAATAAGCTGGGATGGGGGCTTAACAACCCAATAGCTACAGAGCATCCCATATCTACCTTGAGCAGCTGCTTAATCAGCACAAGAGTCTGCCTCACGATGAACTAAAGAAAAATAACAAAAATCAAACCAAGAAGCTAAATAACTAATATCATCAACAATAGAAAGAACAAACCAAAAAGGAGAAAGTTTCCTAGAAATGAAATAAAAAATAACTTTGGAATCCATCTCGACATGAAGTTTCTTCCATCCTCTTTCCTTAGCCAAGAGTAAACTTTCACTTATTGCCATAGCTTCTACAACTTCAACTGAGCTAGCCAACAAAGAAATCAATTTTGTAGTAACAAGGATCCTGTAAGAACCCCTACACACAAGACCTAGTCCTGTACTATTAGATATGACATCAAGCAAACCATCACAATTGATTTTAATAATGTTTGCTAAAGGAGGCTTCCTCGATCTTTCATTAGAAAACTCTAAAAACACAACCCTTTTTTGTCTACTTACTACCAACATTTGCTATCTCTGCTCACAAATGTCAGAAGGGCTAACTGCATCTTGCTGAAAACGTGTGGAGTTTGCTGCAGGATGAGGCTCATTCAAATCACCATGGGAAGGAGCAAACGTAATTGGAAAAATCCTTTGCATAGCATCATGACAAGAGGATGGCATCACCGAAGAAAAGCTGATCATCGTGTTGTTGTTAATTGCATTGTCGAACTCTGAATGAGATTGCAAGAGATCACTTGAATTCGCACCATCACAAGAAACAGCATGGACCTCTTTTTGTATTTCCCTTGCCACTGCATACGAATTTGGGCCATGAAAATAAAAAAACACAAGAGTTACGGTGAATCCAAATGTTCCATAAGACCATTGTAATTTTGTTGAGTAGATCAAACAGATCTGATTTGGTGAAACTTATATCCATAACCATCCTGCAAATCTAAGCATCAAACTTGTTAATCTACAAGTCCTCAATACGCATATTACAAGAAGCAAACCGGATGGGCTTAACCCAATCATCATGAACAATTAGGTGTTCAATAGTTTACTTAAGACTGCAAAAAGTACAAAGAGGGTCTTGTCTGGCCCGCCTACAAAACAAGTTGAAATTAATTGCAAGGGCATTCATACATGCGCTCCATAAAAGATGGCGATATTTAGGAGCACAATTGATTGTCCAAATAATCTTCCATAGCCTTTTATTAATCAAACAAGAAGAAGAAGCAAGGTATTGCTCTCCTACCTCAGAAGCACTCAACAAACTGTAATGACGAGATTTTATAGAAAAACATCCATGCCTATTCCTATTCCAAACAAGACAGTCATCAAAAGGATGAAAGGCAATAGGAATTTGATAAATAGCATATTTTTCTTCTTCATTCAAGAGATGATTTATAGAATCAAGTCTTCATGTTAAGTTAGTACGATCCATCAAATCACTAACTTTAAGGTCTTTTAAGTCCTTATCAATAATTATAGGATTCAAACTGTAACCTTCAAGAGAAGGGATCCATGGTTGATTCCAAAACAGAAACAACATCTCCTTTTTTAACTTGCCACACAATATGTTTAGCAACAACTTCTTTCTGCCTGAATACTCTATCATACCCATGAGGCTCTACTTCCTCTCTTAGAATTTAGGAAATCTGATTTTGGGAAGTAAATACTTTTCATGAATCTACTAAGCAAAGTATGCGGTTTTGATAGAATACGCCATGCTATCTTTCCAAGGAAGGCTTTATTAAACAAATGTAGATCTCTAAAACCTAGTCCTCCCACAAATTTGGATTTCGTGACCCAACTCCAACTCTTCTAATGAATATGCCTGCCATTATAACGGATCAAAATATTCGGTTTTAAGATTTATTTAGAGAGTGTAATCTCAGGGGCTAATTCTCCTATTGCAGCAAGTGGTTTCTTAATGAACTAAATTATAATGGATCATAAGATTTCATAATACTTAAGATGGATTCTAAGCATGTTCCACGTTAGGGTGGCTTTTAAATGCATTAATTATATTTTAACAATTGTCTTATTGAAGTTTATTATTAAATTCGATGCCCTATCCTCTTAACACATGCAGGTAGGCCTTAATGTATATATCCCCAACAGAAGAAGAGTGGATTCCAAGCATTTGAAACCAAAATCTACTCGATAGATACAATAGGTCCTTGAATTTTCGGATTGAATAAGTTTTCTTAAATCACGAAATTTATCACGAAATTTTGAATCAATTTCATCAACTACGGAAATTTGACCTAATTATATCCATTCTTTTTTCTTGTTAAGCAATCTCATATCAAATCAAAACTTGGTGGAGTTATTGCCAATAAACTAAACGGAAGGATTTTTGTGACTCTAGAGATGTTTTGGGCCCATGTCCGAATTTCAAGGATTTTGTTACAACTATTGATAATTTGATAAGAATTATTGATTACTTGGGAGTTGTTTAAAATTCATAAGAATAGGTAAGACACCAAAAAAATTAGCTCTACTTCTTTAATATTACCAATAAGTTTGTGTAAGAGTCGATTTTGAATCGTGAACTAGCTTGGAATCAGCCCGACTTGGTAGTGATTGGGCTGAATCACTTTAGTGAATCGTTGGGCTTTAAGGGTCCAAGTGGTTCGCTAGGGTGGAATCATTTAAACTGATGGGCTACGAACCATCGGGCACCTGCTATTGAATCGATTGGTTGACCTGGCCAGTTTACCTTTTTTAAAAAAAGAGAGAGAGAGAAAGAGAAAAAGAAAAGAGGGGCCATTAAGTCGAAAAAAATAATTAGATAATATTTAATAAGTTATTGTATATCAAAGCTACTTTGTTTACGATTTTGTTTGTGATGGTGAATGATAATTTTTTAAAAAATAATATTATTAAATTAATGATAGATGATTAATCATAAATTAATTATATGTTAAGGATAGATAAAAAAATTAATTTCAATTAATGTAAGTTCTTTTTATAAAACTTATCAAATGGTAAGGACTTGAATATAAGAAAAAAATAAAAAAGTTGGAATCACATTAAATCGGAAATTAATAAAAAATTAAAAAATTATTAATAAACTAGTACACTTAAAAAAAGAGAGAAAGGAGATCATATTATTAGAAATTATTAATATATTTTTAAAAAATTAATAGAAAAAATTAAATATTAAAAAAAAAAAACAGGTTCAAATGTCTCGAACTAGCTCTTGAACCACCGAGCCTAGTGAATCGACTCGAAACTGCTAACTCATGGGCCGGTTATGATTTACTATATCATCGACCTGTAAACCGACAGTTCAGAATTAGTTCGACTCGGTACGTAGATCTAATTATAAATGATAATGAAAACATGAGTTGCTATTCCCAAAGCACAGTGGACATAATTTAACTTAGCTTGAGCTTTTTTGATGCAACAAGTTTGAGTTTTCTTTTTTGAAGTGTTATTATCGCATTACTAGTAATTTATTTGCAAAACTTTATTCACAAATTAGTTTTAATATATTTTACAATTAGTTTGATACAACTAATATATATAGGGTGGGCACATATACTATGTATTTGATGATACAGTCAAAGGAGCTTATAAAAAGCATAAATTAAGAACCGCATTTGGTTAAACAAGTTCAAAAGGCTTTTGTTCAATTTAGCCAACTCAAAGGACTGCATTAAACAAGGGTTTGAATCTCTTTCATTTAAAAAAAATGGACGTGAATGTTTATAATATGGAAAGAATGACGACGGTATAGAGTTATGATACATCATTACTAAAATCATGTATAATAAGGGTTGATTCCAATCTGCAGCATGATAGGTGTCATTGATTTTGTACCCGAAAAAGCAATATATTGTGAAAAAAGTGCTCGTCTAGAATGCAATTGTAATACAAAAAGGATGAATTTGGTAACAAAAATTAGCTGAGTTGGTGGGAACGAGCCACATGATCTATAAGGGTATGATTTGGATCTCACCGCTGACATAAGATTTGTATTAGTTAGTAAGCGCCTGCAATTCTAAAGATTGTCCTGATTCATGATGGCGATCGGACCCTGAGTCACCTAAACTTTCTTTTTATTGGAGAAAAAACAGAAAAAAAGAAAAGGGACGTAATCAATAGACAATAGATGAGGTCAAACCCCATCTAGTGCGGTCCGGTTGTCTACTTGCTGAAAACTTTCTCTCCTTTTTATCGCCTTTTGGATCACTTCCTAGTTTCACTTTATACTTTCAGGGGGGATTATTGGCATGGGAGAAGCGGTTGTAAACATGCATTTACTACAATCCGATGGGAAAAGAGGATTTTTGTAAATATTTGCAAATTAGAGCCTTTACATAATGAGATTCCCCAAGCCATATCTGTCTTAATAATACAGGTTTGCTGTAGAGAAAGTGATATTTCAACAGAAACGATTAACCTATATCCTCGTATGTAAATTAAATAATCGAATATAAATTGAAGTTTTGATTTCACCATAAACACCGCCAATTGTCAAATAACCCTTAGTTTGGTCTTAAACATGAAACTTTAGTTTCCCTTTTTTTTTTTTTTTTAAAGATGTACCCGTTTATTTCTCTCTCTCTCTCTATATATATACATACACACACACACATTTATATATATAAGCAAATAAAAAGCAAAAGTGACATTATATGCTACCTTAAGTTACACATTCAACAAGATTTAAATATCTTACTCCAAGTCAAATGGAGTTCTTCTCTGCCGATAGTTACAAAAACCCTGTTATTTAAGTTAAATAAAAGACAGTGCTTCAAACGATGGAACAAGTATAAACACCTTGTTAAGGAAATAGATGCTCCAAATCCCATTATTACACATCGTAACCTAAGATGCAACGATTCCGCTGTGAATTCAATTATTTATAATAAAACATGAATGTACTAAAACTCATATACTATAAATATCAACAAAGTCTACCACATCTCACATTTAATGTCTCCTCAAATAACCGTTTGAAGGTAATAAATATTTACCGAAAATAATAAATTCTCCGTGAATCAAAATATTTAATCCACTTTTAACTAAAACCATAAAATTAAAATAATGATCCCCATGAGAATGACATTAAACCAATTGTAGCAAAGTGTATAAAAACACTACATCTAAGAAACCTAAATGCTAGAGATGGGAATTGGAACCAAGACTGTAGTCGTCTTATGATGCGATCGTAAACTATGGGTTTAACTAATTTAGTTAAGAGATTTTTTAAAGATTCTTTGCCACAAGAGGAACAAGCGTTCTAGAATAATTTCATGATACATCATGTAAACTTGGGAAAAAGTTTGATAGTGTTGGAATTAGCTTCGACTTGTAAACTGTGTTTTTCCAATTCAGTACTGGGTTCTACTTTTGATTCACTTCCATTTCTGATTCTGCCACGAATCTTGCTTCAGAAGCAAGCTTGTCTAGAGTTTCTTATAGATTTTGTTCAAATATATATGAAATACCATAGAGATTTGGTTGAAGATATAAATCTCTATATTTTAGATAATAAATATTTTTGATAGTTACTTTGTTTCATTATTTGTATGTGATTCTCTAAATCGATCCTCATCCATATATAGACTTTGTCTAAATATAAATATTATCATGCAATCCTATGGAACCATTATTGATCATTTAATGAATTTTCACGGGGGAGGCAACATGAAGTGTTGAATTATATTAGCCCAATAATTTAGGAAGCCCAAAATGCTAGCTTGATTCAGGAAGTACCCTATGAAGAGAAGAAGCTGGTCATTTTCGGTTGGGTCCACTAAAGGCATTAGACTTGATGGACTCAGTGGACTTTTCCATTAAACTCGTTGGAATGTAATTTAATCTTTCATAATAATGTGATTAAAAGATTTTTCCATGTCTAGTACTTTTTTCTTTTTTCTCTCACTTCTTGATTCAAATTTGGTCTTGATCACTAAATTATCTAATCTTGAGCTTTTCTCTCAATTTACATCTATATGCCTATATGATTTTTTAGATAAAATAATCTCTAAAGTTCTAGCTAATATACTATAGTTCTTCCAAGAGCTAATTATATCTTATTTTAAAAGTGCATTCTTCCCTGCTCCTCTCATTTAGGATAATGTGGGTAGCTCACTGAGTCTTTCACCACCTAAATTTTTTTTTTTTTAAAAACTTCTAATAAAACAAGTTACGCTGTTAAAGTTAATATAACAAAAACTCATGATAGAGTCAAATAAATTATGTGGGAACTTAATGTAAATGTGCTTTCATAATAGATGAGTTAACTAAACTATGCTGTGTGACTTTTGCATCTTATAATTATATGATTAACGGTAAGAGAGTAGGTTGAATCAAGCTTACTTAAGGAAAATGATAGGGAGATCAAATTTCCCTACCTTTTCCTTTTAGTAGTTGATGCTTATCCATAATTAACAGTAAAGTGAATGACATAGGACATTTGGCCATTTAATAGAAATGGCATTTATTTTACCCACTCTAGTTACTTAACTATTTATAGAGGAAAAGGGATGAATAATGTAAGTTATGCTTCCTCCTCTTTTGTGTTTGATAATAGATTGTGGAAAATTATATGGGATCTAAACATCTTAGGGTCAATGGCACCACATACGCCTCAACTATACACCTTTTCTCAATTATACACCACAACTTTTTACTTGTCATATAACATGCCTACTTAAAACTTTGCTTGGCTTTATATATACCTTCATTATCCCCACGTTATGTAATTAATCCATTCAGTAAAAGTAACCCACTACTGTTTGACATGTGTATTTCCTCTTTTTTTTTTTCCTTTTCTAATAAGCCTTTTTTTTTTATTCCATGTAGGAAAAAACATTTCCATGTCAATTGACAATAAAAAGAAAAAAAAAAAACTATGCCTATAATAAGAAAAAAATAACAAAACATAGATCATAGGAATCTAAAATCAAAACATCAATCAAAGCAAAGTATCACCCATTCAAACTAGGATATTGAACTCGAACATGTAGTAGTAACTGGTTTGTGAGAAGGATACAAAGATGCATACACAATGTTATCTGCAGCTAAAGAACAAGTGTTTGCTATAACCTTTGGTTACCAAACAACCTCTATGTTGTCCTCTAATTGAAGGACAAGTTAGCATCAATTATTGGTGAAATCGAAAGGAAATGCACACTATAGGAGAAAAAGCATTGGTCCAAGAGCTAGCGAATGCTTTGGTAATCAATGATTAAGCATTGATTTTCCTAACCAATATGAAAATATATTTGTATTTGTATCTAAAAGAAAAAGACTTGTAATATGTAGATGTTGTTAGAACCTATACAAGAATGTTTCTCGTCACCGGTATTATATGAAAATATAATATTGTGCTCAAAATTACCTTCCTTTCCCTTGCCCTAAAAAACATTATCAACTTTTATCAAACACAAAGTTGTATTTTGCAAACATAAATAACCATGACCATAGTCACTAAGACTTCCATAAAGTTGTAGCTCATAATTCTACAATATCATTTTCACTTTCCAATTATTCAACCAATTGAAGCTCATAACTACTTAAATGAACCTATTATGCTTTCAACCTTACAACCACATGTTAATGATAAAAATCTAAGTGATTATCAACTCCTCTCTACGTTCTATGCCTTCTCATTCATAGCTTAAGCAATAAAATTTAGCCATCCACTTACAACATGATTATAGTCACACCAAGATACTTACTATAACAATTATAGAAAGACAACTGATTGACCACAAAATGTCAAACAAAAAACTTTCTATTTAATTAATTAATGCGCTACAACCAAACAATATCTACATTAAAATAATTCTAGGTAAAGAACCTTATTGTACCACGGGTATCCACAAAATCTCCTTTTAGAGTTTGCTTTTACCTTTGTAAAGAAGATCTTAGCCTTCAACCTACATTTGTAAGTTACCAATGAGACACCACAACTATGGCAAAACTTTAATGAGCCAACTGAGTTTAAAGATGGTATCTTTCCCATAGGAATCTCCTTAAGAACAATGAAATTGATGAATGAGGGTTGATTCTTCACTTTACAAAACTAGATTACCATTTTAGGTTTTTTATTTTTTAATGCTTCGGTTTTTAAGGTTTATGCTTTTCAAGATTGGTGTTTGGGGTGTGTGAAATAGATGAGAAATGGATTTTGTAATTGGGGTTTCAACTGTTTAAGTTAGGATTTCAATTGATTTCACATGCAATAAGGTTAGGGTTTTGAATGGCTTAGAGGTTAGGAGTAAGGTTTGGAATGGATGATGCTTTGTTTTAGTTGATGTTTTGATTTTAGATGCCTCTCATTTGTTTATATGTATGTGTGTATTTTTTTTCCTTCTAGGCAGTGATTTTTATTGTTTTCTTTTTAATATTAGCTAAGGTGGAAATGTTTTTTCCATCGTGGAATAAAAAAGGCTAATTAGGAAAAAAAAAAGGAAATACACATGTTGCACAATAATTGGCTAATTATAATGATCAGATTAATAATGTAATAGGGAGATGACAAAGGTGTATGTGCAGCTAAGCATAGTTTTAATTGAATGTATCATATGACAAGTTAAAATGTAGGGTGTACAACTGTTGAAAACTGTAAAGTTGAGGTGTACATAGTGCCATTAACCTAACATCTTACCAAAGATTAAGCATTTTCTCTAGAGCATATGCACAAATTTAGTTGCTTCTAATGCAACTCTGCATAAAAACAAATCTAAACAAAGTCTTCCTTATATTTTTTGTACCTAAGTGGAAATAGATGAACATAGTTTCTTACTTTGTGATTAAACTCAATTAGTATGGTTTGTTGTCTTTAGACTTCAATTGAATCATAGTTCCATTAAAAGAATAAGAAGATTGGTTTTTATATGTTGTTGACTTGATATGTCTAAATAGCTATAAATGAAAGACTCTAGATTAAAATGTAGCTCTTAGATTGTGGTATATATAGAAAGAAAGGAACATTAGTGTGTTAATGCTATATCTCCCAATCATGACTTTACAATCAGGTTGACTTATTGATCCGTTCATTAATTTTTCAATCGTTTGAAGTTGTTGCAGTTATCATGTAGCTCTTTGAAGCACTACGACCTAGAGATCATTGACTATGCTAAATAGGCTCCATTAGGAAGTAGCAATATCAAATTATTGGTGCTTATTCCTTCCTTAAAAACTGCATGTATTATGATGATAGCCACAAATCATATTGGGGAAGAAATGTTGGCTAAGTCAAATTTAGCCATCTATGTGGAGGTTATGGAAGCAGAAATTCGAGCTATAAAGGAAGTTGTGATGTGTGCCATTGACAAGCAATAGGACAGCATCATTGTGAAATCAAATTCTTCTCTAGCCTATAAAAGTTTCAAATGTTCGAGTAGGACTAGTTTTTGTCGAATAGTTAAACCTCTTATACTTCATGTCAAATACTTATCTAGTCATTTTGAATCTATGTCCTTTTCTTTAGTCGATCATAAAGCAAATGAATGACTTGATTGTGTGGCATTCTTGGACAAAAAGGGAATGAGCATATTTTTTAGGTTATCACAATCCTATCTCCTTTATATTCTTTAAAATAAGCAAACTTGGAGTATAGACTACTTGGATTGATTTCTTGTTTGTTCTCATCTCTTTATTAATAAAGTAACTTTAGTTAGGAAAAATAAAATCTTTAGTATCATTAACAAAAGTTTGATTATGTACGATAATTTTACCAACTTTAAATTTCAGACATAAAATTGCAAAAACTTATAAAGTTTAGGTAGTGATTATGACATTATCCCTTATATTTTATAGCAAATTTTAGGATTTTGATCAACAAAAAAGCTTAAGTGTTTGAAGTTTTAATCACATAGATTGATTCATAAGAAGCTAAGTGCAAGAATGTAGATATTTGAAAGGGCTTTTATTGAGATGCCCTTGTAATAATCATTATCAAATTCAAAAAATAATTAGTTTATATTGTATGACTTTATGATAGTGGAATTTTGCCTTAGATTACAGCTTGGTACATTACTTATCGATCTAATCTACTTTATTAAGGTTGACAACATAACTTGATTTGAGACCAAGGATACTTTCAGCCTGGCTAATTTGATGGGTCAAAAAGCCTAGCATGCCCCATTTAAATACTTTGAATTTGAAGAAAGGTACGGACAATTTATCATCCGCCCAACTTAACTGCATAACTACCCACTCCTCTTATCTTTAAGCATGTGATAATTAAAAGTCACTACGTAGCCCATAACAAATGAACTACCTATTACTACGATTCTTGAAAAAATTTCTATGAATATGGAAACATTAATACTATAAGAACTCTCTACACTTTTTAAGAACTTACTCACCTACTTTCTTTACTTCGCTCTTCTATATACTAACTTAGGTATCAGAGTGGCTATACCGGACTAGTCCTAGTACCCCTTAGCCTAATGTTGTTTCTTTCTTTCAAGAATCAATCTACAACACCACTTTTGACCAACAACATTTTAGCGACGTCTGTAGGAATCAAACCCATGACTACATGGTTAATTTGTAAAATAAGTACAAAAAACGATTACTTATCGGCAAGTAACGTACCATTAGAACATGATTGCTAATTTTTAGAACAAGTACAAAAGGTCAACAACTAGATAGATAATATGAGCTAAAGTAAGTGACAGTGATTTAAAAACTTACATCATACAATTTGGTAGCAATGTAGCCTTTTATACTACTACTAACCTTATCAATATCCTTTCCCATAATCTCCTTGTCTTTTAACAAAATGATCCCCTCTAGTAAGGCTAAGGATTTTGTCCTATCCCTTAAAGTAGAAATAGTGTTCAGAATGTTATGATTCCAACAAGGCATGTAATAATAACTCTCCTCGATCTAAGGAGTGAAATTGTCAAATTTGATGCCTAAAGCTTTCTCTTCGAGGGCCTTCTTTGTAGAACATTACACTAAACTTAAGAAGGAGTTGTTGGGGGGGGGGGCGGGTGTAGTGTTGCTGCAGTTTGGTGGTGAATTGAGTTTTAAGACAAATTACAATTTTTTTCAAAATTACCAATTAAATACAATAATAAGAATGATCGAGACAATGATGAAACATTAATAAGTATGGAAATTAAAAGAGATAGGGATAGAGAAATTTAAGCTCAAATATAACGTGAAGTTTGGACTATCCCCTATTTTCTACGAATACACAATGCCTCCAATCGAGGACTTCACATCACTTTATTGATTTCTTAATCTAAGCTCCAAGAGCTATACATATACAAACTTAATTTCACAAGTTTCACATTCATAACTCTCAACACAAATCATAATCTCAACTCACAACACAAAATTCAATCTTAAGGATTATTAATGTAGTTCTTTTAACTTTCAATACTTTGTAATTAATAGCTTACAAGCACTACACTTCAAATTTCTCTTAATATTAGCAAATTAAGGTATAAAAGACAATGAGAATATAAGAGAATGTTGAAATATTGCAGTAAAAGATCAGCTCTATCTTGTCTTTGATTGGGTTATTGATCATTTATATCATCTCATTCAATTCTTTTTATTATTATGCATTAAATGCTCTAATGGTTAGTTGGAACAGGCTTATTAGCATGCTGGTACCTTGCTCTTATCGGCATGACTGTAAGCAAATGCACTACTAGCATGAACACCAAAAAGTGTACTGGCATGCTGACTCTTCAAGGTTAGAGAACTTTTCTTTTTGTTATCTAGGGTTTTACACCGTTAGCTTGATTTTTTCTTATGCTATCATGCTAGTAGGCTAAGTATCACTTGAAATCACTTTTAACACACAATGAACAAATACATTTTGCAATTCAACTTTAAGATCATTTAATCAATACTTAAAAGATTAAATATCTTGTAGAGTCAATTGATATATTTAATTATTAAGCAAATTAATTGATCTTATTCAATTAACTCAATATAGTCAAATAAAACTTAGTTTAATCATCTAGTTTTTTTTTTTATTCTCATCAAAATTAACTAGTGAACCTTTGGTTTAACAATCTCCCCATTTTTTATGAAGACAAAACTCTTATATATTTAAGAACTCCCTCCTTAATCTAATACTCATCCTTAATTTAGTACTCAATTTCAAGATATTTGACAATTGAATAAAATTAAGGGAGTACTTGCAAAATGAAAGTATTGATTCTTTTGAGATAACTATTATCAAATCAACAAAATATATTTTTTTGACTCTCTAATGACTTGAATATTTCTTCCCCTTTGGCCTCATAAAAAAGAGGAGTATCCAAGCGGTGAAGAGGGAAGATGATTCAAGTCAAAATTTCGGTATAATTTCGGCTTAAGCCTTAGGATATGTCCCCTACAAAAGTAAAATCAAAGAAGCTAAAAGAACCATGCCAAAAGATCTTCATAATGAATTAATCAACATCAACCCATGCCATGCCAAATGTTCAAAAACATGAGCTAACTATGAAGATTGTAATAACTCTATGAGATATATAAACTACAAGTAGTAAACACTATAGACAAGCAACAAAAGAAACAAAAGCCAAGATAATGCATCTTTTATGCTTTTTGTGCTCATAAATAACACTTAATTCCTCATAAAGGTCTAGAGAGTTCAAATTTTCATAAAATTGAGATTAAGCTATATTGACCACTCAAACATGATTTATGTATGAAAATAAACATGTGAAGCTCGGTTTTGGGTATGAAAACTAATGTATGATAAATTTGTGCACATATGAACTTAGATAAGCATGAATGACTTTAAGTATGCCTAAAACATATTAAACGCTATGTTTTATACATGAAATCTATATGAGCATGTTCCTTAGGTCCAATTGAGTATAAAAAGTTTGTATCTTAGCAAGATTAGCAAGATTTAACAAAATTAAGTTATTAGTTCTTAGAAAGCTCGTTATTATGCCTTATAAATGCATGAATGACCAATTTTGAGTAATAAGGCTTAGTTATGATAAATCAATACTTCAAGCAAGTTTCAACATCATATTTAAGTATATTGGAAAGAAAATATTACAATAACGATTCAGAAGTCCTAAAATCACCACTTGAAATCAATAAAATCAATTATTGAATACAAATTGAGCTTAATGTCACATATACATACTAAATCAAGTTCATGATAATTTGGCATTCTAAACAAGTTTCAATAGTACCTATAAATACAAAGGTGGCATGATTAAGACATATAGTATGCAAATGGACAAAATGATCATATGACTTCCCAAATAATAATAAGAGCCTAAATTGGGTCTAAAGGAGTCAACTTTGCATAAAAAAAAAATGCCAAATCAATTATTCAACTACAATCTATAGATGGAGTTGAACACACGTGAATTAGTTTTTCGACACAATATGGTAAAATTGTGCGCATATGATCCTAAATGTACATGAGTGACTTCAAATTTGCACAAAATGCATGATATTTGTAATTTAAGCTTTCAAGCTAGTTGTAAATGTATATTTTGACATAACGAGAGTTTAAGCATGGCTTGCAAAGCTAACAATTACAAAAATACTAGTTAAGTCCCAAAATGCTTATGTAAGCTCAAATGTGGTTGAAGATAGGTCAATTCTGCATAATTTTACAATCAAATCAATCCAACCATTTAAGCATGAAACATTAGCATATTTAAACATGAGAAAGCTAACATTTGACATTGAAATCAAGAGATGGCAAATATGTACACAAGGAAGCCTAAATAAACATAGAGAACTTCAAGTGCACACAAAATATGTTAGTTATTGTATGGAGCCTACTTGAATGAATTTCTTGAATCAAATACCATGTTAGACACATTTAGAATTTTCTTTGAGCATTCTCCATTTAAGTCTCTTGAGTTACTCCCATTTGAAGTTCTTACAAAAACATTTAATTACTTCTTTGGTATCTATATGAGTTTAGGTCCTTTATGGTTAGTAGTAATGACATATTCTTATCTTTTTGGAACCCAAACCATTTTACTTTTATGATTCAAATTGGTATTGCGACATATTGCATATGACCATATCTATCGCAATAGTTATAAGTCTTGGTTGTTGCTTTTATAAAGTAACTCTTATAAGACTTATAAATATTTTCTTTATTATAGCCAATTCAGGTCTTGTCCAATCCTTGCCTTTGAGAGCTAAGGAGCTTATTCAAATTCTTTTCTTCATTTATGAACTTAACTATAGTTTGTTTTGAATCATCAAGGTTAAACTTCAAAATAGCATTTTCAATTTGAAGCTCTCCTAGCCTATCAACCATGTTATCCTTATTTTTCATGCTTTCAACTTTTGTTTCAAGGGAATTGCACTTTTCTTTGAATTGATCATTTTCCTTAGCCAACTCTTCATTCCTTTCCTAAGACTCAATTCTTCATTGTATCTATTTAATTTATCAAGTTCTAATCTCAAGTACTCATTGTCCTCATCTAAACTTTCTTTAACATCATTCACTTGATTATATTCATTTCTAAATAGATTAAATTGACTTTCTATTTCAATTATTATTTGTTTCATTATGTTATTTCTCTTTTGAACCTTAACAAATTCCTTAAGCAACGCATTATATATATTTTTGAGCTCATCAAATGAAGAGTCATTTAAAGTAGAACATACCTCATTATCTATTGCCATAAAGCAAATTTCTCCCTTTGAGTCACTTGAACTGCTATCACTCCGAGTCACCATCATAGCCTTTTTCCTTGCTCCTTTCTCAGCTTTCTTAAGATTCAGGCAATATTGTTGAATGTAACTTGATTTTTGGTAATTATAGCACTTGATTGTTTCCTTCTTCTCCTTCCTTGATTAATATATGTTTTCATCTTTATCTTTTGCCAATTTCCTATTAAACTTCATGAATTTGTTGAAATTTCTCATAATCGTGGCCACATCATCATCATCCTCTCTTTCATCACTACTTGAGCTCTTCTTGATTACCTTCAAAGCAAATGTTTTGTTCTTAGATTCTTTTCCTTGTCTCTTAACCATCTCATGAGTTTTAAGAGTTCTAATAGTTGCTCCTTTAGCATTATGTTAAGATTATGAGCTTCTTCAATCGCGGTTCTCTTAACTTCCTAATCTATTGGTAAAAACCTAAGGATTTTGGAATTTATTTTAAGGTTAGTAAATGTTTTTCCTAGAACACTTAAAGGATTGATGAAATTGATGACTCTATTATGCATCTCATCAATAGTTTCATTTATTATAAAGTTTTCAAATTGTTCACCTAATAAGCTTATCTTTGTATTTCTTACTCTACTAGTTTTTTCATATACACTTTGTAAATCTTCTTAAATTTCCTTAACACTCTTCAATGTACAAACTCTATTAAAGTTATTCTTAGTAATGGTACAATACGAGATATTCATAAGTATTTCATTTAAATCTAACAACTTTCAATCATTATCGGTGTAATTATTTTCTTCCTTACCTTCTATCTAATATGATCCTTTCTCTATTATTTGCTACAACAATCTATTTTGTGATTTTAAGAATATAGTCATTCTATATTTCCAATAAGGATAATTATTCCCTATTAATAATGGTAGTCTATTTATGGCTTATCCTTTCATAAAGCCTAGTGTGTTCACTACCATGATCCTTACTCTAATATGCAATTAAGCAAATAATTAGAAACTTACTTTGATACCAATTACAGAACACTAAGCTAAACTCCAGGGGGGGGAGGGGGAGGGGCTGAGGTGTTTGTTGAATTAAGTTTTAGGACAAGTTGCAATTCTTTTCAAAATTACCAATTAAATACAATAACAAGAATGATCAAGACAATGCTGAAACAATAATAAGTGTGAAAATTAAAAGAGACAGGGATAGAGAAATTTAAGTACGAATATAACGTGGAGTTTAGACTGCCTCCTATTCTCTACAAACACATAATGCTTCTAACTGAGAACTTCACATCACTTTATTGATTTCTCAATCTAAGCTCCAAGAGGTATACAAACACAAGCTTGATTACATAAGTTTTACGGTCACAACTCTCAACTTACAACATAAAACTCAATCTCAAAGATTATTAGTATAGTGCTTTTAACTAATACTTTGCAACTAATAGCTCATGAGCACTACACTTCAAATCTTTTTAAATATTAGCAAATTAGGGTATAAGAGATAATAAGAATACAAGAGAATGTTGAAATATTGCAGTAAAGGATCAGCTCTATCTTGTCTTTGGTCGGGTTGTTGATCATTTATATTATCTCATTCAATTCTTCCCGTTTTTGTACATTAAATGTTCCAATGGCTAGTTGAAATAAGCTTACTAGCATGTTGGTACCTGTAAGCAAATGCACTACTGGCATGCAGGCACTTCAAGATTAAAGAGCTTTTCTTTTTATTATCTAGGGCTTTACACCGTCAGCTTGGTTCTTCCTTGTGCCATCATGTTGGTAAGCTAAATATCACTTGAAATTACTTTTAACACACAACAAACAAATACATTTTGCAATTCAACTTTAAGATCATTTGATCAATACTTAAAAGATTAAATATCTTGTAAAGTTAATTGATATATTTAATTATTAAGCAAATTAATCAATCTTATTCCATTAACTCAATATAGTCAAATAAAACTTAGTTTAATCATCCATATTTGTTTTGTTCTCATCAAAATTAATTAGTGAACCTTTGGTTCAACATTTTTTACTTTCTTATCCAACTCTTTGCTCTTCTTGGATGGGGGTTCTCTAACATGTTCTTTTCCTTTCCTCTTTTTAGGGCTCACTATAGACACTAACTCCATCATGGCTGAGTTATCGGTAACCTCAATTGGAGTAATCTCCATAGCCTCATTAGGAGCAGTGATTTGGCTAGACTCACCAATGGGATTCTCTTCAATCACATTTTCGAAGAGTGGTGGCATTTCATTTTCTTTTTATATGAGCTTCGAAATATTTTCTTGTTGAACAACTTGCTTCCCTTTTGGTCAAGCTATCTCCTTTTTCTTCTTCTAGACAGGTTGAATCTTGACAACCTATCCTTGCACTTCACCTTGATTTGGGGCAACTTTAGTAGCATGACGATCAAGTTTTTGTTTTTTGGCCCTGGTTAGGGCCAACATCTTTCTTGGGCCTACATCACCTACACCCATGTTTGCAAAAGAAGAGGAGTATTACAACTTAAAACTAAAAGTATATATAACTTGCGAATCTATGTTGAATGAAGCTTAAAGGCAAAGGATCTACCCCCATGAGTTGCAAAGGATTCCTTCTCATAGCTCAACTCAATAAGATGGGTAAAGCAAGCCCTACCTTCCTCATCAGAAAATATTGGCTCCCCCTTCTTGTAGCACTCAATAATTCTCTTAGCATCTTAGAAAAGCATTTTATTGAGGCTACTTATCTTAGATCTTTTTAGCGGTTGTAGCATCATTTAGTAACAACTTTATTTCATTGGTCCTAATAGGTTTTGTCCACTTACTCTAAAAATCAAGATCCACGTCCAACCTAACTGAGATATACTTGTCATGCCACTTATGAATCTTAGACTCTAGGCCATTTGTGAACTTACAGCTATGTTGTGTTGTTGCATAGAACCATCCACCAGGCTAACATTTGATTGTATAAAAGAATCTAAATAACTATGGTATAACCTTGACTTTGATCTCCTCACATATTATTTCAAAAGCAACAAGGATCCTATATGTATTGTGAGAAAATGTATGTAGTGACATACGAAAATAGTTAAAGAACTATTTTTAAAAATTGGAAAAAAGGAAGACGTAACCTAAACTCAAAATATCTCATATAAAGATGAAACTCACACTTAATCAAGAAACACATTCTCTCATCCTCCTTAGGCCTACGAAGATGAAACTTAATTGGAGGATCTTCTAAATACTTGTTATATCTAGAGATAATTGCCATAATGGCATGCTCTTCACTCCATCCAGCAAATCGATGTTATATACTAGGTTATTGTATAAATACCTGGTAGGTGGCTTATCTTCAAGATAAACATCTACTAGAAGTGCATCTATATAGGCAAGCTTATCCCACCTCTCAATTGCACTATCTGCTTAGCTACCAGAAGTAGAAGTCAATTTAGTTGCCTTATGGGTAGGTTAAGGGAGTGGTGTGGTAGGGGAGGGGAGGGGAGGGGAAGGGAGGGGAAGGAGGAGTAGCCTTAGAGTTAGTAGGAGTGGTTGAATGGATTTTGCTCCTAGCCATACCTAACGGAGTGTCGAAAATACGAAAGAAGAGAGAAAAAGCGAAGAAAGAATTTCAAAGTTTTATGCATAATAGTTTTAAGAGAGAAGACTATAAAGAATTAGGATAAACGAAGTAGAAAATGTGTAATGGAGCCTCTTAAAGACTTTTTAAGTATCACCCCAAATAACCTTTTTCTTGGAGAATGAATGGAAAGATGATTGGGATTTGGACATGATTTGATTGTAACGAGTTGATAGAAGACATGTGTTCATCATTAGAAATCCAATGGATATAGTAGTATAATAATGACAAAATTGACAGTTATCTCATACGTGTGTGCAAAATATAAGTAGGTATGAAAAAATGAAAAGTTATGACCTTTAAGTTAAGAACTTGTGCAATGCATTATAGTGAATATTGAATGAAACATGAAGGCACCAATTAAAAGCCCAGTAGCCTTGTTTAGCAATGATTTGACAATCCAAAAGAATAGGCATAGGTTACTTGCTTGCTGATAAGAATGGATTGGAGAATACTTCCTTATCTACTCCCATAATTGAATTCTCAACTATAGGAGTTAAGGGGCAAATGATAGTGGAATTTCTCCCCATATAACAGTTCGGCACATTACTTACCGAGCTGATCTACTTTACAAGGGTTGACAATGTAACCTAATCTAATGACTAGGGGGACTTTGGGCCTGGCCAATTTGTTGGGCCAAAAAGCCTAACTTGCCCCATTTAAATACTTTGAATTTGAATAAAGGTGTAGACAGTCTATCATCTACCTAACTTAACTACATAATTACCTACTCCCCTTATCTTTCAACATGTGATTAAATTAAAAAGTCTAGCCCACGACAAATGAACTAACTGTTACTACGGTTGTTGGACAAATGCTTATAAATACGAAAACACCAATATTGTAAAAACTCTCTACACTCTTTAAGAACCCATTCACCTACTCTCTTTACTTCGCTCTTCTATATCCTGATTGAGGCATTAGAGTGATTACGTTGGACTAGCCCTAACACCCTTTAACTTAACTTGCTTTCTTTTTTTTTTTAAGAATCAATATGTAGCACCACTTTTGACCAACAACTATCACCCTTATGAAGATTGCTTAGCTAGATTAGAGCAACTCTATACTGATTTGGCCAAGGAAAACCAAGAAGTCTAAGAAGAATGATGAATTCTTGAATCTCATTTGGAAAAATAATTCACCTAATTAGAATCAAGGGTGTGAGACAATAATGCCAAAGAATCTAATAGTTCAATCTATTAACTTGAATTACCAAGAAAGTAAGTCAAAGTGACGCATGGAACTTCAACCCGTACACTCAAAAGAATGGATAAAGGAAAATAACCATAGTAGGTGCATCATGTTGGACCATCACATGTCAGTGTCCCTGCTTTGACTAGTCATCAGTTTACAATTAAGAAAAGTTCTTTTGCCATGGCATGCCAAATTACTGAAGTTTGAGACGTATGATGGAGCAAAAGACCCGAAGGATCATCTCAAATATTATCGTGCTCTTGCTAAATTGTATGGCTTGAGTGAAGCCATTACTTGTGAAGCATTTCCCTTAACTTTGCGAAATGTTGCAAGTATGTGGTTCAAATGCTTAAAGTTGATTACTATCACATGTTTTGAGGATTTAGTAAAGGCTTTGTTACAACACTTCCTTGCAAGCAAACTCCCAATTAAAGACTTATCTATCTTTAACACTATTAAATAGAGATCTCATGAATCCATTAGAGATTACTTGGCTTAGTTTATGGTCAAGGTGGTTCAGCTCCTAGAATTAGATGTGAGTGTCGCCTTGAATGTAGTAATTGATGGAGTGAAGCTATAGGGAGATTTCATCAAATCCCTGGCTAAAAACAATTCGAAGATGTTTGTTAAGTTTAAGGCCAACACCACCCCCCATTTGACAAGAGGACAATATAAAAGCTTAGTGTGAAGTTGATTAAAATAGAGGTGATTGAAAAAATGATAAGAACAAGAAACGTGTGAAGGATAGACTTAGTGGATATGACGACTAGTTCATAAAAGGTAGCAATGGTGAAAGGAAGAGGTCATATATTCCGGTCTATTTTGTTCACACTCCCCTTAATTGTTCAATATCTGACATATTGATGGAAGTACAGAATTAGAGAGTATTATAATGGCCTGAGCATATGAGGGGAAACCTATTGCATAGAAATTCAAACAAATATTGTGATTTTCATTGCGGTCATTGCAATAGAGGTCATAATATCAATGAATGCATATAGCTCAAAAACACTATTGAAGATGCAATATATCAAGGATATTTGAGCAAGTTCTTAGCTTGCAACACTAAGAATATTAAACAGCTGACCCATAAATGAAGAAATGAGCATGATAATGATGATCAGCCTCCTTGGGCTAGAAGGGGGGCAATAGAAGGAGGTAATCATAATGGAGCCCCGAATGGTGTTATAAACACCATTGTTGGTGGACCCTCCAGTTTAGGCTAGATTGTAGATGAGGAGAATGTGGTGGAGGATAAAATAGACTTCCTTGTTGTCAAATGCTAGTTGCCTTACAATATAATAGTGGGATGACCATATCAAAACTTGTTTGGTATGGTCCCATCAACAATGTATCTAAAAGAAAAATTCCGTACTCCTACTAGACTTAAAGTATGTAGGGGAGTTCACTAGTTGGCCAGATCACTATATTTATAGTTATTTAAGCATGAGGAAGTTTTCCATATCTAGGTAAGTCTAGATAGAAAGTTTGGTCGATGAAGATTCAAAAGGAACTGATCAGGTTCCTTTGGGATAACACCAATGTTTTTGCATGGACTCCCTCCTATATACCTAACATCTTGAGAGAAGTGATGACATAAAAGTTGCAGATAGATCCCAATGCAAAGGTTATTCAATAGAAGAAGAGACATTTCAACCTTGAATGGCAAGCGGTGATCGAAGAGGAAGTTTAAAAGCTACTAAAGGCGGGGTTTACAAGAGAAGAGCCTTATCTAACATGGTTGGCTAATTGCGTGCTAGTCAAGAAGTCAAACAATAAGTGGTGTATGTGCATAGACTTCATTGACTAGAATGAGGATTTCTCTAATGATAACTTTCTCTTACCAAGAATTAATCGGATGGTTGATTCAATAGCTAGACATGCCTTACTTTCTTTTATGGATGCATTTTTCGATGATAACTAGATCAAAATGGAGAAAGATGATGAGGTGCACACATCATTTGTTATGCACTTTGGAGCATATTGCTATACGATCATGCCTTTTGGGCTAAAGAATGCCGACATGACCTGCCAAAGACTTATAACAAAAATGTTTAAGCCCTAAATCCACCGCAACGTTGAAGTGTACGTTGATAATATGATAGTTAAGAGCAAAGAAGGGGATCAACACCTTGCTGACTTACATGAAATATTTGACACATTAAAGAGGTATAACATTAAATTAAATCTATAGAAATGTGTTTTTGGGGCTACCCTTAGGCAAATTCTTAGGTTATAAGGTAACCTAACGGGGCATTGAAGAAAACCTGAGAAAGATCAATGCAATAAGGAATATGAAGTCCTTAAGTACAATTAAGGAGGTGTAAGAGTTAACAAGCTAGATTGTCACCTTAAACAAATTCGTTTCCAAGAGCATAGATAGATATACAAAGTTTTTTAAGATTTTGAAGAGCTGCAGGGAGTTTTGATTGATTAATGATGTAAGGTTCCATTCAAAGAACTGAAGGATTTTTTGGCATCACTAGAATACTTTTGAGACCTAATAAGCATAAATCACTATACACTTTTTAGGCATAATTAGGTAAAAATTGATCATAATTGTGTTCATTTCTTAAGTTTTTTGTATCTAATTGTACAATAGATCAGTTTCAAATGATTCAGAATAAGGAGATGAAGTTTGCATAAGATAATGCGATTTAAGGCAATCATGCTCATGAGGAATGGAAAACTTTGAAGGAAGAATATCACTCTCTCTATCATGGGCATGATCATTGAAGAATTGAGTAGCTAGTGTTTGTTACAGCCATCATCATGGGCGTAACCAAAAGTGAAGCTATTGCCTACCTATTCATGATGGTCGTGATCCCACTTCAAAAGGATAGTCACTCCCTTCATCCCTTCATCACGAGTGTGATGATGTGAATCAATTGAGACAAGAAGATCACATACTTCATCATAGCTATGCTGAGAGAAGAAAATTGTTGTCCAGGAAGATCACTCCTCAAGTCAAGAGTGTAATAAGAGTGGACACGATGATTCTTTTTAAATTGTTTCACACAAATCGGTGCATGTAATGAGTCTTAACATCAGGGAGTGTCTTGAAATGGTGTATTTCGGGCTTTTTGATGAGAAAAATATAAATATATTGCAATTTTTAGACAAAGGACATCATCAAACATCATTAGATATTGCATTACATCATAAGACAATCTAGACCTTAGTTTGAGAGTTTTAACTATAACACATCTATTCATCCATCTTCGTACCCATTGTGTTTTCTATTTTCAGTATAATTTCTACTTATTACATCGTGTACATTTCCTAGAATACTCGAGTGAGCCAATGGGAATTCATTATTCATGTATTTGTAAGACTTCTATAGTGAAATAAAAAAAGGAGTATTTACTCTTTACTGATTCTATGTTTTTATTTCTTGTTAGTTATGGTTTTTTTAGTTTATATTACTGTTTTACCATGTATGAGTAACAATCTAAGACTTACTATATCAATTTAGTATGATCAAGTGTATGAATTGAACTTAATGAATCTAAGTTTTGTGTAATGCATGACACTAAATTAGGAAAGATTTCAATAGAATATGTCGAGAGACAATTTTATTGAATAGGTCTAGTTCATTGGAATAACTTACTATACTTAGGAAAATTAATAAACTATTATGATGTTAAATGCAACACCAATTAGCTGTTAATTTAGAAGAGATTCTAATAGACATAATTAAAGTTAGGAGTAAGTATTTTTGAGAAGAATATTTACAACTAGTAATTCCTTGCAGATAACGAATATTAGGACAAAAGTGTATTAGTAATATCACATTAGGTGGTGAAGCAAGTTTGCATGTTAATTATTGTATTGTTAACCGTTTCTGTAGCCATTGTATTAGATGAAAGTTGTTTGTGGATTAGTATAGTTTAGCTAATAAATTAGATATTTTAATCTTTTTATCATTCAATAAATTTGGTTGCTAAATAATAGAAAGATTAATTAGTACTAGTGCTTGCATTCATTCCCGTAGAGACGACCCTATAGTTATTCATACTAACAAATGGTAGGTATACTTGCTTGTTGAGCCCAATTAAGGATAGAGTATTGGTTTATAAATTTTAAGACTTAGTAGCTCTAAATAGAGGTGATAAAAGCCTATTTCGAAGGAAGATTTGTTGTTCTATTTATCTATTAGTAGCCGAGGTTTTTCCTTTGTCCTTGTTCGTATAGAAGGAAAAGAGCACAGGCCGATTTATTATATGAGCCATGTCTTGTAAGGCTTAGAGCAAAGATACACTAAGATTGAAAAGTTTGTCTTAGCTATGGTATTCTTAGTGAGGAAGTTAAAGCTGTACTTTGAAGCTCACTAAATTATAGTCCTTATTGACTAACCACTATAGTAAGCCTTGTAACAACTTGATACCTCAGAAAGGATGATGAAGTAGGCCTTCAAATTGAGTGCCTATGTTGTACAATACACACCTAGAATGGCATTGAAAGCCTTAGTCTTGGTAGATTTTGTGGCTGAATTTATTGAAGAAGAAGACAGTATTGACATGGTTGAGAAACCTATTTGGTTACAAGGATCACACAATGTGAAAATACAGTATGCACTGAAGTTTGGATTCTTGACAAGTAATAATAAAGTTGAGTATGAAGCCTTGATTTTCAAACTAAAGTTGGCAAAGGAAGTGGAAGCTAAGAAAGTTGAGGCATAGTTAGATTCACAATTGATTGTGAATTAAGTAAACGGATACTACATGTTGAAAGAAGAGACAATGAGCAAGTATTTGGCTATTATACGAATGCTCATGGAAGAATTTCAATCCTTCACAATCATGAAGATTCTTAGAGCTTAGAATATCATCATCGACAAATCATCAAAGTTGGCTAGTATGTCCCATCCTCATTCGAATGATAAACTCTTCATTAAATACTTACTAAGCAAGAGTTTGGAAGCGATAGGACAATGTTATGAGGTGTAGCCTTACCCAAAAGAGAAATCATGGATGGATACGATTACTGAGTATTTAAAAGATGGGGTCCTACCTACAGATAAAAAAAGATGCTCGGAGGCTTGTATATTGAGTCGTAAACTATACTCTGATTGAGAACAATCTATATAAATGCAGTTTTGCTCAACCTTATCTTTGCTGCCTTGCACCAAAAGATGTACAACAAGTTCTTTTTTATTTTTATGCGAGGTTGTGCAACAATCATGTGAAGGCTCAAACTCCATATGTTTAGGCATTAAGGCTCGACTATTTTTGGTCTACTATGATAGAGGATGCCAAGAATGTAGTATGACAATGCCCATAGTGTCAAAAGAATGAAGTTTTGAGCCATGCACCTTCTAGTGAGTTATACAGTTTGACCAGCCCTAGCCTTTTGCCCAATGGGAATTGGATATACTTGGGCCTTTTCTTAAGACTACTGTATAATGATAGTTTATAATGGCTACGATTGATTATTTTACTAAGTAAGTGGAAACTAAGGTAGTAGCAAAAATAATGAGCAGAAGATTGAGTCATGTATCCAACTTTATCCTCTCAAGATCTGGAGTCCCTTTCATGATAATTATCAACAATGGTCTACAATTTGACAATGATAAGTTCTAAGATTTCTATGACAAGCATGCATGCAACTAAATTATACTTTGGTGGCTCATCCCCAAACAAATGGATAAGTGGAGGCTGTTAATAGGACTATCTTATATAGCTTGAAGCTGAGAGTTGATCAAGCAAAAGGGAAATGGGCTAATGAACTTTTTAACATTTTATAGGGATATAGGATTACCCATAGAACTTTGATAGGGGAAACTTCTTTTAGGTTGGCTTTTGGATTAGGGGCTGTCTTGCCAATCAAATTAGAGGTACCAAATTTACACATTCAAAATTTTGATGTTATGACTAATCAGATTGATATAACAGCCAATTTAGATACCATAAAGGAGATACGAGATATTGCAAGAGAGGGGGTTGCCACCTACCAACACAAGGCAGTGAGATATTACAATCAGAAAGTCTAACAAAAGGTATTTTTTGACCAAAAGACCTAGTTTGCAGGAAGATGGAAGCAATAGGTGCGTGAGATAATCAAAGGAAGCTTGGCACAAATTAGGAGGATCTGGTAAGGGTTCGGGAAGCCATAGGAAATGGGGCCTATAGAATAGAATGGCAGGATGGATAAGTTATCCCTTGAGTATAGAATGATAAGAATCTTAAGCTATTCTTTGAATAGTTATTCCTTGTTATTCAAGAACACATGTATTTGCATTTAGTATTTGTCTTAAAATAATGTAAGGTGGTAGCTTGTTTCTGTTAATGTGAAGTGTTTGTTTCCTGATTTGTTGTACGAATCTCTATTTACAATCTTATTACTTCCTAATCTAACCACGATTAATGGATGATGTAGTTCAAGCCTTCATAGCAAATGATCTAATACTTATGAAGTTCCGACCTATAATGGTTAATGAGCTTAATTGTAAGTGGTTAACAAGCCTAACTATTTTGAAAAAGGAGTTTTGACTTAATTTGGCTTATGAACTCAAATTACCTCCAATAGGTATTAAGTTAGTTAGACTAACGTACTTTAATATTCTAAATAAGTTCAAATCTTATACGATTAACAAACTTCTCTTATCCATATCTATCAATAAATAGATAAGTAAAACAAGTGTGAAATAAAACATGCAACAAAATGAAAACTGCAAAATATTAGTAGAAATCTCATTATAGCCACCAAAAGGTCGGCATTTTGACTTACTCAAATGTAAAATAAAGATTAAAAAAATAAAGTTAAATAGATTGTGGGTGTTGAGTTAAAAATTTGATTTCTTTTTTGTTTTTCTTAACCCGATTTATATTAAGTCCGGCTAACTTAAAATAAATCTCTTGACCAAACTAAGAAAAAGGTTTTTTTTTTTTTTTCAGAAAAAAAAAATTTTGAAAAAAGAGTTTTTACTTGATTGAAATCGAGAAAAAAATAAAATTAGGGTTCATGGGTTGATAAAATCTGATTTCAACTACTAGTTCACGGGTTTTCTAAAAAAACTTATGAAAAAATAGAAATAGAACTTTAGATTCGAGGGCTAACTTATTAAACACAATAGTTTCTATAAAAAAAAATCCATAAAATCGTTTAATGGGCCTTAAATAGGTTTTCAAATAAATTAGATTTTGTTATTAAAAGTTTAAAAGAAAAAGGTGAAAAACAAAATTTTTTAGTTTGGATTGCCCAAAGTGTCTATGTACTTATAAAGCGGGATTAAGTATACGCAGTTCTTAGTTGATGAAAATTTTAGTTTATTGGTTCATTTTTTTTTTTTAAGAACCCTTTTCACTTTAAGTCTATTAAGCTTTATTAATTATAAAATTGATTTTAGGTCCACTTGGAAAACTTTAAAAAGAACTCCTAAATTTTATAAAAGGCCAATTTATTTTTTATTTATGAAAACATTTTAATAACCTAATCATGTGAGTTAATTATCATGCAAAACAAATATAATATACAAATTTATTAACCTAACATGTTAATTTATTAGAACGTCAGCAACTAATCATGTTAAAGTGCTAATTTAATTATTAGAATATAAGGTTTCAATTTATTCATTAAAACTAATTATTAACTAAAATCTAACATGTCAATTACCAAGCATACTAATTATTTATTAAAGACTAATCACATAATCACACTAGTTATTTATTTGAATCCTAAACATGCAATTACACTAATAAATTAGAGTTTAATCATGCAAACATATGAATCATTTTTAAAGTCTAAGCATATGAAAATTGATTAACATATTAATGTAAAACACATTATTCAAGTGGCATTACAACCACAAAAGATCAAAACAATTTCTTTTCAAATTATATATGCATATTTTTATTTTTGAATCAACAAACAACACAACACAAAAAAGAAGGAAGACTTACCTTGCACGTTGATAAAACCATAGCCAGTTTTGGTGGAGGGGTTTGGCCGATTTTCGAGGTGAAGCTGACGGCTTTAGACTCTTGAGATGTCGATCTACAAAACTCCCAAGTTGATTTTTGGAAAAACCAAGCTCATTTCTTGCAATTTCAAGAAAATTTTGAGTTAGTTATGAATAAATCTTAAAAACATCACTATTAATTCAATTTAAATTACTCCCTCCAATCATGAGATTGTAACAATCCACCAATTGGGTTTTGTTCTAGAATGAATATAGATTGTTTCATTGTTTTTGGCTTTCTTGAATTTACTTGATAGTGAAAGAAATCAAAGAAAGAGAGTCGAATTAGCATTATGAACTACTCAAAGAGAAACAATCAATTTTATGTAATGTGGTGATTTTCAATACTTAAAAGTTATTTAAATGTATAGAAGGGAATCCTATTTATAGTGTCAAGTTGCAATTTCTCCCCAAGAAACATTCATGTTGGAAAAAGATCAAATCTTGGTGACAATGGTAAGTTTTTGAGTGTATCCTAGTTCCTTCCATATTTAGTCTAATTTGGATGCATTTTTGCACAAAATAATGGAAATTAAAAGTGTACACAAGTCATGAAAGATGTTCTTACTCGTTTTATGTCGGATTATACTGTTAATTTGCAAAAAGAATCATCGATTTTGCTAAAATAAGCAAGAATGTATAATATGGGCATTTATTAGTTATTCAATTTTGTTATTTTTATTTCTCCTATTTCCATTAATAATAATTAAAAATTTGGACCTTCCCAAATAAGAGACTTCCTAAGCATTCATTTTCATATTTTTCTAGATTTTTTCATAACCAAAGAGTATGTGAAAATGGGTAAAAATACTCGGGTATAAGTTGCTAAAACAAAACCCAAGTCACTATTTTCCATTATGATCTTTGAAATAGGAAACAAGAGAAGGAAGGGTAAGTCCTTTGACCCAGTCAAAGCAAGGCACCATGTGGTGCCCTATGACTAGGCTACATGGCACCAAGTGTTTGTACATGTGGTGCTACATCAGTGCAGTGTGGCGTAAACTTATGGTGCCATAGCTGCCACATAGTATGTCAAGAGCATGATATGTATGTTGCCATGTGTCCTTTTTTTTTGTTTTTTTTTTCTTTCCCCCTGTTGTCTAAGTTTATCCATCCACTTCTTTTTAAAGAACACTAGGCTAAACTCAAGAGGGAGGGTGAATTGAGTTTTAAGAACAAATTGTAATTCTTTTTCAATACAAACAACTAAATGCAATAATAAAAGTAATCAAAGCAATAATAAAACAATAATAAGTATGGAAATTAAAAGAGATAAGGATAAAGAAGACCAAACTCAAATATAACGTGGAGTTCAGATCGCCTCTTACTCTCTACGGACACACAATGCCTCAAATTGAGGACTTCACACCACTTTATTGATTTCTCAATCTAAGCTCTAAGAGCTACACAAAAACAAACTTGATTACATAAGTTTCACACTCACAACTCTCAATACAAATCACAATCTCAACTTACAACACAAAAACTTAATTTCAACTCACAACACAAAAAACTTAATTTCAACTCACAACACAAAAAACTTAATCTTAACTCACAAGACAAAAACTCAATCTTAAGAATTATTGGTGTAGTGCTTTTAACTTTCAATACTTTCCAACTAATAGCTCATAAGCACCACACTTCATATCTCTTTACATATTAGCAATTTATGGTATAAGAGACAATGAGAACTATAGACAACAAGAATACAAGAGAATGTTGAAATATTGCAACAAAAGATCAGTTCTCTACTGTTCTTGGTCAAGTTGTTGAGCATTTATATCATCCTATTCAATTCTTCTCGTTATAGTGCATTAAATACTCTAACGACTAGTTATATTACACTTACTAGCATGCCGATACTTTGCACTACCGATAAGTCGGTACCTTGCATTATCAACAAGCCAATAACAAAATACTTTACTAACATGATAACAAGTAAGTTAAGCCGGTTCCTTCAAGCCGGTGAGCTTTTCTTTATATTTTTCAAGGCTTTATACCATTAGCGTGATTCTTCCTTAAGTCGTCAACCCTGTAGACCAAATACCACTTAAAAATTCATTTAATGCATGACAAACAAATACTCTTTACAATCTAACTTCAAAATCATTTGATCACTACTCAAAAGATTAAATTTCTTGTAGAGATAATTGATATATTTAATCATTAAACAAATTAATTAATCTTATTCAATTACCTTAATATAATCGAATAATACTTAGTTTAATAATTCTCTTGTTTTGTTTTCTACAAAAACAACATGTTTAGTTATATACTTTTTATTTTGTTCTCATCAAAATCAATAAGTTTAATTATACACTTTTTGTTTTGTTCTCATCAAAATTAAATAATGAACCATAGGTTCAACACTTCTCATTTTCAATTCTTTTTTTTTCTTTTTTTTTTTTTTTATATACGAAACAAGACTCGATTAATTCTCTAACTCCAAAAAAATCACATTATGCTTTTTAAGAAAATGAGGAGTTTAATAAACATATGCTCAAAATATTTCTAGAAATTATCCAATTTGATCAAATTAACATCTTGATTTTTACCTGCATTAAGCTTTTATTTAAAAACTTCAAATAGCCATAAATTATTTAGTTTAAATCTAATTAAGGTATGGTTTGAGGTCATAAACTCTTAAAAATATGAATTTTCAAAATGAGTTAGCTGAATCCGAGTCAGAAAAATTGATTTTCAATAAAAGCCCATTTTTATATCGAATTCTTAATTCGATCAAATCACGTATATTTATTTTGACTCTAAAAACCGTTTTTTATCTCAAAAAATTATTTTTACCCTAAACTGAACTAAATGAATCACTGTGTGATACTTTTCATGATTTTTTTATATTTTAGGTTTCTTTGGGATTTTCTTATTTTTTGGTTCTTTTTTTCTCATTTTTTATTTTAATTTTTTTTCTTATTTTTTCAATTTGTTACATTTTTATTTTTTTGGCCTTTTCTAAAAAAAAAAAAAAAGGTTTTCTAAATTAAAGATGACCTAAAGAAGACAAAAATTGAGTGTCTACAGCTACTCATTTTTGTGGCGAAGTTTGGTAAAAACTTTACCACAAAAACTAAATAGAGACTTCGTTTTTACTCTTGTAAGAGAAAGAGAGTTCTGAAAAAGGTTCTTGATGGTAACTTTGAGATATGAAATAGGCTACCTTTAGAATGAGCTCCTTTGTTAAGCTATTAATCAAGGAAAGTGGAAAGAGTTACTTGCGGTTTGTCTTAGCGAGACCCTATGGTTTCCTAAAGGGAATGATATCATGGATGCTATCTAAGGATGGGGCTTCTTCTAATCTGTCTAAATGAGACCCTTTGGTGAGATATTTTATTCAAAGGGATGAAGTAAATGGAAGAGTTAGTCATTTGACTGGTTAAGGCTTTTATGAGATACCTTATCCTAAACAGAATTTGATGGGTTAGGACTCCTATGAGATATCCTACTCTAAAAGGTGGATAATGTCCTAATAGGTCAGTAATTCCAAATAACTTTACTAAGATGGATGACACATAATGGGCTTGCAATCTAAAGTTCTAAAGAGGGTAGACAACACTCCATCGAGTAGGCAATCCACATATTTTGGAAAATGGGAAAGCGCTCCACTAAGCAAGCGGTCCACAAAGCTTTAAAATAGGATATCACTCCATTGAGCAAGCAATCTAAAGACTTTTAAAAATGGAACAATGCTCTACTGAGCAAGTGGTCCATAAGATAGTGCTTAAGCGAGTAGGCAATCCTTGGAAATTTAAGGTAATGCTTTATTAAGCAGGCGATCCAAATAAAATAAGATAATGCTCTAATAAGTAAGCAATTCTAGGACATCGCTCCTTTGAGCAAGCAATCCATGAGAATTTTAGGATAGTGCTTTACTAAGCTGGTTATCTAAGTAAAATAAGATAGCGCACCATCGAGCAAGTGTTCTAGAAATTTTTGAAAACAGGACAGCACTCTATGGAGCAGGTAATACTTAGGAAATTTAGAAAAGGATGGGCCAATGCTTTATTGAGCAAGCAATCCTGAATCTTGACAAACACTTATTTCAAATTGGTTTTCTTTGAAAGTTGTTTTAGATGAATGGATGGAGATTCCTGATGTAGCTATTAGGGAGTGAGCCTTTGAACTTAAGATGAACAGATTAACTTCAGAGAGAGGGAACCTTTGAAATTGTGATCCAACTTGTGTAGATGGACTAATTGCCATTTAGATTGAGTTTTGATCAATAATGTAATTATGGAGGATTTAGTAGAGATTGACAAAGACTTGGCCATCAAGGCAAAAAAAAAAAAAAAAAAAAAACTTAAATGGATTGGATTGAGTTGTTCAAATCTTGGCTATGAGGGCCAGCTTGACAGGTAGGTAGTTACCTGAATTAGGCTTATGAGAAGGTCTTAAAGACTCAAGTTTGAAAAGTTCTCTAAAGTCAAAATTATTTTGAAAAATTTTCCCCCTTTCTTAATTTTTTTTTTCATAGAAAACTTTCTTCTTCTTCTTTGTGAAAACAAGGATTGTGCAAAAAAAAAAAAAAAAAAAAAAAAATATTACTAACAAGTAAGAGGGTTTTACGGGCTTTAGAGATTGTTGATAGATTGTGGGCTTGCCTTACTACTTGATAGTCATTTGCTCTCTTACATACATTATTTAAAGCTCAGGCTTGTGCTTAAAAGTTATAGCTAATGGGCCAAATTAGGTTCTTAGGTAACTTAGCATTCTCTTGATCCCATCATCACGTCTTCAAATTTTCTTGGGCTCTATCATGATTTCTTTTGATGAGATCTCTCCTCTCTCCTTTTATTTTATTTTATTTTTTTTTGTGTCACTCATGTTAGGCTATAGGCCTTATTTTTCAACATTGAGCAAATGACTTACTAGGATTGTAAGTCTTTAAAGCTTTTTTGTCTTGAAATAGGTATCCTACTCATTTGAATTATCTAGTCTAAGAGGGCTTCCTCACTTTCTTTGTTTGAAATTCACTCTTGACCTTAGATTCTAAAAATTATGGTCGGTCTTACAAGTGATGCACCTTAATCAATCAGCTAGGTGTTTTTTTTTGGACTCGTAATGCAATATGAGCTTTTAGTTAATGGTTTCAAAAGGATTAATGTATGGGCTTATTTTGAAAGAGTTATCTTCTTAATGTAGGTTTACAAGTTAAGATCCCTCATGAAAAACTAAAACGGGCTTACTCCAGTTTCATGAGTAATTTTTAGCCTAAGATAATTAAGTTCCTTTAATTGGAAGAGCCTCTCAGGGGTAATGTCATCAAAGGGCCTACAAAATGAGATGACCATTGAGTTTTGAGCTATAAGTCTTGTCTTCTTGATATGCTTGGGCTTCTTTAGGCTTTATAAGGTGCCCTGGGATTTCTTCACTTTTTGATACTCTCTCTAAGCTTATGTCTCATGAATTTTCCTTCTTGTTGCATAAGGAAATACATCATTAATGCCCCATTTTTTCTCTCATTTTTCTTTTCACTTCTTTTTTTTTTTTTTAATTTTTTTCTTCTTTTCCCATCTTTTCTTTTTTCCTTTTTCTTGATACTCTCTTTTTGGTTTTTTCCTCTCTTTTTCTCACCTTTTCCTTTCTCTCTTTATTTCTTTTCACTCATTTTGAGCTTCTTCTTGCAAGCTTTCAATGAAGGTAATGACTTCTCCTTTTATCTTTTGATGGGATGGAGATGCTCGCTTCTTCAACTATCTCTTCTTGGATGGTTAACAACTTAAAATATGTCAATCTTCTAAAATTGAGGCTCTTCTTCCTTTCGAAGGGAATGCATTATCAATAGTAAAAATTACTCATGAATTGATGCAATTAAGGCAAACACAAATTAGTTTATCCTTTTTCTCCTAATTAATGACCATAGCCTCATAATTGCCATAGTACGGGGGTGGTTCTTGACATAGTTTAATTTTGGAGACACTTCTTTAAGAGACATAAATGAGCTTACAATGGATAAATGTCTTTAGGGTGGAGAAATGAATGTCTACAATCATTTTGACTTGCATATTAAGTTTAAAATAGACCTCTTTTAAAAAATGAGTCTAAATTCTTCACATTAATGTCGCTCAACTCTTAAGTGTGTTTAGGATTAATGTTTGGGACTTGGTTTGTCTCTTTTCATCCTAAACTCTTTAATTGGTAGGATACCTTTACTTGTTGGATCTTCAATTTTTCCCTAAAAAAATGTCCTACATTGACGAACACGTGTGCCCCCATATTCATTTGGAAACTTGTTTGCCCCTTTATTTGCCTCAAAACTAGTCATTTGAGCTGGTCATCTAATCTCATCAAAATCCCCTTAATTGAGATGGGCTTGTTATTTGGCCATATAATTGCCATAGACAGATTTAATAGTTTGGGCTCAGTTAACCTTCTTTGAGAGTTTGTTGGTTTGAGCCAGCATCTTCTTGTTGCAGTTGTGAATGATCCAATTATCTTCTCTTGGATTGATTGTTCCCTAAGTTTGAGCTTCCAACTTTGGTGGGTAATCCCTTTAAGTAATAGTAGACTCTTAAGGGTTGTTCTTGGCAAGTCTTTCCTAATAGGCTTTCCTTTTCTACCCCCTAGCAATAGGATTCAATGGTCCCTTAGCATGTGGTTTATTTCAAACTTCATGATTTAGAGCAAATGACTACAAGCTTTAGGTTATGTTGATCTGTTGAAAAGAAATCCTTAAGCCAATGAGGATCTCTTACATGTCAATAAAAACCCTTTAATTTTTCTTTTCTTTTTTAAATTCTTCTATAACCTTAAAGGAAAGTTAAGACTTGATAGCATTTAGTGAACTAGGTAAGATCATTGAAGAAGGGAAAGTGGCCTAGCTTAAAACCTTAAAAGATGATTGAAGAAGAAAACCAGAAAAGATGACTGAAGAAGAGAAAGTGTTGCTATGGGCTGGCTTAGAACCACAAAAGACAATTGAAGAAGGGAAAGCGCCTCCATTGGCTAGCTTAGAACCACTAAAGGCGATCATGGAAAGGAAAGTACTCTAAAGGAAATGTAAGACGAGTAGCACTTTATAAGTTGGCTAGGATCTTAAAAGATTATTGAAAATGAGAAGTGCCCTATAGGTTGGCTAGGAAGCTAAAAGGTAATTAAAGAAGGGAAAGTGCCCTATGAGCTTACTAAAGCCTAAATGATTATTGAAGAAAAAAAAGCACCTTGTAGGCTAGCTTAAGCTTGAAAAATGTTTGTAAAAGATAGATAGTGCTTTGAGACTTGGCTAAAATCCTAACAGATGATTGAAGAAGGGAAATCACCTTAATTAGAGAAGGGAAAGTGCCTTATGGGCTAGCTTAAAAGACGATTGAAGAAGGAAAGCACCTTGTGGGTTGACTTAAAAGACGATTAGAGAAGGAAAAGCACCAGGTAAGCTAGCTTAAAAGATGATTAAAGAAGGGAAAGCATGTTGTAGGCTGGCTTAAAAGACAATTGAAGAAGGAAAAGTATCTTATGGGCAAGCTTAAAACCTTTAAAGACGATTAAAGGAGAGAAAGTGCCCCGTAGGCTAGCTTAAAGCCCAAAAATATTCATGAAAGAGGGATAGCACTTTGAGAGCTAGCTAAAACCTAAGAAAATGATTAAAGAAAGCAAAGTGCTCTATAAGCTGGCCTAAAACCTTTAAAGATGACTAGAGAAGGAAAAACACCCTATGAGCTAGCTTAAAACCTTTAAGTATGATTAGAGAGGGAAAAGTGTCCTATGGGCTGGCTTAATTCCCAAAAATATTTGTTAAAGAAGGATAGCACTTTGGGAGCTAGCTAAAACCCTAGAAGATTATTAAAGAAAGGAAATGCTCTATGAGTTGGCCTAAAACCTTAAAATATTATTAAAGAAGGAAAAATACCTTATGGGCTAGCTTGAAACCTTTAAAGACAGTTAGAGAAGGGAAAGTGCCTTATGGCCTAGCTTAAAACCCAAAAATGTTCATAAAAGAGTGATAAAGCTTTAGGAGTTAGCTAAAACCCTAATAAAGGTGGTAGCTATTTGTAAATTACAAATCCTAGATAAAGTGACAACTATTGACAACCTCAAGAAAAAAATTAAAGAAGGAATCAAAATTTTTTTTTTGTGTTCCTTTTTTTTTTTTTTATAATCCCTATTATGATGAGAACTATAGTCAAAGGTGTTAGTTCTTAAGAGAATAATCACTATTAACAAATTGAAGGGAGATGATTACAACCTAAGGTAAGGATAAATAAGTACTATATTTTTTTTCTTTTTTTTTTTTTGGATTTTTTTCTTTGATTTAGACAATTATTTATAGGGAGACCTAATAAAAAATAAATTATACCTATAAATTTGTTAGATTTTATTAAAGAGAGAGTAATCTTATAAAAGGTAATGAAACAAAAAAGATAGACGTCACTTACATAATTATCAATTTATAAGACGACTAAAGGTAACAAGACATAGACTCCCATTTTTGAGATTATTTTTTCTTTCCTTTTTCTTTTTTAGTTTAATTTTCAAGGAGCTATTCATAGGTCAAAAGATTAATAGAGTTAATTTGCTATCTTGAGGGAAGAAATGGCAATTGAAGATGCTAATAATGTGACTACTAAGAGGAGGAAACAAAGGTGTTAGTGATACAAACAACATAGGCATTTTTTATTTTTCTCATTTAACTATTTTTAGCCTTTGTTTTCTCATTTTTCTTCAATTTTTCAGTTTCCTTTTTGATATTTAAGACTAGTAGGTCAAACTAATTATAAGACCCTTTTATTTTACAAGGTGATCTAATGGGGGAGAGGTCTGATAAATAATATTTATATGATTGATAACTTATAAGTGAACTTATAGGTGAGAAATAATACAACCTAAAAGAAAGAATTATTTGAAAAGAAACGATTACCTAAAGGAAGAGGTTGATTTTATTGTAAGGGTAACAAAAGGTTACAAGTACTAGTGGAGAGAATACTTTAGTTTCTCAATGTGACGAATTGGAAAATCTAGTGGAAAAAAGATTTTATTTGAAGGTCACATGATATGTTGCAAATTATCAATGGAAGAACTTTAAGCTAGTGATTACTTTACAATTTATCTACAACTCCTTTTTAAGAGGTTTTATTATCAAGTAGGACTGAATCTTTACATATTATGTTAAATCTTGGTGGTTTAGAGATTAATTCACAAGCTCAAAATGTCTCTAAATTTAGGAGTAACCTTATTTATAAGTTGAATGGGTTCATTTTTTTAATTAAAGAAAAAATAGCATGAATATACATCAACAAGAAATTAAATAATAAACCCCATAATGAATGAGAAGTATACAAATACAATAGTGGGCAATTGAATACTTGTGTAGTAATTATATGAAGTTGTAACTTTATGAATTTGCACAAGAAGTATTAAATGGGCTAGATCCTTGATGGGCCTATAACCTCTTTTTTTTTTATAATGAAAGGAAAATAATTGAATATTATTGAATTTACAACTTTTATTTATTTACATAAATCGTATTATTTTTCATTTACCAATTTATGAACATGAATGCAATTGGTTATGTTCTAATGGTTCTTAAGTTTTAAAAGCCTTAAATGGATCATTGGCCTATTTGAAACTTGAGCAGGGTTAGCCAACTTGGTCCCAAGTGGTGGTTACATCACATCACTCGAGACTTAGACAATGTCTCCCCTGCTAAGTTCCTAGGACGGTCTGGGTTTAACTGCATCTAAACACATATTTCATGATTTCCCCATAAAAAGCCCCTTTAAGGCCCATTAGTCCTTTTCATATTTTGGATTTCCTTACAACACTTGAACAAGAGTAAATACCAATGTTTATAAGAAGTGAAAGGAAAAGAATAGAAAAACTCAATTAAAAAAGGATCAAGCCATGAAAAGGAAAAGTCCAATTATTATTTTATTTTTACAAAACCAAAGGTCCAATTAATTCATTTATGGACTTCTTTTATGACTAACCTACAAACCGATCCCTAGTAAAGTTACCAAACCGCCAAGTTGAAAATTTGACTTCTCTTTTTTCATATCCTAATCTATATTAAATCTGCCCCACTTAACACAAATCTCTCGACCAAACTAACAAAAGGTTTTTTTTTTTTAAAAAAAAAAATTTTGAAATAGGAGTCACCAATCGAAATTGGGAAAACAAGTGAAATTATGGTTTGTGGGTGGATAAACCCTAATTATAGCTATTGGTTTACGAGCTTTCTAAAAAATATTTTAGAAAAATAAAAATAAAAATAAAAAAAAACCTTAGATTTAGATGCTAACTTATTAAAACACAATGGTTTCCATAAAAAAATTTATGAAATTACTTAATGAACCGTAAATAGGTTTTCAAATAAATTGAGTTTCTTTATTAAAAAAAATTATAAAAAGGGGATAAACAAAATTTTTTAGTTTGGGTTGTCTGAAATGCCTACATACCCATAAAGCGGGATTAAGACCAAAATAGTTCTCAATTGATGAAAATTTTAGTTTGTTGGTTTATTTTATTTTTGAAAAACTCTTTTCACTTTAAGTTCATTAAATTTTATTAAATTGAAAAAAATGATTTTAGGTCTATTTTGGAAAACTCTAAAAAGAACTCCTAAATTTGGAAAGGCCAATTTATTTTTTATTTAAGAAAACATTTTATTTTATGAAAAAAATAATAATTTTGGGAGAAAGCCCATCCTTATTTGAAAACAACTTTACTTAAGTATGGTAAAACACATTAATGAGATCACATACAAATTACAACAATTATCAAGGCATATAAATTAGCATAATCACATGACCTAATTATCATGCAAACCAAATATAATATGCAAATTTATTAACCTAACATGTTAATTTATTAGAATGCTAGCAGCTAAACATGTCAAAATGCGAATTTAATTATTACAACATAAGGTTCCAATTTATTCATTAAAACTAATTATTAACTAAAATCTAACATGCCAATTACCAAACACACTAATTATTTATTAAAGCCTAATCATGCAATCACACTAGTTATTTATTTAAAGCTTAAACATGCAATCACACCAATAAATCAAAGTTTAATCATGCAAACATAACAATTACTTTTAAAGTCTAACTATATGAAAATTAATTAACATATTAATATAAAATACATTATTTAAGTGAAATCACAACCAGAAAAGATCAAAACACATTTTTTATAAATTTTTTAATTTTTTTTAAAATTTTTGCATTGAAAACAACACAACACAAAAAGGGAGAAAGACTTACCTCATGTGCTGATCAAACTGTGATCGGTTTGGGGGTGGTCCAACTGATTCTCAAGGTAAGGTTGGTGACTTTGGACTCATGAGATGTAGAATCACAACACCCTCAAGTTGATTTTTGGAAAACCTAAGCTTATCTCTTGCAATTTCAAGAAAACTTCAAGTTAGTTAGGAACAAACCCTAAAAGCATCATTTTTAAATCAAATTTAAATTACTCTCTTAAATCACGAAATTAAAACAATTCACCCATTGAGCAATATAGATTATTCCACTATTTTGGTTCTCTTTAATTTGCTCCATAATGAGAGAAATCAAAGAGAGAGAAAGGATTTAGCATTATGAATTACTAAAGAGACAAACTATTAATTTCATATAATGTGGTGATTTTCAATGCTTAAGAGTTATTTGAATATGTAGAAGGGAGTCTTATTTACTGTGTCAAGTCATGATTCCTCCTCAAAAAACATCCATATTAGGAAAAGATTAAATCTTGGTGATGATAGCAAGTTTTTGAACGTGTCTTGGTTTCTTCCATTTTTGATCTAATTTGGACGCATTTTTGCACAAAATAATGGAAATTAAAAGTGCACACAACTCATGGCTGATGTCCTTGCTTGTTTTATGTCTAGTTATATTGTTAATTTGCAAAAAGAATCATTGATTTTCCTAAAATAAACAAGAATGTATAATATGGGCATTTATTAGTCATCCGATTTTGTTATTTTTATTTCTCCTATTTCCCTTAATAATAATTGAAAATATGGACCTTCCTAAATAATAGACTTCCCGAGCATTTATTTCCATATTTTTCCAAATTTTTTTGTGACAAAAAAGTGAGTAAAATTGGGTAAAAAGTACTTAAATATAAGTTGCCAAAACAAAACCTAGGTCATTGTTTTCCATTCTATTCTTCAAGACACGAAACAAGAGAAGGGGAGGGGGAGGCCTTTGACCCAATCAAAGCAAGGTGCTACATGGCACCCCATGACAAGGCTACATGATGCTACGTGGTGCAAAATTGTGGTACTACGTGACATGTCAAGAGTATGTCCCTCTCTTTTTTTCTTTTCTCTTTTTTTGTTTCTCCTTTTCCCCCTTTATCCAAGTCATCTATTTACTTCTTCTCATTTTCAATTCCTTTTTTTTTTTAACACATAAAATAAGACTTGATCAATTCTTGAACTCCTAAAAGATTACATCCCACTCTTCAAGAAAATGTGGAGTCTAATAGACATATGCTCAAAAAATTTCAAAAAATAATCCAATTTTATCAAATTAGGATACCAATTTTTATCTGTGTTCGGCTTTTATTTAAAAACTTCAGATGACTATAAAATTTTCATTTTAACTTCGATTAAGGTGTGATTTGAGGTCATAAACTCTTAAATATTCATTTTCACTAGCTTTAGTTGTTTCGGCTGGAACATTAGGGACCTCTTTTCAAACATAAGGGGTCTCTTTTATAGCAGGCTCTTTAATAGGTGTAGGAGTTTCAATATCAACCAGTTGGTTGTCATTTTGCCCTTGACCTTTTACTCTTACCTCGCTGTCGACCTCTCCATCTTCATCATTATTGGCATCATCATTATCTAAGTCGACAAAGTCGAGGCAAGAGAGTTCATAGTCAGGATGAACTTTTAAAACCTCCTCCTTGGCCAATTATACCCCTTCCAATAATTTCTTGTGGAGAATTTCTCATATTACCAGCTTGGGGTGACAAGTAATAATGCCTCCTCTACATAAGGCTTAGCCTTAAGAGCTTACTCTAGTTTTGCCAAACTTGTTTCAAGTTTGGAGTTCTTGGTCTCTAAGTCCTTTATTTGGACCCTTACATTGTCTTCTTCCTCACTCATTGAGGCAATCATTTACCTCAGGTTCTAACATTTTTTCCTATCTATCCCATAGCTGATCCTTCAACTTCTTAGTCTCTTTAAAGAGCTCATCATTTTTATCTTTTAAGCTTGTCACCTCGTGCATTGCCAATCCATCACTAGCGGCTTAGTTGCAAGCTCTGCTTATAGCTTTCCAACCTCCATCTCGGCCTTGACTTTTGCATTCTTAGCTACAATAGTTTGTACTTTTGAGGAGTTGTAAGCCTCCTCCGCCTTCTACGCTAGAATGATAAAGTAATGGGTTGATAAGCATTTGAGCACATATATATACACATAAGACTAAATTTACCTTTCCTATCTCCTCCTTGACCTCATCTATGGACATCAAAACATGATTGTTACTGCCACCAACCCTATCAACATCCCTTTTGACAATCTCCTTATCCTTTGGTAGAATGATCCTTAGTAGGGCTTAGGATTTTGTTTTATCCCCTAAAGCAAAATTGGTGTTCAGAATGGTACGTAATAGTAACTCTCCTCGATTTAAGGAGTAAACTCGATAGATTTATGCATAAAGCTTTGTCTCGAAGGGCCTTCTTAGCATTCTCATCCAACTCTTTGCTCTTCTTGGATGTAGGTTCTCAAACATGTTCCTTTCCTTTCTACTTTTTGGGGCTCGCCGCGAACGTCAACTTTACTGATGCTAAGCTATCGACAACCTCTATTGGAACAATCTCCATGGCCTCATTAGGAGCGGCAATTTGGCTAGGCTTACCAATAGGCTTCTCTTTAGTTACATTTTTAAGGGGAGGTGGCATTTCTTTTTCTTTTTGTAGGAGCTCCAGAAAATTTTCCTATTGAACAACTTACTTGCTATCCAGTCGAGCCATCTCCTTTTTCTTCTTTTAGACAGCTTGTCCCTACACTTTACTTTGATTTAAGGCAACTTTAGTAATACGCTAATCAAGTTTTTTGTTTTTTAGCCTTGGCTTGGGCGAGCAGCTTTTTTAGTTCTACATCACTTGGACCCATGTTTATAAAATAAGAAGAGTATTACAACTTGAAGCTAAAAGTATATATAACTTGTGAATCGATGTCAAGTGAAGCTCAAAGGCAAAGGATCTCTCCCTATGAGTTGTAAAGATTAGCTTCCTTCTTACAACTCGTCTCAGCATGGTGAATAGATTGAGCCATACCTTCCTTATCAAAAAATATTGGCTCCCCCCTTCTCATGACCCTCAATAATTCTCTTGATATTTTAGAAAAACATTTTATTGTGCCACCTATCTTGGATCATTTTTTATATCTTTGGTCTTACTAAGTTCTATCCACTTAAGCCAAAAATGAAGATCCACATCCAACCTAACTGAGATATACTTGTTATGCAACTTGTGAATCTTAAACTCTAGGCCATCCATGAACTTGTGGCTATACCTTACTACCACATGGAACCATCCATCAAGTTGGCATTTGATTAGAGAAAAGAATCCAAACAATTGTGGTGTATTCCTAGCTTCGAGCTCCTCACAAATTATTTCAAAAACAATAAGGAGCCTATATGTATTAGGAGAAAACATACTTAGTAAATACATGGAAATAGTTGGAGAACTATTTTTGAAAATTAGAAAAAAGAAGACGCAACCTAAACTCAAAATATTTCAAATAAAGACGAAACTCACACTTAATTGGGAAACATACCCTCTAGTCCTCCCTAGGCTTACGAAGATGCCACTTAATTAGAAGATCTTCGAAATACTTGTTATATCTAGGGACAATCGCCCTAATGGCCATACTCTTCACTCCATTTGGTGAATCAATATTATACACTAGGTTATTATATAAATACCTAACAAGTGACACGCCCTCTTCATCTTTAGGATGAACATCTATTGGGAGTGCATCTATGTAAGTAAGCTTCCCCCATCTCTCAATTGCGCTATCTGTCAAGCTACCAAAAGTAGAAGTTAACTCAGTTGTCTCATAGGCTGGTTGGGGGTGAAAGTAGCCTTAGAGTCAGTAAGAGTGATTGAATGGATTTTGCTCCTAGCTAAACTAGATGGAGCATTGAGAACATGAAAGAAGAGAGAAAAATAGAAAAAAGAACTTTAAAGTTTTATGTACAACAGTTTTAAGAGAGAAGACTATAGGGAACTAGGATGAACAAAGTAGAAAATGTGAAATGGAGCCTCTCAAAGGCTTTACAAGTATCGCCCTAAATAACCTTCTTCTTGGAGAATGAAAGGAAAGATGATTGGGATTTGCATGTAATTTGATTACCAAGTGTTAATAGAAGACACATATACATCATCAAAAATCCAATGGATGCAGTATCGTTGACAGTTACTAAAATATGCAGTGTAATAATTACAGAATTGATAACTATCCTACGTGTACATGTTGAGTATGAGTAGGTGAGAAAAAACGAAAAGTTATGATCTTTCAGTTGAGAACTCGTGCGACGCGTTAGAGCGAACATTGAGCGAAACATGAAGGCACCACTTGAGAGCCCAGTAGCCTTGTTCGGTAGTGATGTGGTGATCCAAAAGTATAGGCATAGGTTACCTAATTCCTGATTAGAATGAATTGGAGAATACCTCCTTATGCACTCCAATACTCAAATTCTTGACTATGGGAGTTGAGGTGGGGGAATGATAGTGGAATTTTACCCCAAATTATAGCATGGTACAGTACTTGCCGAGCTAATATACTTTGCTAAGGTTGGCAATGCGACCTAATCTGATGACTAGGGGGACTTTGGGCCTAACTAATATGATGGATTGAAAAGTCTAACTTACCCCATTTAAATACTTTTAATTTGAATAAAGGTACGAATAGTTTATCATCCACCCAGCTTAACTGCATAACTACCCACTCCCCTTATCTTTCAACATGTGATTAAATTAAGAAGTCACCACGTGACCTATGACAAATGAACTACCCGTTACTATGGTTTTCGGACAAAAGCTAATAAATATGGAAACATCAATACCGTAAAAGCTCTCTACACTTTTTAAGAACTCACTCACCTACTTTCTTTACTTTAATCTTCCGTATATTAACTTAGGGATCAAAATGGCTATATCGAACTAGCCCCAATTTCCCTTAGCTTAACTTTCTTTCTTTCTTTCTTTCTTTCTAAAATCAATCTATAACACCACTTAAGACCAACAACATGACTCTACTTAATTTCCTTTTAGTTCACTAATTACATGAGCATTAATTACTAATTTAATCTATACATCAACAACATTGGCAAAGTGGTAATTATTAAAGAGTCAATATTATGATTTACATCTCAACTTTACCATTTGTTTACAATTATATATCTTAAATTTCAATTTATTTAATTATATATCCAATTGGAAGTTTTATTGTTACTGTTTATATCTTAATTAATTCTAATTCACACTGATAGTATAATCGGTTAAATCAACTAATGCAATAGCCACCCATAACCTTAAAGAGGTTGTACAACCTATAATACATAATTACTAGCTACCCTTTGCAAGACAATGGGTTGTGACCCACTTAAAAAATATGGATTATGAGACCCATTAGCAGCCTTAAGTGATTTTCTATAATCTTAAGAAGATCGCATAACCCTTCTAAGGTCATAGGTAGCTATCTCATTAGCTAATTAAGTTGACTATATTAACGATGTAGATTTGAGTTAATCGAGGTATGAATATTGATAACCAAATTTGTATAATTGAGACAAGTTAAAGTTTCAAGTATATAATTGTTAAAAGTGTCAAAATCGAGATGTAAATAATGACCTTTATTTAATAAACGAAAATGACAATTAATCTTCATTGATAAGCCCCTATAGGTAATAGGGGATGTTAATATAATTTTCCCTTTATGAAAATGTAAAATTAGGAGAAAATGTTATTTATAAGATGCTAATGACACCTATTATGAGTAAATCTCAAGTACTCAATGGATGATTTTAACGGACACTTGATAAAATATATAAAGGATATATTCAATTGTTGTGATCTATATTTAGTGGAGAAATGATTCAAAGTCATTACATACTACGTGTATAATACATATGTAGTATTTGTTGCTATATATAATAGATATAAATTATAGATAGTAATTGATTTGGAAACTATACATATAATTATTATATGTGTCAATATTTTATTGATATTTACACATTATGTATACATAACATGTAATGTTTATTACCCAATGAATCTTTTTTCTAGTGTCTAGTGTCTACTATGTCCTTTAATTTTGATAAATAAATGCCACATTAATGTAAATAATAATTATTCGACAGAATGCAGCATGTGCTATAAGTGGAAGAAGTAAATTTTCATGTGTAATTTCAACATAGATCGAGTAAAATATAAGTTGGTCATGGAGATTCTGCCTTCCTATGTTGTGTGTATAGAAAAAGTGCTCAATTAGTGAGTACGTTATAATAGTATAAGAACAAAAGTTAGATAATCCCTTCATCAATTTTTTGACAAATGGAATAACGAAAATTTGTATATGGATCCAATTTCCAATTTATGACCCCCATTGTCCTATGTACGGCCCCATTAGACAAGATAAATCACACAACATTTTCACTCTATGATAGTTGAGTTTTTTTTGTTGTTGTTTGTTTTGTTTTTTTTAACATAAGGAAATATTACCTCAAACTGCATATAAATTTGACATTTGCCTGCTAAATGGCTAACTAGTCAGTTAGCCACTAATCAATATACCCCAATATAGTTTCAAACCATCAAGTCATAACTGCCACAGGGTAGGACAGCCGTTTACATACTCCAAAGCAGCTTAACCGTTAATTTACTACTCATTTAAAGTGGAATAGTAATGGATATAACTTACAGATTTATCATATCCCTCAAAAAAAAAAAAAAAAAAACTCTTAAAGACGAGATATAGATATTGTTGAGTGGCACCTAATAGTTTTCAGCTTGATAACATAATAATGTCTAAAGATATAGGAGGTATAGAAGCTGGTGAATGCAGTAATCCTTCAGCTAACAGAAATGTTGACTTTTTTTCTTCACCGAACGTTTTGGTCCTAACGCAGAAGGTATACAAAACTTCCAACTTTTTCCTATTATTTAATAATGGATAAAATTGCAAAAAAGAAAAAGAAAATCTTCTTATTTTCAAACCCTAGGCCAAGAAGCCTCAAATAAATGAAAGATGAAACAAAGAGATTTATGACTCACTTGTTTTATGTTTTCTGATCTGTATGCATGTCTTCTTTTTTTTTTTTTTTCCATCTCGATCACGTGTATGTTATATGATATATTTATAAAGAATTTAACGATAGCCTCACAGAGAATAACACAGATCATGCGTTTATCAAATGAACGAATTAGGCTAGTTGACTGCAAAGCATCAATCTTGTTTTATAATTTTCCTTTTTGACAATTGATCCATGTCTCGGTTGGCCGCTTTGAGAAGTTTTACACTAACCAGTAAAACTATCCGTCTTTCCCTATCTAGTAACATGTATATATTAGCTGGAAATTTACTTAAATTTTCTTGGTTTGCTTTCAACAGGTAATTGCAGAAGCAGTTGGGACATACTTTGTAGTATTTGCTGGATGTGGCTCTGTAGCTGTAAATAAAATATATGGTTCGATTACGTTTCCTGGAGTATCTGTTGTGTGGGGTATAATTGTAATGGTCATGGTCTATTCCCTTGGCCATATCTCCGGTGCCCACTTCAATCCAGCAGTCACCGTTACTTTTGCCATCTTCCGACATTTTCCTTATAAGCAGGTCAATTCCAATACGCTTAGCCTCGTATGAGATATTAAAGATTATTTAAAAAGTACTTTATACCAATACACTATATAAAACTTTTTATGTTATTCTTTTACGACTTAATGAGTTTATAAGATTTCATTAGAGACAGATATGAACGAATAAATTTAAGATATGTATTACTTTTCTAATAAATTATTAAACGTTTTATGACATGACGGTATGTATATAAATTTTTATTTACTTTCACTTACGACTAAATAGATGAACTATGTACAGGTGCCCTTGTACATCGTGGGACAATTGCTAGGAGCAATTTTAGGGAGTGGGACACTATGCCTTCTTTTCAACGTGAAATCAGAGGCATACTTTGGAACAGTCCCAACTGGATCAAACATTCAATCATTTGTTCTTGAGATCATCATCTCCTTCCTCTTGATGTTCGTCATATCTGGTGTTGCAACAGATAATAGAGCGGTGAGTAATTTGAGCTTTCTCCTGCCTTCGAAATTGCTAAGAAACAACTCATAAATGTCTCTTACGTGCTAAAAGTATTTACTATTGTTGTAATTCTTACTATACATTTATATTGTTTTGAAGATTGGAGAATTGGCTGGCATTGCAATTGGAATGACAATCATGTTGAACGTTTTCATTGCCGGGTAATTATCTCCTTTCATAATCCCTAATTTAGTTAAGGATAAATACCATATTTGGTACTTGAAGTTTATCCATTATTACAATTTACTACCTAAAGTTTGAAAGTTTCAATTTATTACTCCATATTTTTTAAGGTCATTTATAGTGTTTAAATAAGTAGTTAATTGAAAAAAATGGACAAGTTTAGGTAGCTAATTGTAAAAGTAGACAAAATTCAAGTAATTAATTGTAAAAATAAGTAAAATTTATGTACCAAACCGATACTTTTAAACTTTTAAGTAATAAATTACAAAATAAGATAAATTTTAGATATCAAATGTGATATTTATCCTATAGTCAAAACAACTTATACAAACTCCAAGAAAATTATGGTTTTTTGTTTTTATTTTATTTTATTTTTTTTTTTTTTTGGGTAAGATTGAATTTGAATTTGAGTTAGGAATACATCAACTGAATGGAAGTGCAGGCCGGTTTCAGGGGCATCCATGAATCCCGCAAGGAGTATTGGGCCAGCAATAGTGATGCACATTTACAAGGGGATTTGGGTGTACATAGTTGGGCCGTTAATTGGGATTATACTCGGAGGTTTAGTGTACAATTTGATTAGGTTCACCGATAAGCCACTCCGGGAAATCACCAAATCCTCTACTTTCCTAAACAGCATATCAAGGCATAATAGTTGCCATGTCTAGATTGATATTTGTTTATTTATGTACATAATTGTCAATCTCTCCCTTCTGGAAACACATGGGTAGTTTCAGGATTATATCTATATTATTTTCAAGGAGAAAAATGAACTACTTAGACTAAGTAGGTTTCTTTTGTACCTTTCCTCCCTTGGGTCGAAGGTTGTAGCTTAGCTTTTCCTGTATATTACATCAATTAAATATATAAATACTCAATCGCAAACTTCTCTTTTTATTAGTTTCATCTTGTGGGTTTGGTTACCTGCATTGGGATAATTACTCCATAAATCCACTAAGTATTTTGTTTGGTCCGTTTTTAGTGATAAAAGTAAGTTACAAATCCGTTTTCACAATGCATCTTAATCTTCAAAATTAATAGATCCTATCCCTTTTGGGGGCATGTTTGATATTCAATTTTAAAAGTCAATTTCAAGCATATGCCTTTTTACAAGAAAAGAAAAGAAAAAAAGACCTTAACTCTCGGATTTCAATTAACAATCCATTATTTTGCAGTACAAAAATGAATTGTTGCTATGTGTTGCTTATGGATATTGGTCGATAGAGATTTAGTTGAAATAGGGTTTCGTATAACCATATTAGCTTGCAAGATAAAAAAATTGTGAGGAGCACAGTGGTGTTATTCAATGTGGTTACTCCGATTCTTAAATAAGATCGGTATATTAGGAGAGTAAGAGTAAGAGTACTCGAAGGTAAAAAGTAGGCTCTGGTATGTAAAATATCAAGTAGTTTACCATTTGATGATAACCTCATATTTATAGAGGAGTAGAGTTGACAGTTAAAGGGGAGTTAGTAAGTAGAAGCCACATTCATAAGTATTGGGTAGTAGGGTTGCAATGTCTGATGTGGTCCATAAATGCAGGAGGTAGTTATGGATTCGGTCATCTAGCCTTATCCACAATCATCTAGCAATAGGTAATCGTTATATCTAGGTAGATTGTATCATGTGCCTGGATCGAGCCCAACAATGACGATGGGGAGGCTAAGTCTAGAGAAGTACAGCCTAGGCCATAAACCTAATCGGGTTGGCATAGGTTCGAGGGATCTAAATCTAATAGACTCAAGAGATCTAGATCTAAAAGGCCTTATCAACCCTTACAACCCACCCCCCTCACTACCCCCCATCCATCACCCCGATGCAGTTTCATTACCATTATGGAGCAAGGAGAAGGGAAAAATCAGCTCTTCAAGCGTGTAGTCAATTTGGTCTTGAAGTGCTTATATTGGTCAAGTGTCATGGTGCTAATGTTGCGATGCCGACATGGCAGTGATTGGAGTTTGAGCTAGCAAATGGCTAAGCGAAGATGTTCGAGCTGAGTGATAAGGGTCGAGAATGTGTGGTCGACCCAAGCAAGTTGCCACCTAGGCTGAGGTACGTGCTCTTGCCTTGATAAGATTTGAGGTACCAACCCCATCAAATGCCGAAGCATAACTCGTCCACTACTCATTCGGATATCTTATTTAATCACTTATTTTTGTTTATGTTATTTAGACATTTTATTTCTTATATTTTTTCTAAATTATTCTCATACTTATTTTGTATTTATGGGAATGCCACTAAGGCATCTTTTTAGTCCTTTTATTTATATGTTTACCACAATGTGTAAATAAAACACATATATAGAGTTTTAAGTAGGCTTGACATTTAATGAAAAACTCTTAAGACTTTTCTTTTAGAAAACTTCCCTTTACTTGCTTTTATCAAATTCTTTTAGCAAGAATTGTGGCAAGCAACCCTATCACTTAGACCAATGTGTTACATCCGGCGAGTCTTAAGTCATATTGGATTTTGTTAGTGCATCATATTCAGCTAGAAAGTTTACTGTTTGCTAAACACCCCACCCCCTCCATTTTTTGTTTTGGTTCATTGTAGCGTCTCTCCGTATGTCTAACCCTAGAGACGCATCAGGTTCATTGGTATCGAGGTACGGTTCTGATAAGGAAGCGTGCTAGGTTTTGTAAAGTTTTTATTCATGTATTATAGGTAGTTGTAAGCCTTGTAACTGTAGTATCGAACTTAATATATAAAGTTTAGAAAGATCGACTAAAGGATCTAATTGAGCCTAAATTATAAAACAAAACTAAAATTACTAGTAAAAGTGATCTCGTAAGTTTGAATTTGAGAGTATAAGTAATAAAATTATAGAATATTATAATATCAAATTTTAAGTATATTACCCGTTATTGATTAGAAATGTATAAAATGAATTTCGATAACTGACGAATCGTTGGAGATAAATTATATATATACTAAAAATCATGGAATAATATAAATAATATTTAGAAGTATTTACTTATACTCTATATGTATTTACGCATAGATAAAAATACGCGAAATTACAAAATTGTTAGAAAATTGTCAAATAATTAAAGAAAATTATAAAAAAAATTAAGGAAAAATTAAAAATAATCAAAGAAGTGGTGAATTGTTTAGAATTAAGTCATGGCAAGTCAAGGAAGAAGAGAAAAAAATTGACCAATTAAATTAACACACATAAAAAGTCAAAATGGAAGAGGATAAAGCACATGTCAACTTTAATTAATACACTAAAATTCTCCAAGAGCCCTTTAAATAGCTTAACTCCACTATAAGCTAATTCGGTCAGTTTAGAATCTTAAAAAATTAGAGAGAACCTAAATTAAGAGAGAATTAAGGTTTTACGGAAAAATCTATACAGTAGGAGCAATTGAACCGAACCTATGAACCATCGTTGCCATCACCACACTCCACACCCAACGCCTTAATCGATTGACATACCCTGGACTGTTGCTAGTGGCTGAAAGTCTAATAGGTAGGTTAGTCCAAATTCTAACCGATTTTGTAAAATTTATTAAAATTATTAATTGTATCCAGAAGATTATGAATTTTATTATTATCATGTATTATTATATGTAGATTTAGGAAAAAATATTGATTAGGTTTAATTACATTTGAAAATAAGTGGTGCTTATAAAATCATGTAAAACTGAGCATATTTTGAAATAGAAATAAATAGGCTTAGGAGTGTAGTTTTGTACTCAAAATTTTTGTGTAAACTATTTAGGTAATATAGAATAATGCCACAAAGCCCTCTTTCATAAATTAATTTTCTAAATTTTAAGTGATTTTTAGGCCCTTAAAATATGTATATAATTAGGGATTTTTTGGGATTAATTAATGATTAATTGAATAATTACTGATTGAGTATATAATGAGAGATTTTAAGATGTTCATATTTGATGTGGTATGATAATTGTGATATTGAGGGTGTTATATGTGATTTTTAGGGGTATTATGTAGAAAATATAGGTAATTTTAATAATATGTGAAATTAGAATTGTGGTAAATATAAAATATTAAGTTAAAATGGATAATATAGTAATAATATTAATATGTATTAAATCTGGTATGAAACTCAAATTTAGGTAATTATAGGAAAAATATAAAATTTTCTTACATAGGGAGTAAATTTGGTACGCTAATAAGGATTTAAGTATACTGGATAGAATAGAACACTAATTTAGGACTAAATGTGATACTTAGGATACTCGAGCCTAATATGATTAATTTCACATTAAGGTTCGAATCGCATTTTTAGGCTCTAAGTATAATTACCGTAATTGGAATTGTTTTGGAACCTAAATCGGAACCAGATTTGGAAATCAAACCCTAAACTAACCTAGGATGAATCAATAATAACTAATATGTATATATGAAGAATTGAGTTTAATCATAACCTAAAGTATATAAATAAATCAGAAAGATATAAGTAATAAAAGAGTATTTATATTATAGGAAACACAGAAACAAGTTTACTTGTGACTAGTTAAGTAAGCAACCAAAGATTCCAAGTAAGTTGAGTTTAATACTTTATCGTATTTTGGAATACTATTTTAAAATACTCGAAGACTTATGATTGTATTTGACTATGTTTATAAGTAGTTATGCATGCATATGCTTGAGTATTTGATTTCGTATTGAATTCTGTGTTGCATTTAGTGATTGATGTGAATGGATTAATGTGAAATTATTTGATTATCCTAAACCATACTTAAGCATAACTGGCTTAAATATCCTAATTAGACATGTATTGTAATCGTTTAGGGAATCATTAAAATTCTCCAACAAAATATCGACACCTTCAAAAAAGATAACGCTAAATAGCATAATGGTTTTTTTCTCATTCTTAGCCGAACTAAGTGACAGGAGAAGAGATCATGGTAAGAATGAGCGCATTGGTTCAAAAGATAATCTTAGGAGAAGCGATATTTTTATTGTACAAATCTGGGTTTGGTTGTAAGTTATTGCATTAACAGAAACTCTTCAACCCGAGTTAGAGCGGATGAAATTACTCTGATTTTACAACGAATCGGACCACGTTGTGTAATAGTACTTGCTTGTTGCATTGTATATAATTAATTATTTGATAACCTTATTTGTGTTTATTATAATTTTATAAGTTTCCAATTTAACTTACTAAACTGTAATTGCTCATACTCGCATAGATTCTCTTGCAGGTTCTAACTTCTAATTACTATGTTACGATACAATTATCCAGAGGTTAGTTCTTTTTTGAAGCTATGGGGGAGTGAGGATCAATTGGCCAAATGATCAAGTTTCTAAGGTTTTGTTAGTATCTCTAAGATTATGAGCTAATTAATGATATGTAAGTTAGTAGACTGTTGCAATATGTAGAATCTCTTAGGAATTTTGCGATAATGTGAATGTAGATATATATGACTTAAGGTTTTAACTTTCATTATAAATTTTAGCTAAAATCTTAATTAAACTGTTTACTTCAAAACGAGAAGTTGTCGATAACTTGTGTAAATCACATTTATTATAGGTACTGTAAGGTTAGTTACTGTCATAAGTTGGTTCACATGGTAAGACTGTTGTGATTCTACGACTTTGAGGTATAACAATGGCTGCTGTGTTCCTCCCGTAGCTACTGTAGTGAGTGTATTACAGCTACTGATTTGTATTTGAAAAGGTAATAGTTCGTTGGTTTTGTAGTGTCATAAGAATTTATTTATTGAAGAATTCGTAAGTTAGGTTTATGCTAATACATGAGGTCACCTTACTCTTGGGTTAATCTTTAACATCCTTTACATGGAATTGTTGACAAGCTTAGTTGATGTTTTTTTCGCAACACCCATAACTTCGAAGAAGAGAGTATTGAATCTAAGTCTTGATTTTCATGTTGGTATTTGTGCAAGGTTATTGAAGCCATGAGTAATTGTATAGCTACTAAGATTTTTACCTGAGAATTGGTTTCTTTATTTGTTATTATTGGCTTGAGAATATAATGCTTAGGGTTAGAAATATATGATTTTTATTGTATGTGAATATGGGTTTACGAAATTGAATGTGAGGCTCTGGGTCTGTCAATAATGGTCATCGGAGTACGGTGTTTGGTAGCGATACCATACGGTGGTGTTATGTTTATGCTCCGGGTCTCTCAAAATTTTAGTCGGTGGCTCTATTGTTGTGCAAGAGAGACCGTATTGTGCTGCAATTTTGTGCAGCAAGTGTGCAAGTGAGAATCTGTGGTTTTGAAATTACTATGGTGAGAAAGTTAATTAACAGGTGAGGGACTGTAGCCGTACGTTTATGGTCAAGTTGTGTTGTTGGTGGCCGTGACGGAGTGTTAAAGTCGTGTAAGTTAGTTGTGGTAGTCACCAGAGTTGAATTGGTGTAGACTATGCTTGAATAAACTTCATGCTGTGGTATTGGTGTAGTAGATTGAATATTGCACCATGGGTCGACTTGGTGGTGGCTACTGTATGTGCAACCAACATTTGTCCAAGTTAGCATCTAACGCGGGTGGTGGTTTTTAGTCGCAAAGGCAATAGGCCTTACAATAGTGGCTATCGACGAGTGTGGATATGAAATTTACAGTTGCGTGGTGTAAGTTGTGCAGTGACAATATTGCCTCGCGTGGCCGTACATACAGCAGTGGAAGCCATTGAGTTTGTTTGTGCAGAGGTGTACTATGCCGCCACTTCTTCAAGGAGTATCCAAGCTGAATTGAAGTGCCGAAGCGAATTAAGGCAGTGATCGGACCGAACTGTTTTGTATCACCATCGAACTGCTGTTGCCGAGCTATAAGCAAGGGTCCAAGCCTCTTCGAAAATTGCAGTCAATAGCTGAGCATAGCAAGTGTTTTCGAAGTGTCGAGCCGAATTGTCATACTCCCAACATTACCGAGCTGTTCTATTCACACTTGCCGAGCCGAATAAGCGAGAAATCAAAGTTGTTAAGTTCCCGAACTGCTGCAAGCTCCATCCAACACTAAGTCGACCAAGTTTCGTGTTATTGTGTATGAGTGCCGAGTTGAAGTGAATCTGAGCTTCTTGTAAGTCTGGTTGCCGAAGTGCAGAGGCCGCGTGCGCCTTAGATTGTTGGTTACCGACCCGATTTGTTATGATTGTGTGAATACCAAGCTTACACGTCCAACCCGAGTTGAATTGTAATCAAGCTGAAGGGTTGTACGTCTGGCCGATCACCGAACTATTGTTAAGTTGTGCACCTAACTGAATTGTTGCCAAACAACTGCGATCCGAAGTGCCAACCTGAGTAACTTTTGCTAAACTTGCCGAACTGAAATACTAAAGTATCTGAGCCAAGCTGATTTGAACCAAAGTGAAGTGAAAGAACCAAACTGTACAAGCATTTGAGCTGCTGTACCCTAGACACTGAGCTATTTCTGTCTTACTCAGCCACTATTGTTTCGAGGCCGAGCTATCTGAGTTGTAGTATAAGTACGTCACATTGTTGGGTCCGCGTAGGAGAAGGAAATTGAGACTGAACTGTTGTAAAGAAAGTCCTTACTGAGCTGCTGCCTCCATTGCTTATGCCGAGCTGATTAGAGTTACTTTGCTGACTCAATTACTAAGTTATCGCGCGTACCCAAGGTCAACTCGAGTTGTACGTGTCCGAGCTCTGAGCTACTGTGTGAAGTGCTGTCACGTCGTGTATGCCGAGCTTTAGTGATTGGAGTCTGGAGCTGGCCGAGCTGCCTGAATCGTATAATGTCCGAGCTGACCTTACGTGAGTCATATACTCAATTACTAAGCTGTATCTTGAAGTGTGACACACTAAACTGCTTCAATTACCGAGCTTCTTTGTTACTTTTGTATACGTATCGAGCTGTGTGTGAAATAATATCTTTGAGTCGAATTTGACGTATTTGTGCGTATCCAAGCCGTCGAAAGTGAACATCATCGCCAACCTAAGTGTGCTGTTAATCACTGAGCTTGGCTAATGGACAGCTGCGGGTGTGTTTTCGAAGCTGCTGTCAATCGGATCGAGTTGTAGAACTTGACAAAGTGGAGTGTATTACAATCTGTGCTGCTGTAACAGTACATGCCGAGCTAGATTGAGCAGTGATCCGAGGTGCCAAGCTTATGTTTGTTAGGGTGTCTGAACTACCGAGAATTATTGATTGAGCTACTGTCATAGTTCAGGTGCCAAGTTGCTATTTGTGCCAAACTCTCAACTAACTTTCGTCCGAGCTGATTGTATACACCAAAGTCTTGGTTGTAGTTTGTGCGTTAGTGTGGTGTTTGCATTTTGTAAGTGTGTTATCAAGTGTGAGAAGGTGTAGTAGAGACAAGCTGGTCGTTGTGTGAATGTTGCTCTATTTATTTGCATCGTGTGTACTACTATAATGAAGGCACGTGTGAAGAGCAAATATTGTCTACGTCTAAGAATTAAGTTGTGCTAATTGTATCATTATTATTGCATTGTTGTCCTTCGAAGCTACCGAAATTGTGGACGCGTGTGCTTGTGTAACTTCACATAGTGGTTGGCATGGCAAAATTAGCTGGTGGGATTAATTGCCAAGCTGATTATCACTATGAAGTCAACAAGAGAGCTGAATTTTTGTGATGCCGCAGCAGAGAAATTCTACATTTAAGGAAGACTTGAGTAGGGTATTATACTAATTTGGGTCAACCATTATCCTATGATCTATATTTATGAGATTGTTGTTTACGAAACTACTGACCACTCAAATCTGTATAACTTTGTTTATAATGATGAAGTGATTCAAGTGACAAAGTAAGTAAGAATAGCCTTCTTTATTGGAAAATTTCATAATGAAGTTTTATTTGATGTTGCCGACATTAGAGACTGTTACATGTGTTTGGGTTCTCCATGGAAGATGAGTCATAACGTGCTATGCGCCCTTGAAGAATGCTTATTCCTTCCATGACAAGGAACGAGTTGTGCTCCATCCTATCTCCTTGGCTAGTCTTGAAGATGATTTAAGGATTGTTAAAACTTCAATAGAGGGATGGAGGACTGAAAAGAAAATTCTTGTAGAGGCTACGAAAGAGGAAGAAAAGGAGGAAGTCAATGAAGGAGTCATTACACCCTCCATAGTGACTAACAAAGAAACTAGATGTGAGGAAGTGAATGAGGCAATAACCGTTGAAAATGAAGTACATAAGGCTGAACAAGAGTTTGAGCTCTTACATATTCAGATTGCCCAAGCATATGTCTTGTTTACGCCTAAAGTTAAGTTATTCCTCGTGATTAATAGCTGCTGAAACTATTTAGGGGTAATTGACAGGATACATAATGAGTGGAAGGAAGGGTGTTTAATGAAGAGCTTGGTTGATCATGCTCATGATGAGTGGAAAGAGCGTCGGATTGTATTTGCTTTGATCATTGAGCTAGGTCATTGTAGTTTATTTCTGTTTTGTTCTTGTAGATTTGTTTTTTTATCTAAGTGGAAGTTGGAGTAACCACTTACTAAGTTTTGGGTCGAAACTTTTTCAAGAAGGAGATGATGACAGGATGTGGGGTACTAACCCCACCAAATGCCGAAGCCCAACTCGTCAACTACTCATCCGAACATCTCATTTGATCACTTATTTTTGTTTATATTATTTAGACATCTTATTTCTTGTATTTTTCCTAAATTACCCTCATGCTTATTTTATATTTACAAGAATGCCACTAAAGTATCTTTTAGTCCTTTTATTTATACGTTTACCACTACATATAATAGAATACATGTATAAGGTTTTAGGTAAACTTGACATTTAATGAAAAACCTTTGAAACTTTTCTCTTAGAAAACTCTCCTTTACCTACTCTTATCAATTCTTTTAGCAAGGATTATGGCGAGTAACCCTATCATTTAGACCGGTGTGTCACATCCGATGAGTTTTAAGCCATGTTGGATCTTGTTAGTGCATCATATCCAGCTAGATAGCTTACGGATTTGCTAAACCCCCCATTTTATTTTCTTGTTTTGGTTCGTTATGTTACCTCTTTGTGTGATTAACCCTAAAGACGTATGAAGCCCCCAGGTGGGATATAAGAGGTTCGACCTCCATGGTTGTTAAGAGGCATCGAGCCATTAGCCCTTTGTCTAATCAAGGCAAGGGAGATGTATGAAGAGATTCAGGTTGATAATGTATGAGGCTGAGCAAAGTAAGGTGATTTAAAGTGAATAATAATGGGCTAAACTAAGTGCTCTGAGCCAAGGCAAAGATTTGTAGATGGGGCGCTTCATAGAGTAAGGCTATAGAGAGAAGGTATCAAAAGGTCTAGACTAGCAAGGCTAAGCTAAGTTGACCATTGTCCAAGCAGATCCCATTGGTTCGTGCAAAGGCATAGTATTGTTAGAGTGCTAAAGAAGTTCTCTCGATGATGTGGAAGTTGAAGGGTCCTTAGGAAAACTTCGTTTGAAAGTCACTTTTTGAATTCTTCATTTATCATGTGCTTTCATGGTGTAGTTAATGTGATGTGACAAATGTCCTATCATCCTAAACTTGCATATAGTTGCATGCGTTTTGTCTTTTGAATGTAACCGTCCGATCAAAACCGTCCCCATGTGTCTGCTTCACAACATGTTAAGGGATCTGTGCTTATACAAATCTTTATAACCGCTGATTCACTTTCTAAAGCTTTAAGCTTATAAATATCATAGTTGCTTCAGCAGATTACTCTTTCACAATTTCTCTCACTTCCTTATTACAATCTTTACAACTTAACTCTTTCTTTTCATCAACTGTTTTCAAAGCTCTCTTTCTTTTTCACTTCTTCAACGACAAAATGTTGACTAACAACTGAGCAAACATAAGTGAAATGCCTTCTAATGTGTCAAAATACAACATAACGATAGACTCCAAAGCCAGAAGGAGTGACCTTCCCTACAGAGGAGAAGACAAAGCCTCATCACTAGCATGATTGGGTGATGATTCAAGAATGGCGGTTAAGGCACTAGACAAGACAAGACTTATCAATACCATCCTAAGGGATGTTTATGTGTATGATCCCTTACTTAAGGCCGCCAATTTGTTCACTAGGCCTAGAATAGACAAAGGTCCAAGTGGTTGGATGAGTAAGAGCAAACCTTCCGCTGTTAACTAGGTCTTAGCAAACTTCCTGGTTAGACTGACTTTAAGCCAGGCAGTGTAGCTGCCCAATGTTTGAAAAGTGTTTGGAGTACGGGATGTGCCTCCCCCTTAGTGAATTTAAGAAGGAACTCTTCGATTTTCATCGATTCAGTCCAATGTAAGTCTCTCCCAATGAGTGGAGGGTATTAAACGCATTCCAAGGGCTATGTGAATACTTATAAGAGCCACTCCAGAACTCTTCAAACACTTCTAAATGTAGAAGAGTTTGAATGGGTGGACATACCTCCAAAATTGCCCTGGGAGGAAGCTGTTTAAGGGTTTGGCGGATTTTGTTAAAGGCTAGTAGGATGAGTTCCTAATAATGGAGTTACTAGATCAAGCAGACTTCTAGACGTAGTGGATCGCCTTAGTCAAAACTAGAGGTTAGAAGAAGTTGGGGCCTAAAGATGTCAAGGTCATAAGAGAGATAAAAGCCTTCATAGCTTTAAGAAATGGCCAAGAGATAAATGCCGCAGAGGCAATAGAAAGATACTTCAAGTATCCAATCTTTAAGCTCTTCCCCAGCATGAAAAAGGTTGTAGTGAAGAAATGAACGGAAGGTATAGGTTTGTTTTTCATGAACAGCTTCTTTTGTCATGCTAATGTGAGTGTGTAGAATTGTACTTCATTCGACATCCTCCTAAGGAGAGGAGAAGGATCCACCTTATTCGTGTTGATCATGGTGGAATTAGTAAATGATCGTACTATACTTTTCTTTGTTCCAACTGTTTGTTCGATTCTTTACAAGCAAGAAATTGGCCAAGGAAATACCTCATCCATAGGCATCTGAACTACAGAGGCGATGCTAGGCTAAGGCGAAGCCGACCGCAAAAGTAGTCAACCCTAAGGGCAAGGCCATAGGGCTACGATCAAAGGTAAGAAGGACTAATAAGGCTAAGTCAATTACTTTAACCTAGGAGATTCCTCCTACAAGGTCGTTGGCAGTCAAGCCTTTGAGCACAATCCTTCCCTCCATTAGTTTTATTCCTGCCTTTGCGCCCATAATAGTAGAGGATGAACCTATCGATGTTGAAGAGCTGAATGTAGTGATGTTTGCCCTTTCTAGTAGAGGTGAGGAGGGGGTAGCCGAAGTTGGTGCCTTAGCAAAGGATCTAAGTAGAAGAGGAAGGCCCTTAAAACTACAAGGGATGAGACCCCCAAGGCAAAGAAGATGAAGAAGGGGAAGTTGCCTATTAGTTGGTCAAATGTGTAGGACTGGCCCTCGAGTCATCCTTATAGGTGTGTTAACAACCTTGAGGATACCTTTTATGAAGTCTTAATCAAGTTTCGATGTCTAAAGATAACGCTGAACTCGTTCAAGGATGTGCTATATGAGTCTCAGAATGAGGAACCTCACCTTTAGGGGAGTGAATCTAAGACTAAGAAGGCCAAAGGGAGGCTCCTAAGGTCAAAGTAGGAGGTTTATGGCAATGACATTACATTATGCCACGGCGAGGCTCAACCTCCAAGCCTCGATGGGGTTATATACCCTTGGTAACTAAGCCATCCTTGAAGACTTGTTAAGGATGACAGGGGATGTTCTCATGGAGATAATTGGTCACTTAAGCTCGCTCATTCGATAAGTAAGACTTCATCTCTTTTAAATTGATATCTTTCCTTATTAACACTGCATTGGTCATAATTCATGTATTTCTTTCTAGTACCATGGCCAAGTGTTGCTTTAGCTTAGTAACTATAACATACTACTGAATGAGGTAAAGGAACTTTATACGGCAGTGTTTAGTGCACAGAAGGGCCTAAGGGAGGTAGAATCCTCCTCTGGCAAATATTTAGAAAATTTTATTAAGGCTAATCGACACTTGCGCCACTTTTATGTGTAGATGGCTGCACTTAAGGCAAAGCTAAAGGAGGCAGAGTAGGGTTAGGCTAATGCCGAAAAGAATGCCAAGCAGGCTAGTGAACTCAATACTCAACTATAGGATGGGTAAAGGATTAAGGCTTAACTCCCTTAAAAACTAGACGGGGAGGAAGGCCAAGGAAGAGCTTAAAAGAAAAAATGCTAAGTTGAGAGCATCTGTCTCTAAGTTGAAGACCAAGCTAGCGATGAAGGCATTTGAGTGTAATAATTCCAAAACAACATTGCTGGAGTTGGCTAGTCGGAAGGTTGGGTTAGAGCAGAAAATCCAAGAGCTCCCGAGAGAAAGCATGGAGATAAGGAGATCACCTCTAAGTTGGATAGTGGGGACGTTGTCAGGGAGGCTACAGTCGACAAGGCCATCAAGGATTTCTACAATTTGAACCAATAGTTAGAGGAGTTAGAGGACATCTCAATTAAATGTGCCTAATCTATTCGAGATGAAGTGCTCACTCATCATCTTAAGCTCAACTTGAGCTTTTTGGGTTGGTTGGATGCTCCAACTCATCAGGAGAAGAAGGTAGCCTAAGCAAGAGAAAGAGAAGCTACCGAAGCAGCTGACGTGATTTGAGGCACCTTTTCTATTGCTAGGGATGGTCAAGACATTACTCCATCCACTTCTACCTTGACAGCTTACCAGGAGGTCACTTTGGAGAGTGCTTCCAAGGATGACCTAGGTTGGGGTGATCCTCCTGTTGACCCAAACTAATAGATTTCAGCCCCTCCCTCTACAGCCCTAGGCTAGTCATCTTAAGAATGAAGGCCATTGACAAATCAGCCTTTTGAACATATTGAAGCGCTAGATTTTTCAAAGCTATTAGAGTTTACTTATCTAAGGTGATAAATAAATATCCCCCTTCCATTCTTTTTGTATAGCTGGTCGGGATGCCAACCTTATTCTGTAAATTTTCTTTTTATTAATGATATTTGAATTTCTTCATTTAGTGTACTTTCTTTGCTTTCCGTACTTTAACTCTTATCAACACTTTTCACTTTTTGTTTGGTTTGTTGCACTTTTTTGGTAGTATAGAGCTAATTTGGGGATAAAGTCAGACACGTATCCATAAGGAAGTTCCTTAGTAGTATAGGGGTATTTCCCCTTATCAAAGTTATCTGAAGGGGTCAGGTTAATGGTGTTCTGACCTACCCGAATAGTAGGAGTTCCTTAGTTGTGTAAGGAATGTTTCCTCTTATTAAGGTTACCCGAAGGGATCAAGTCAATGGTGTTTCGACTTGTTTGGACAATAGAAGCTCCTCAATTGTGCAAGGGGTATTTCCCTTTGTTGAGGTTACTTGAAGAGGTTAGGTTAGTGACATTTCAACCTGCCTAGATAGTAGGTCCATTCACCCTTTGAGGGCTTAGACTTAGTATGAGAGTAAGAGAGAGAGAGAAGTAAAAAAGTAGACAATACTTGTGAGAAATAGAATTTCTATTGATATTCATGAAAAGATTTACAACTGCACATTAGTCAAAATATGGCTGAAGGTTATTGGCGTTCTAAGTACGTGAGATGAGCTCGTTATCCAATCTGTCCAATTTATATGTTCCATTCCCCAAGCTCTCTCTTACTCTAATCAGATCTTCTTAGTTAGGGACCAGCTTGCCTTATTCTTCTTGTAAGCCTGTCGCTTTTAGTTTCTAGTAGACCAAGTGGCCAACCTTGAACTCCCTATGTCGAACCTTTCAATCGTAGTATTTGGCTGCTCAGTGTTGGTAAGCAGTTACTCAAGCTGCAGCAAGGTCTTTAATCTTTTCTATAGTATTAACATTGTCCTATAGTGGGGATGCGTCTCCGAAGCCATACCTATAAAGAGGCACCACAACAAACAAGAATAAGAAAATAAAAGGGGATTTTTAGCAAATCCACAAGTTATCTAGTACGATATGACCTACCAACAAAATCCTACACAGCTTGCAACTTGCTAGATGTAACTCACAAATTTGAGTAATAGGGTTGCTTACCACAATCCTTGCTAAAGGGATTAACAAAAGCGAGTAGAGAAGAGTTTTCTAAGAGAAAAGTCTTAAGAGTTTTTCATTAATATATCAAAGTTTTTCTAAAACCCTATACATGTGTTCTATTTATATATAATGGTACACTTGTAAATAAAATGACTAAAAGGATGCCCTAGTGGCATTCCTATAAATACAAAATAACTGTAAGGGTATTTTACGAAAAATACAAGAAATAGGAAATCTAAATAATATGAGCAAAAAAAAGGTAATCAAATAAGATATCTAGGTGAGGAGTAGATAAGTTAAGCTTTAGTATTTGGTTACGTGAGTATCCCCAATCCTATCGAATAGGGACTTGTTGAGGATAGTGTTGAAACTTTTAGTCTAGATGTTGGGAAGCTCTAGCACAATGGGGAAGACTACCTGAGACCTAACACCAAGAGAAAAGGGGTTTCACCCATAGAGGTACAGTAGGTGGTCTAGTATCTCCATAAGATATTAGGTAGCTGATTTGCCCAAGTGCCCTATGTCACGCCCCGAAGCGATAGAGTCGTAACAGCCCCATCGTGTAAACCATCCTAAAATAGAAGTTGGCCTTACAACCGCTATCTTAGACCTGATCTACACAAGGCGNTCTATGTGCCTTTTTTTTTTCATTATTATTCATTTATTTCATTATTGTAAGTTTTTTTTTTTAATCTATATTTTCTTCACTAATTTGCTACAAGTTTTTTAAGAATTATTTTTTTAAAAAATTAAAAATAAGAAATCCAAAAATGGTGTTTTATTCAACATATCGGCCAATACTCTACACTTGACGTCAAGAACAACTTCCTTTCAAACTCACGGTAATGATGGGAATTAACTTCCGACTATATCCAAGCTAAGGCCTATCAATGCTTTCCGAGGTCAAGCTGTAGCTAGAAGGATGAGAGGAAAAAAATAAACACTCGGCATCAACTCTATCATCAGCTGAGGTATCAAGAAACTATAAGGACAAGTACTCGAGACCAAAGAACCACTTGGTACAATACCGAAAGAATCATGCCGACTGATTTTAGGACTCAACAATTATGGGTCGACCTTTCTAGTATCTTAACCAAGCTACGTGAGACTTTAGTGACTCCTTCTCAAACTCACACATCCAATTTTCGACCCCATCTTGTTTGGATACTACTCCTTCCAAGATATGTCGAATGACCACATGATGACTTCCCCTATAAAACATACAGTTTTATACTATTGTACATATTTTCTTTTATTTTATTTATAGGCTCGATTCTTTAAGGTTTAAGGCCTTGTGCATTATTTACAACTTTGTCACTAGAGTTTAAGACTTGCTATAAATAACAACATTTATACCAAATAAGAAGATATACCAGATATATAGACAATGAAGAATATTCCCCCATATAGGGAGTGAAACTTTCCTCCTTTGAGCAAAGCTATGCTTAAGTTAATAGAGCTTACATTTGTCAGATTATTAAGTGTTAATCAAACTCTTTAATCATCCTTGCATTCTTATCAGTCTTGTTCCCATGATTGTGGCAAGCCTTTTTATTTGAATCAGTTAGTAAGTTGCATTTAATCTTCATTTGAATCCCGAGCAACATTTAGTGTTCATAAGTTGTATCAAACCTTATTTCGAGCTCAAACCCCTAATTGTGTTTGTGTCTTGGTGAGTTATATCCATTCACATTTACCATCAAAACCTTTGTCTTTGCTTCCTGTTCTTCATACCTACTCAAGACCACAAATACCCATTTCTGTTCGTCCAACCGGTTGCTATACTACCTTTGATCCTTATCATTTCCTTTATTTATATATTGTACTAACCCTTGCAGGTTAATTAGGAGCACATATTGGGGGAAATTATCACACTATGAATCTATGGTAGATATGGTTAAAACTAGACTATCTTAGGACCTTAGGATATGAGTCATTGTGTAAGTTTTAGATATTATAAGGTAACCATCTTTAGGACTTATCAAGCTACCTCACTTAAGTTTCAATGTAATCAATGAACTGCCTTTTTGAAAGCGTATGAGGTCATAGAGCTTAAGGACCTTTAGAACTTAGCTTAATCGTATTCATGAACCCTTTCTTGAAATTAACAAATAAACATGATGTGGCAACACCAAAAGATTTTCTACAACTACAAAGTTTCCCAAGCTTTTCCTTATAAATGTTTGCTTTGTAATTTTTCCTTTTCTTTGTAAAATATCAATATGATTCTCATGTAAATAGGATAGTTTGATGTAATGGCTAGTTTCTCCTATACACTAACCCTGTTCAAGGAAGCTCACATCTAAAAGCCTTTAGAGCCTAGAGGAATACTTAAAGCATGGTTTCGATTTTTCAATCCAACCCAATTGAAGATAATTTAAGATAAGATTGAACCTATCCTTTCATTACTCAGGGTTCAGGATAATATCATCCTGGTAGAAGCTTTAGCCACTTTTAAGACCCTCATAAACTATCTTTTTGTTTTGGCCCATGTCGATTAAGCCCAGCTGTTAAAGAATATTCTCATCTATTAGGAGTCCCCTTTGCTAGAAAAGATGTTCTATTCTAAATATCATGACTAGGCTAGCAAAATTTTTTGATAAACTATTGGGTCTCTACGAGTCCATGATCTACAAGATGTAGAAACATCCTACCAAGAGAATTATCAAGGTACATGATGTTTTCACTTAGTTTGCAACTACTTCCAATTATAGTTAAGAACTCTTTTACACTAGCCCTAAAGATTAGCAGCAATGCAAGAATAATGCTTACACCATAACAGCTTTTGAAACCATTTTATTTCCTAATGGGGTATTTCACATACATCCTCAGATTGTAGAAATGATACTCCAATTCCTAGAAAGAAATTCCTACCTCTCGACGCTACTTAAGGAAGAAAAAGATGGAGACTTGAAAGCTAACATGACCCTTCTTATGGTTTGGTTCATCAGCCATATGTGAAGTCACAAACTTGACTTTCTTCATAAGGAATGTGTCCCAAAAATGAACCCCATTGACATTTTTGCCATTGCAATCAAGTTTCCTAAAGATATTACTACTTATTCATAAGTTAGAGCGTTCCAAAAGTTTCATGCTAAAGATATCTCTCAGGTTGCAAGATGGATGGAAGTATTTGACCTGAAGAAGAGAAAAAGGGTGGAAGATGAGTCGAAACCCCATAAGAAGAGGAGGAACTAGTCTCTAAGATTTTCTTTTTTGTAATAAAATGATTATGTAGTGGAAACTTCAAAGTTGCAATATTAATAAAAAATCCACTTTTTACTACACCATGAATTGTTTACCAATTCCCCTATACATCCATATGCTTCTATTTGCATTCTCACATTTTTATCATTAATCAGCTTTTATTTCATGAATTGTTCAAGCCCATTATAATGGCAAGTAACCAACAAATGAATAATTAGAAGAGCAATAAGCTACCAGATGTCCTTAGAATCTGTGAACAACTACTACAAGCCGAAGCTACCTATTGGAAACCAAGAGCTAAACATGCTAAAATTGTTAACTAAGCCTTGTTGGCCCAAGTTCAAGAGAGTGAAAAGACCGTAGGTTAGGCTTTAGAGACGTTAGACAAAATTGCAGCCAAAATACAAGAGTTAAATTAGGATTTTTAAGATTATGGGATAAATGTCAAGTTTCATGAAATAAATAATAAATGTTAGGTTCCTTTTCTTTATTCTTCTTTATACTCCAATTTGTCAAGATAATAAACTTCCCTTTTGCGTATCATTCGCTCTTCTTTAGTATTTCCCTTTTGTAAATAATTCTTCAATAGCCACTACTCTCTCCCACTCAAATAAGTGTAAAAATTTTCCTTAGACTTGTAAATAAAACCCTAAGATCCATATCCTTGTTTGTATTTATATCACTAGGTTTCTACAAAACAAGGCATTTTTCTCTCTTTTAAGAAAGAGAGAGAGAGAGAGGAAAAGTTGCTAATAGTTACAAATTCTTATATGATTCAAGACTAACACAACTATTAGCCCATTAAGATAGCCAACCCAAACACAAACCCTGGCTCGCTAAGGCAGCCAACCCAAACACAACTACTAAGCCCATTAAAGAAGCTTAGCCTAAACATGAACCTATGATCCATTCAAAAAATAAAGCTAAACACGATCTCAATCTCATTAAGATGGTAGACAAGTTTGGAAACAAGGTAATCTTGAACTCAAGTCAAATGAAAGGTGTTCTCATAATGGGGCAATTTTAAGGAACATTTTTTAGGAACTGGAGGGAAAATTCAATCCCCACCTTAAAGTTAATTACAAACTCCTATCTAAGAAAATGGTAACTCATTATTAAAAAGTTTAAGATGAGAAGAGGCAAACTATATATCATACACTAACCCTTAAACACTTTGAGAGTTGAGTGACATCATGGTGATGATTTTTTTTTTTTTTTACCCATTCCTTAAAGGAGGCCCATTTTGAATTTAATACATAAATCGAAATAAAGTTAGACATTCATTTTCTAATGTCCCCAAACACAGATATCCTTTGTTAACCTCATTGGGTCTATTTAGGGAATATTCTAAAATTAAACTTTGTCAAGAACTACCCAACAATTAGGACGATTTAGTGGCGTTGATTCAATGATAATTTTTATTTCTAATAATTTATTTTCTCTAAAATGAAAAAGAGCTTAGAAGAACCATATACATACAATCCAAACACTTTGTGGAGGTAGTTATTTTTGGGCCTAACAAAAAGGAGTAAGAAACAATGAGAGAATAGGGAAAAATGAAAAAAAAAAAAAGAGGATAATAATAATAAAAAAAAAGAGAGAGAGAGAGAGAAGAAGAAGAAAGAAAAGAGGCCTAAAAATTAAGCTCGAATGTAAGACAAAAGTCTCAAAAGATATACCACATACTAAAATAGGCGACAAAACCTGAATCAAAAGTCCTGAAATCAAAGCCCCAACATTCCTAAGAAACACAAAACCCTCATACCCATTTCGAACCACATTCTAAGTCCCAAAGCACAAATCCTCCAAACATATCACCTTCCAAATCATAAACCTCTTTACCTGAATCTCAAATACAAAGCCTCCCTACTCCAACAATACTCACCCTATTCAATAAAGACTATTCTTATCACAGGAAATAAGTCATCTTAAATAAAAGTTGTTTTTAAACTGGGGCAAGCACATTTTCAGTTTTTTTTTAAGGGCTCTTGACTTGTACACCTGGATTAGATAAAATTATTCTTTCAAAATAAACCTTCTCATAAATCCCTCTTAAAACCATTTAACCAAAAGCTTAATTCACAATATTGAACCCCAAAAGACCTAATAGATTAATCAAGGCATATTACTTACAAATGGGACCATAATTTTTAAAGTAGTAATCAAGAGCGAAATTTAAACTGAGAATATGTAAGGAAGTCTTCTTTGACTAAACCGATCATGAGTTACTATTTCCTTATGAAAGAAATGTTCAAAATAAAAAAGCCCTACCAGGAAGCTCAACATATCACCATATTAGCCCCATTAGCAAACTTTACCAATATGAAAAAAAGGAGAGAGAGAGAGAGTAAAAGATTGTTATAAGTTTCTCTATCTATGGTCAAATCCATGACAAGTTTAGTGGCCAAACTTTCAAACCAAGTTGTTTACTTTCTTCTAATATGGTCACACATTTTATGTTGACCCTATTAGTTTGAATCTTTCTACCTAATGTAGTTTTTGCTCATGATTAATGTCCTCAAGCTCCTTTTCAAATCAAGAGACCTTATCTCTGATGCTTTTTTCATCATAAACGATTTTCAACTAACTTATTCGTAAAATTTTCAAATTGGTTACATTCCTCACTTTTGCCTCTTTGATCGCCATTTAGGGTCTTAAGCTAACCCATAGGGCGCTTTCCTATTTTTCAACCACTTCTTAAGGTTTTAGCCAGCTTATAGAGTGTTGTCTCGACTCATAATGGGATTTTTAGCTAGTCAATAGGGCACTTCCATTTCATCGATCTCTCTTTAGGGTTTTAGCAAACCTGTAAGGTGCTTTCCATCAACAATTTGTCTCTTTTTAGGGTTTTAGTTAGCTTATAAGGTGCTTTCCCTTTAATAACTTCACTTGGGGTTTTTGCCAACTTATAGGGCGCTCTCCCTTTGTCAATCTTTCTTAGGGTTCTAGCTAGCTTATAGAGCGTTATCCCGACTCATATTCTCCTTTAAGGTCTTAACTAGCTCAAGAAGCACTTTATCCATTCACCTAGGTTAGTTAACTCTTTATTTAGGGTTGTTAGTCTTTTAGTGATGCTCCTGCCTAGGTCAGTCAATTAGTAGGAGCACAAATAGGTTTTAAATGAACTTCTTATTGCTAGTCCTTACAGATGCTCCCACTTAAGTCAATTATCTCGTAAGAGCAAGACCGGGTTTTAGATCAACTTTGTATTTAGGGTTGCTAGTCCTTAGAGGCACTCCTGCATAAGTTAGTTAGCTTGTAAGACCATGACCAAGTTTTAAATCAACTTTTAGCTTAAGGTTGCTAGTCCTTAAAGACTCTCCGGCCTAGGTCAGTTAGCTCATAAGAGTATGACTAAGTTTTAGATCAACTTCTTATTTAAGGTTACTAGTCCTTAGAAGTGCTCTTGCCTAAGTTAGTCAGCTCAAATGAGTACGACTAAGTCTTAAATCAACTTCTTGTTTAGCGTTGCTAAGCCCCTAGAAACGCTTCCACCAAGGTTAGTTAGTTCAGAAGGAGCACTACGAGGTACCAAATCGATTCTCATTTAGAGTTGTTAGTCCTATAGAGATGCTTCCGCTAAGGTTAGTTAGTTTAGAAAGGCACTATTAGGTTTCCAAATCGATTCTTATTTAGGATTGCTAGTCCTATAAAGACACTCCCACCTACATTAGTCAACTTAGAAGGGCACTATTTAGTTTCTAAATTGAGACTCATTTAAGGTTGCTAGTCTAATTGAGATGCTCCCGCCTACGTTAGTTAGCTCAAAAGGTCATGACCAGGTTTCAAATTGTTTTCATTAAGGATTGCTAGTCTTTTAGTAACATTTCCACCTTAGTTAGTTAGCTCAGAGGAGCATAGATAGGCCTTAATTAGCGTTTTAGCTAGCTCAAGAAGCGTTTTAGCTAACTCAAGGAGCATTTTACCTACCTACGTAAGTTAGTTAGCTTAGAAGAGTACAACTCCCTAGCTAACTCGTATAACAATATCTTTTAAGGTTCTAGCTAGCCCATAAAGGTGTTACCCCCTTTTCAGTAATTTTAGGGTTCTTGTTAGCACACAGAAGCATTACCCTCCATTTTTGTATTATTTTAAGGTTCTTGTCAATCTACAGGGTGCTACCCTCCTTTTAGTACCTTTAGGTTTCTTGCTAGTCTATAGAGACACTATCTTCCTTTCAGTATTTTGAAGGTTCTCATTAACCCGTATGGGTGCTACCCTCATTTCAGTATGTTTTAGTGCTCTTGCCAACCTATAGAGGCATTACCCTCCTTTTAGTATGTTTTAGAGTTCTTGCCAACCCATAAGGATGCTACCCTCCTTTCAGGAATGTTTTAGGGCTCTTATTAGCCTATAGGGACATTACTCTTTTTTTTAGTATATTTTAGGGTTCTTGCTATCTCATAAGGGTGCTACCCTCCTTTTAGGCTCTAGCTAGCTAAACCCTTTTAAAAAAACTCACTCTTATATCTCCATTAGCTCTTAGAGCCCACTTTTCTTTTCAAAAAATTTTTTCACCAAATCCTCAATAGATCAAGTTTAGGACAATTAGCTAGTTGTAATACTTCTTAGGGCAAATTTCTTTCCCAAGATAAAAATGATACCTCTTTTTGCCTTTATAGTAAAGTTTTACTCAAATTTCATTATAAAAAGTAGCTATTGAAAGCCAATACATGCTTCCTTACTAATAATGATAGATAATCAATCAGCAGTTTTTAAAAGAAAAGACACAACTTAATTGATTGCAAATACTAAATTATATGTCCTTTTTTTTTTTCCTTTATTTCATCACTATTTTCTCTTAATATTTAATTAAAAAAATTCATCCATCAAAAAACCCTAGACGTGTATCACATACAAATACGCATGTGTGTTTCAATTTTTGAAAAAACGGAGACCGCCCGATAGTAACAGTCGAATGACCCAAATTTTCCTAGAAGTTCAAATATCCGTCTAAAACCTTTTGCACTTTTCTTTGTATGAGAGGATTTAATTTCTTTCAATTTGTTTGGATAAGAAGGGGCAGTAAAATAAAAAAAAAAATTAAAATAAGTACTAAAAGAAAAGGTGGTATAGGAAATTAAGTAATTTCTTTCACTTTCCCCTCATTTTCTCTCTAATATGAAAGCGAACCAAATTTGATAAAATATATAGAAAGCTTTCTTTCCTAAATTCATCCATTCTATTTTTCTTCTTTTTTTCCAAATAAAGAAAAATAAATTAGAATACATTTTTCTTACCTTCTAATTTCATTTCCCATTACGAACATACTCTAGTTGTGCAAGATTGGAGGGTAAAAAAAATTGCGAGTAAGAATATTTAAATTTTAAAGGAGTCATCATTTGAATCAACAATCAAGATTGGCACATGTCCTGTCAAGGTAAGATGCTCGCATGAATGAGGTGTATATGGAACGCATGCACAAACTAATTTGGAAAGAATATTTCATCTTCAAAATCCAGAAAGAAAATCCCACATTCTTCGAAATCGTGTAAATTCATTTCTGCCCAATTTGATTTGGATCCATATTTAATGATCTTGTTGCTATTTTTAAGAAAGTGCAAAACGGTAATTTTCCTTGATATATTTTTTTTTATCCTTATAGATTCCATAAGTGTGATTAAAATGTTAATCTGACAAATAATTAGAGACTTTTCAATTGAAATTTGCATCTTATTTACCTATATATACCCTTTCCTTTAATCATTATGAGAAAGACTAATTTCTCTTTATTATGTACTAGTGTAATTAAACCCAAACTTGATTCGCTTAGTTTAATCAAAACAACAGTAACCCTTGATATAAAGCAAGCCAGTTTGATCTTGAGAACTTAAGATACGGGGATTAAGGGAGATAAGGGGGAACTAGGGTTTTTGAGTTGTGAGAACTCAACTTAGAAAGACAAAGTGAGGCATCCTGAGTGTTGTGATATGTTTTAAGGAAATGATAAGATCCTGTTTGTAGAAGATGGGTTGGGTCAAGTTAAGGCCATAAGTAGGGCTGTAGGGTAGAATTACAAATAAGGGTTAATGTTGCATTTGCTATTCGAATTTTACTAAATTGCTCAATTTATTACCTCAATTTTGAAATGTTCATTTTACTACTTAATTGAACTTTTCGTAATCATTTATACTACCTAATCTAATTTGGTTAGTCTCCGTTTGCTGACATGGATGGACTAGACACATGGCATTACTATGAATTGACATGTAATAACTTTTACATATGGCACACGTTGATATGACATGAAATGCCAAGTGACACTACTACAAATTGACACATATCCTTACATATGGTATTTGTTTACATGTCATGAAATGCCACTTGGCAGTATAGTGAATTGACATGCAACAACTTTGATATGCAACACCCTTTTTAGAGAAAAATATTATTTTTTGAATACAGAATCCAAATATCAATATAACTCTAAGTATAAACCACTCCATGCATATAGCACATTTTTCCATTTAACACTTTGAGTTGTCGAGCTTAAATTTTCGATTTTTTTTTATTTCATTTCATTTCCCATTTTTCAATTAATACTAAACCCTAATCCATTTAATATTAATCCTCGATTAGAGAAATTGAGAAATTCTGATTCTTTAAAAAAAATTTTTGGAGTTGCCATCTTACCAAAGTAAAAAAAAAAAAAAATGATAGAAATTGTAATTAATTGGATAGATTGATTATGATTTGGCTATTGGTCTTTAATTTTAATTTGATAAAAATCAGAGGGTTTCGAGTTTAGGAGTTAATCTATTAAACCCTAACAGGTACTATTATATATTTTTTGAAATTAGGTTTATTCATCAAAATTGTCCATTTTATATATATTTTTAAGAACCAAAAGAAAAAAAAACTTAAGTTTTTACAGATTTTAACGTCGTCCCGAAAGTGCCTACGTACCTACAAGTCACGATCAAACGACCATAGATCTTTCCGAAAACCTTAGTGTGTTGGTTTATTTTAATTTTGAAAACCAATTGAATTTACATTATTACCGATTCAATTTATTCAAATAAAAACTAAAGGGTCCTAATTTTTTAACTCTTTTATTTTTATAAAAACTCTAAAAGTCCTATTTTAAAAAAGGGTCTTTTATTAATTTTATTATTTTTTTAAAAAAATGATTTTTCTAAGTGAAGAATTCTAAAAAACTAAATGCTAAAAAAAGGAAATCCTAAGCTAATGCATATATAAATCTATTGATATGTCATGTTATAAACAAATAAATAACTAATGAATAAAATAATAATATAATAATAAATAAATAAACTCAGAACTGAACCTGATTTGTTGTTCGGTGTGCAACAAAGGACAGTGGCATTGGGGCTCGTTGATTACTGCTGTAGCCTGTCCTGTTATCGAAGCTGTTGGCGCTACTCGTATAGTGTAGCGCAAGGTGTGATTGAAGTTTCGAGCAGTGGCTTGTCAATGAGCAGTGTACATAGTGTCTAGATGCTATTGCCCGTGTGCGTAACCATGTGTACAATCGAAGTAGTGACAAGAGATATGTACGTATTTGAGTGAACTTGATCAACATGTGTACTAAGTGGACAGTAGTTGTGGCGTTAGTTGTGGCATGCCAATGAGCATGGAAGTAATGCTGTTCAGCTATATCATAGATTGCAAAGAGGAATGCTATGGTTTTATTGGGCTCGATGTGGTCATGCAAGCACTGCAATGGGTGTTTATGTCTATATATGATCGTGAGTGAGGATAGAGCAAAGGACGGGGTAATCTAAGCATAGTATTGATCCAACATGCGACGTGATGTTACATCCGTGTGTGTCGCTAGCTAATTATGTTTAGCAAGTGAAGTTTAGCCTGGTCGTAGATGAGGCGAGGATAGTCACCTAGTATTGATTGAGGTTAGAGAGTGGCAGTGACTAAGCATGTTTGATTATTGTCACAGCTGCGTATAGGTGAAGATTATTGAAGTTGGGCTTGTGGGCACAACGATGATAGGGATTATGCACAACAATAGCTGTGCTTGTGTAGGCTAGTATCGCAAGTGAGCGCCAAAGTTGGTTTGGTATGACTAAGATTGGCTAAGTATAGGACGAAGGAGAGGGCTATCTATTTACTTGTGAATTTGTGAGTGTGTTGCTTGATGTCGTGGACAGTGTGGCTGTGATTGTGAAGCATTATATCATACATGTGTGTAGGAGAGTAGTTGTATGTAACCAAGGGTGTGTTGTTATGTTAGTCAGCATGTAACCTTGTGTGGAAGTGTTGAGTAAGTTGATCGAGTGTACAGTTATTGGTACTTAGTCAATATGTTGTTCACTACTATACAACGAGGATGTAGAAAGAAGATTTTTGGTTTTTTGCAAGTGTGTCATTCTCCTTCTTTTATGCCATGCGATCAATGTATATAAAACCTAAAAACAAATCTTTTAAATCCTATAAAATCGAATCTTTTTGTATCGACTTGGATTTGATTTGATAAAAATCAAATTAGATTTGAATCTCACAAATTTTTACCGCTTTAGATTCAAAAGATTTGATTATATTTAAATCCCATATGCTCAACCGACCTTTGTAAAATGAGAGAAAGAAAAATACAAGGCAAATATATGCTTAGGTAGATTCCAACCTGTATCCTCAAGCTAATTCATTACCAATACTCAAATGTTTATTCATTAAGCCATTGACCTATACCTTAATATTTAGTATAATTAAATTATACTTAAACCATGCAACTTTCTAAAATAAGCTATTTGAACTGAACTAAAACTAAATCGATTGACCTTAAAACATTTTACTTTCTAAAAATCTAAAAAATCTTTATAATTTTTTTCTTTTTCATTTTTTTGTATTTTTATTATTTTTTAATTTATTTATTAATTATATATTTTCTTTAATTTTTGAATTATGACCCTTAAAAAAAATAAGAGAGCAAAAATTAAGTGTCTACAACTGCTCCTCTTTATAGTAAAGTTTGAATAAAACTTTGCAACAAAAACAAAAGAGATACTGTATTTGCCTCGGGATGACTCTGTCGTAAGAAATGTTATGACTAGTTATCTATCATAGGACTAGTCTATTGGGGATTTGGTGAAAAAAACTCAAAAAGAATAGTAGTGAGGGTAGCGCCTCTATAGGCTAGTAGGAACCCTAAATGAATAAGCAAAGCGCTCCTTAAGCTAGCTAATACCATAAAGAGATTTTGAAAAACTTAGTTATGCCCCCTATAAGTTGACTAACCAAGAGGGGTGAAGTGCTCCTTGAGCTAACTAAAATTCTAAAAAGATATTGAGAACTTAGTTGTGCTCCCTATAGGCTGACTAATCAAGGCAGGTGAAGCACTCCTTGAGCTGGCTAAGACCCTAAAGAGATTATTGAAGACTTGGCCATGCCCTAGCTGGGCTAACTAACCAAGACAAAGCGCTCTTTGAGCTGGCTAAGACCTTAAAGAGATATTAGTGATTTAGTTGTGCCTCTTATGAGTTGACTAACCAAGGCAGGCAAAGCATTCCTTAAGCTAGCCAAGACTCTAAAAGAGATATTGAGAACTTAGTTGTGCCCCTTATGTACTGACTAACCAAGGTAGGCTAAGTGCTCATTGAGCCGGCTAAGACCCTAAAAGAGATACTGATAACTTGGTCATGCCCCCTATGTGTTGACTAACTAAAGCGGGCAAAGCGCTCCTTAAGCTAACTAAGACCCCAAAGAGATATCAATAACTTGGTCATGTACCCTATGGGCTAATTAACTAAGATAGACAAAACACTCCTTAAGCTGGCTAAGACCCTAAAGGATATTGAGAACTTAATCATGCCTCCTATGGGCTGACTAACCAAAGCGAACGAAGCACTCCTTAAACTGGCTAAAACCTTAAAAGATGATTAAAACTTGGTTGTATTCCCTATAAGCTGACTAACTAAGGTAGTCGAAGCGTTCTTTGAGCTGACTAAGACCCTAAAAAGATATTAAGAACTTGGTTGTGCCCCTATGGGCTGATTAACCAAGGCGGGCAAAGTACTTCTTGAGCTAGCTAAAACCCTAATAAAGATATGAATGGGGACAACGCTCCATAAGCTAGCTAAAACCTTGATGAAGATATGGATGAAGGGTAAGCACCCTACAGACTTACTAAAACTCTATATGACAGTTGAAAGTAAAACTGAGGAACATGATCAATTTGAAAAAAAACTCTTGATTGGAGAAATTTTACAAAGGTGGACATTGGTAGAAACCATTTATAACAAAAAAGGCATCATGGATAAGGTTCATTATTTTGAAAAAGAATCAATAGACATCAAAAAATACATCAGGGAGAATGAGTTAGAAGTAAATGACATGAATTTCAAAATTTAGCCACACGAGCTAACTTGAACCTGTGACAAACCTTTACTTTTTCTCCCTCTTTTCTTTTCTTTTATCTCTCTTTTTCTTCTTTTTTTTTTTCTTGAAAGTTTGCTAACAGATACAAATTCTTATTTAAGGAACTAGTGCTATGAGCATCCACTTCCTTGGTAACCATATGGGGCATGTCATATCTGTTTTAGTCTCTCACCTTAATACCAAACTTCTTGGTGAGCCCTTATGATTTTAAACATTCATTTCTTAAGGAAAAGGTAACTCATAATTAATCTGGTCAAAAAATGCTTCTTTGCATACTCTTAGTCTAGATTTCGCTCTTATCTACTATTCCAAAATTATAGTCTAGTTTGCAAGTGATACGCTTTGATTAATTTGTTAGGTCTTTTTTGGTTTTTATATTACGAATCGGGCTTTTAGTCAAATGGTTTCATAAGGGAATAATGAGAGGGCATATTTTAAATGAAATACTTTTATCCAACTCGGGTGTACACATCAAAAACTCTTAGGAAAGAACTAGATGTACACTTGCCCCAGTTTCAAAAATAATTTTTATAAAAATAAATTACCCCTCAAGATCAGAAGAGCTTTGAGTAGAGAGGTCTTATGGGTAAGGAGGTCTTATGTTTGAGATTTAAGTAAATAGAAAGGTTTTGTATTCGTGATTTGGAATGTGATTCTAAAATGAATAGAGGATTTTGTGTTGGGAATATGATTCTGAAATAATTATAGGGTTTTATGTTTTTAGTTGGAAATGTTATTCAAGACCTTATGTTTTTAGAGCAACTTAAGCCTTTAAGGCTTCTTTAGTTGAGACTTTTCTCAAGCCCGATATTTGGGCCTTCCTTCTTTCTTTCTTCTAGTTTTTCTTTTTTTTTTTTTCTTTCTTTTCTTTTTTTTCCCCTCTTTCTAACTTTGCCCCATTATTTCTTGCCTTTTTCTTCCCAAAAGTAATTATCACTTTTGTTAAGTCTTTATCTTTAGATAGATCAAGGCCTTAAATCCATAGGTTCCAAATATATAGGCTTAGGTAATGTATGTGTGGTCTCAAGGTGTTTGGCTCTTCTTTAAAGGAAACAATTTATCAAAAACAAAAATTATTCTTGAATTGTTATTACTAAGGTAAGCATAAATCAGTTTTATCCTTCTCTCCTAATCAATTACCCTAACCTTCGAATTGCCTTACTGTAGGGTTATTCTTGATAAGGTTTACATTTAAAAGGACCCCAAATCAGTTTAATGGGGTTAACAAAGGATAATTGTGTTTGGGATTTAAAAATGAATGCCTAACTTTATTTCAATCTATGTATCAAATTCAAAATGTACCTCCTTTAAAAAGTAAGTCTAAAAATCCCTCACCATTATGTCAATCAACTCTTAAAGTGTTTAAGTGTTAATGTGTGAGATATAGCTCACTTCTTTTCATTCTAAACTCTTCAAAAGTGAGTTACCAAGTCCCTAAGTAAGAGCCTATGCTGATTTGCCCCAAGGTAAAGATTAACCTTACTTACCTAATTTCTTGAAACATGCTCCTAATTGTGAAACAATAATTTTCACTTAATAGAATTTCAAAGACCAAAAACCCTACACCTTTTGCATTCTCACTTAAATTAGCCCAAACTTATCGGTCTTAATGGCTCTTAGCTCCCATATGTGATTTCAAGCTCGTTTTTTTAGAGATGAATGGACCAGTGTTGATGTATTTTTAGGTAAAAGGGACTATGAATTACCCCTCTTTTTTGTGCTAGAGATCAAACTTAAGATGGTGTTTCATTGCTTCATGTTTTGACTCGGTTCGTTATTGAACTTGATGGACCAAGAGTTTTGAGTTAGTTTAATGATCTTGATGAGTTAAGGGTTTGTATTTAGTCAACTACCTTAACGAGCTATGTGTTTAAGTTTGAGTTAGCTACCTTAATGAGCCAAGTGATTGTGTTTGTCTCAAGTCCCATAAGGATTTGTAATCATTAGCAAATTTCTTTTTTGTTTTTTGTTTTTTTTTGAAAGAGAGAGAAAAAGTCATGGCTTTTATCTTACAAAGATCGAGTGATGAAATTGAAAATAGGGAATTGCTTTCTTAGGATTCTATATATAGGCCTATAGAATTTACTTACCTATAGAACAACACTATTGAGTATCTATTTATAAAAAAGGAATTCTAAAGAATGAAGAATAAAAGATTAAAAAGAAAAAAAAATCTAAATCTTATCCGTTCTAAATTAAAAAGGCTATTTACAAAGTGCTAACCTATCTAAAAGAATGAATATTTCTAGCTAGTAGAATACTAGGTAAAATTGTAACTATCTAAAATTATTTTACAAGTTTGATTCTTTTTATTTTATTGTTTTTTTTTATTTTTTTTTTATTATTTACTTTACGAAGGTTAGGCTCAGCTAATGTGGGCCCAAACAAAAAGCAATAAATTCAAGCTCCTATAAATGTATTAAGGTATGCACTAAGGTAATATTTATAGAGGTCTTCTATAGGGATAAGATGGGCCCAATCTTACTCTTAATAAATTCTTACTTATCTAGGTTGAAAAATCGAAACCACATTTAGAGTAATTTTTTAGGCCAATGAAGTGGGTGGACATAGATCTCTTCAAAAGCCCCTTAACCTGATCTAACCATACTTATCTAAAGAAAAATTGAAATTGAAATTACAATCACAACCTATTTTAAGCTTTACATGGAATTATTATAGGGAAATATTTACAGGGAAATATTACAACGGGACTATATAAGGAAAATGCAATATAACTTCACAACTACCCTAAACCATTTAGGTTTGCCATATTATGGATTCTTGTAATTTTTGAAAAAAGTTTTCATGTATGCAAAGGATAGGTTCTAAATGTTCTCAAGTTATGCCACCACTGTGTATTTCAAAGTAACAGTTTTATGGTTACATTTGAACTTGAGTGAAGTAGCTTGATCAGCTCCAGAAAGTGGTTGCCCTATAACATATAAAGCTTATATAATGGCTCCCCTCCTAAGGTCTTAAGATGGCATGATTTTTGACCGTATTTATTACGCATTTATGATGCAGAAAAATAAAATAAAATAAGAAACCCCAAAACGACCCCCTTAAACAAGTTGCAACAAACATGTTAATATATATAAAAAATAAATTAAAATAAATAAATGAAAAATAATCAACTCAAGTATTTTTTTTTCAATTTTTTTGAAAAACAATCCTAATTTCGAGAAATTTTAGTGGCTAACTCTCTTGATGGTCCCTAATGGGGTCGCCAAACTATCGAGCCTAAATTTTTGTTTTTTTTTTATTTTATTTCCCATTTTTCAATTAATACTAAACCATAATCCATTTAATATTAATCTTCAACTAGAAAAATTCAGAAATTTCGGTTCTTTAAAAAAAAAAACTTTTAGAGTCACCATCTAACTAGAATCAGAAAAAAAATTGTAATCAATTCATCATAATCAATTAAGTGAATTGATTACGATTTTGCTACTGGTCTTTAATTTCAATTTGATAAAAACCAAAAGGTTCCAAATTCGAAGGCTAATCTATTAAATCCTAACAGGTATCACTATCTATATTTTTCAAAATTAGGTTTATTCATCAAAATTGTCCTTTTTAATATATTTTTAAGAAAAATGAAAACCAAAAGAAAATTAAAAAAAAAAAAGAAAAAAAAAAGAAAAAGAAACCTAAGTTTCTATAGATTTTAACGTCGCCTTGAAAATACTTACCTAATGTGTTAGTTTATTTTAATTTTGAAAACTGACTAAGTTTACGTTATTACCGATTCAGTTTATTCAAATAAAAACTAAAGGGTCCTAATTCTCGAACTCTTTTATTTTTATAAAAACTCCAAAAGTCCTTATTTTAAAAAGGGTCTTTTATTAATTTTATTATTTTTTTAAAATAATTTTTCTAAGTGAAGAATTCTAAAAAACTAAATGCTAAAAAAAAAAATCCTAAGCTAATGCAAATATATATATATATATATTGATATGTCATGTTATAAACAGATAAATAACTTCAGTTTTCTAAAATAAAAAAANTGAAGAATTCTAAAAAACTAAATGCTAAAAAAAAAATCCTAAGCTAATGCATATATATATATATATATATTGATATGTCATGTTATAAACAGATAAATAACTAATGAATAAAATAATAATATAATAATAAATAAATAAATAACTCAAAACCAAACGTAATTTGTTGTTTGGTGTGTAGCAAAGGACAATAGCATTAGGGCTTGCAAATCACTACTGCTGCGTGTCCTGCTGTCAGTGTTGTTGGTGCAACTCATATAGTGCAGCACGAGGTGTGATTGAAGTATCGAGTAGTAGCTTGTTGATAGGCAGCATGCATGGTGTCTGGATGTTGCTACTCGTGCGCGTGACCGTGTGTACAGTCAAAGTGGTGATCAGAGACGTGCATGTGTGCGAGTGAACTTGATCAGCGTGCGTGCTGATTGGACAGTAGCCGTGGCGTTGGTTGTAGCGTACCAATGAGCATGGAAGTAGTGCTGTTCAGTTGTATCATGGATTGCGAAGAGGAATGCTATGATTTCGCTGGGCTCAATTTGGTTATGCAGGCGCTGCAATAGGTGTTTGTATCTATGTATGATCGTAAATGAGGATGGAGCAGAGGATAGGGTAATCAGAGCTTAGTATTCATCTAGCATGTGATCTAATGTTGCATCCATGTACATCGTTAGCTAATTGTATTTAGCAGTGAAGTTTGGCCTAGTCATAGATGAGTTGAAGACAATCGCCTGGTGTTGATCAAGGTTGAAGAGTGGTAGTGACTAGGCGTGTTTGATTATTGTCACAGCTGCGTGTAGGTGAAGATTGTTGAAGTTGGGATTGTGGGCATAACAACGATGGGGATTATGTGTGATAATAGCTATATGTGTGTAGGCTAGTATCACAAGTGAGCACTAGAGTTAGTTTGGTGTGACTAAGAGTGGCTAAGTATGGGACGAACGAGAGGGCTATCTGTTTGCTTATGAACTTGTGAGCATGTTACCTGATGTCGTGGATAGTGTAACTGTGATTGTGAAGCACTGTGTCGTACGTATGTGTAGGAGAAGAGTTATGTGTGACCAAGTGTGTCTTGTTATGTCAGTCGACGTGTAGCCTTGAATGGATGTGTTTAGTGAGCTGATCGAGTATACAATTGTTAGTGCTTGGTCAATGTGTTGTTCACTACTGTACAAAGAGGATGGAAAAAGAGGATTTTTGGTTTCATGCAAATGTGTCATTCTCCCTCTTTTATGCCATGCTCGGTATATATAAAACCTGAAAACAAATCTTTTAAATCTTATAAAATCAAATCTTTTTGTATCGACCTAGATCTGATTTGATAAAAATCAAATTAGATTTGAATCTCACAAATCTTTATCGCATTATATTAAAAAAATTTGATTATATTCAAATCTTGTACGCTCAATTGATCTTCGAAAAATGAGAGAAAGAAAAATTAAAGGCAAATATGTGCCTAGTCAAATTCAAACCCGCGATCTCAAGCTACCCAAATGCCAATACTTAAATACTTATCCGTTAGGCCATCGATATATACCCCAATATTTAATACAATTAAATTGTACTTAAACTACGTGATTATCTAAAATATGCTATTTGAATCGAACTAAAACTAAATCGATTGACCTTAAAACATTTTAATTTTTAAAAATCTAAAAAATCTTTATAATTTTTTTCTTTTTTCATTTTTTTTATTTTCATCATTTTTCAATTTATTTATTTATTATATATTTTCTTTAATTTTTAAATTAGGACCCTTTAAAAAAAATGAGAGGGCAAAAATTAGATATCTATATAAGTAACTTATAATATGTACAATTCTTTTTTCCTCTAACATTCCATGTAGGACATATAATATGAGGACATGGTTTAAATTATAAGTTATAACTTTCGTAAGATAAAAACTCAACTTTGACCCAATTTTTCTTGCTTGATTCAACTTTCAATTTTGCAAAAAAAAAAGCTCAATTTATATTCTACTCTATGATCACTTTAAATTATACCAAGCTTTTTACAAAAAAATTCAAAAACATACTTGAAATTCATGTTAGAGCAAGCTCTTCAACTGTAAAGCCCCATTAGTTGTGCACCATTAATCTGCAATCTATGGTTGAGCTTGTTGCCCTTGGATTTTGTGAAAGTGAATCATTTAATTTTCTAAAATTATGAATCAATAAGCTAATATATATATAATATGCAAGTAGAAGCTTAGGTAGAATGTATGTAAAATCTCAAGTAGAATGTAAGTATTGATACATGTAGACATGAGATAAATTACAACCTCATAATATTAGTGAATTAGTTATTTAAATTAATTTTGCATAAAAATGTAGTAGGGAGCTAAAATAAAGTATGAATAGCTAATAAGAAAGTATTTAGCAATAATTAATTGATAACTAAATCGAGTAATAACCAAAGAAACTAAGTCACCTTAAGATTAATTGGACGACATAACATTTAAGGTGACTATTGGGACATTTGGCTACATGTCATTAGGAATATAATATAATATGTACCTATGACCTATAATATTATGGTGAAACCTCATAACCTTACTAAACACAAAAATTTGACTACAATAATGAAGAATAACAAAACAATTTAAGTATTACTAAACTGGGAATATATGATGGCACAAATCTCTTTTAAACTAAAATAAGCTTCTTTTAGCATGGTTTCTTTTCTCTTCGAGTGGCTCTGTTTTTTAGCCAATAGGTTATAATTCTTGCATATTTATAAGCTTTAGGTAACATATTCAATTATTTTGAGGTACTTGAAGACTATTCTAGTTAAGTGTAAGTATCTCTAAGTAAGTGAGTTCTTATGCTTTACTATCTATTTGCTACATGATATACTTGTGTGATGCTATGTTGAATGCTATTAATTGTATGATTAAATGACTTTATAGATTGCATGCTATCATTTGTATGGTCACCTAATTAATTAGTAAGTTTAAGTACATTGCTCGAACAACTGGACACACATGTGTATGAAGTACTGAAAACGTAGTAGGGACTATCCAAGTTTTACAAAATGTTTTAGAAATATTTTTAAAAAGGGAGTTTTACATAAAACTTGGTGTAAAATATCATAGGCCACCACTTAAAAATTGATTTAAGTGCCAATGGACACCACCATTTTAATTCGATTTTGAGAAGTATTAGGCAATTTTATAAAATGATTCAACAAAGCAAAGCTTTTGAAGACATCCATGATTGAGGCCTAAGTGGTATTATTGATTTAGGCTGTTTTCTTGAGAGTAATTAAGTGTTGAATATTATTGATTCAAATTGTTTCCTTAAGCACGGTTAAGCGTTAAGTTGATACAATTGATTTGAGTTATATCTTCAAGTACAACCGGTGAAGCACCAAATTAGTATTATTGATTTTAAGATTTCACTAGCCCTAAGCCACATTAATGTAAGGTCTTCCCTAAGCACAAGTTCTAGATAACTACATTGACTGGGCTTAAGCCGTATTAATGTAAGGTCTTCCCTAGGCATAAGTTAAGCGTCAAGTTTGTTAGCGTAGATCAAACCCATAGATAGCCTCATTCAATTAATGTGATATATTAACTAAAAAGTTGAGTGTGTTGGATTAATCAAAGTGTAGATTATGTAACTCTATACCTTCTATGGTTCTATAACCTTATGAATGTGTTGCTAGCATTCATTATGCTTGTGTCACGTATTATCTCCTCTTTAGGCCATTGCATAGCACACTTAGGCTCTCTAACACTCTTATTGAGAGGCAAAGTTAGTATTCTAGCCAAACACTAAGTGTTCACACACTAAAGAGATAAAGTAAGAGAAAGAAGCTCTACAAGAGTATATAAGAATGCACACGTGTATTGGATGGATTACAAGAAGCCTCCATCCATGGACAATTGAGATTATTTCAATATAATAGTTATTATATAACCCTACCTAACCTATCTGACACTCTTGTTGAAAGGAAAAGTTAGTATTCTAGCCAAACACCAAGTGTTCACACACTAAAGAGAGAAAGTAAGAGAAAGAAGCTCTACAAGAGTATATAGGAATGCATACGTGTATTGGATGGATTACAAGAAGCCTCCATCCATGGACAATTGAGATTAATTCAATATAATAGTTATTATACAATCCTACCTAACCTAGCCTAACTACCTACATACTAAGACTTACGGTATTTGAACACTTCCAAAACATTATGAGGTGTAGACCATGTTCGAGTAAAAAAAGTGAAAAAAAATAGAGGGCTTAGGGAATATCTTATGACATAAGCATCTATATCGTATGTAGTTAGATTTTATTGTGTAGTTAATAATATTTGATAACTTACTTAAACAATAATAATAGAGAATGAAATCACTGAGTTATGGTCAATCCATACAAACTTATTCATTTTATAAAAGTTCAAAATGGTTCCTCAATCTTATTATTTGGTGAAAGATACCAACTTTTTACAGTCCTGAATGACTGAAATATTTTAATAAAAGCAATTAAATTTTTCCTTATCCATCTATAAGTATAAATTGACTATAAATAGATAATAGGTGTTTTGATAGAACTCTATACACTCTAACACATGACGCAGTTGTTACATAATGGGTGCATACATAGAAAGTTAACTCATAAAGGTGCCATTACTAGGTTTTCTTCAAGGACATGGCACAAGGTCTTGAGGACTAGCTCCATTAAGTTTTGGAATATTAGACTAACCAATTCCATCAAGTAGAAGATATCAAACCCATTGATTAAGAAATATAAATATCACTAATCCAATCAATTGTATGAAATAAGAGGTTTTGGTTTAATGATTGAAATCCTTAATGGGAATCTCAAATGGAGGATTATTTTTGCCATTGTGTTTGTTTTCATACCATATTAATTATGAAGGAAATTCAACACTTATCAAGTTTAGGTTTCTTATTAGATTCTAGATTTATCTCAAAAAATAACCTGAAAAATAATAAGATTTTAAAAACAAACTCCAAACCTATTCAAAATTTTATAAGGTAATTATTAGTCCAATTAGATATAATACCCTAAGTGGACTCATTAGTTTGTATATCCCACCTTGTAAAATCTGAGAAAGAAATAAATAATTTATGAAAAGAGAGAGACGTATGGTTCCATCCATCTGGTTCAATGGAGGATAACTTGACATAAAAAGAGAGAAAAAAGGTTCTCCGCCAAAAAGTGCAGAGAAGGCACTTTGCATAAAGAAAATCGGGCTAGGAACATGAAGGATAGGTCCCTCAATGTCGTTCCAATGAATTATTTGCTTCCTTTGGCGATTGAGTGCATGTCTTTGTCTTGATAAAAAAGGATATGATATTCGTGAGACGAAGACACGAAAATGACCAAAGAGCCCTTTTCTTATCATAACATTCTTCAGTAGCTCCAAAACAAAGAAAAAGGACAAACGCATATAATTGCCCTATCATACGGACAATTAAAACCCAACACTAGGAATAAATGAAGAGCTTAAAAAAGAAAGAAAAAAAAAAAAGCAGCTAATTCTTAATTCCCAAGCTTCTACATAAGTCTCATGAATTACTATATTACCTCTATTGTCGCTTTGTAGCGAATTAATATGTAAAAGTGGAACTTTACGTAACCTACGTAGCAATTAGCATGAAGACGAAACTAAAACCTAAATAATTGTGTTTTTGACCTCGTTTTTCTCCTTACTTTCCTCTTTCTTGGCTCCTTCCAGCAGGACAAGGCTTTAATTAATCTTCCTCTCAATCACTGAATAATTAGATGAAACTTTAGCCATTAATGGGAGTAATGACCACCCATATAAGTGGCTGGCTTTAGCTAGGGCTTTCTTCTTAAGTCAAACACGTTGTTGTTAGCTCCAAAGACTTTGGAAACATCATCTCATCCTCTTCTCATGCAAATCACCAAGGAGCTGATTGTGCTTCTTTTCCAATAGACAACGAAGATCTTGTTGTTTCAAGAACTGATTTTCATGAATAATTTTGTTGTTTTACAGTCCAAGGAGGATGTAGTAAAGTAGAGTGATGGGCAGTGCTATCAACATCCCAAAAATTACCCTGCAATTAGTATTTTGATTTTTTATAATTATTCATGAAAAGGAACGAGATGTCAGTGTCGTTTAAGTTTTTAAATGTAAAGAGTTCTTTACCCTGTGCTAAGAATTGCTGGATGAACGTTGTACTCCTTTGCGAAAACAAATGGGACTATTCCTTGTGGCAAGGCAGCCTGTATATCAAACAAGAACTCATTATTTGTTCAAGAGGTTACGCAGTGGAAGTATAAAACGGACCTGATGAGTGTCTCGCTCCATAGCTTAAAATCATTAAATATTATCCTAATAATCTCAAGCATTATGATTACGAGTATATTTCAGTGATAACTAATAATAAGAAGTAAAGGTTACTGCTGGTAGTTAGTGGAGGTAGTAAACCATGGAAAATGACAATAGAAAATTGTAAAAAATTATTTCCAGTTTTTTTACTTTTTTTCTTTTTTCTTTTCTTTTTTTTTTTTTGTTTATAAGAAAAGCAAGCATTTCCTATTTTTTATAAGACATTCTGCAGTTGTTAAACTAGCACTACTAATGATGGACCGTCTTCCATGAGACAAACACACTGTAATATTTCTTAAGTTGTTTAACCTACGTAGTAATCAAATGCTAATTGATGAAACTGCTTTATTAATAATATAATACACACACCAAACATCTGTATTTAAAAAGGAAAAAAAAAAAAAAAAGTCTACAACTACCCAGCGCACAAACTTTTCTCTTAGTCTCGTTTTCCTATCTATGATGTCCCTAATGAAGTCGAATTAAGTCAATTGATTGAATGCAACGTAAGATAAAATCTCCAATGCTATTTAGGTGTGTAATGTTATAAATTGATACCATATACCAACTACACTGAATGTTTTAATAATTTGAATTATCTACGTCATGGTTTGGTTAAACAAGAAGCAAAGTAACATTTTAAGGGCGGATTTTTTTTTTTTTTTTTTCACCTGGACAATGGCAACACGAAGTAGGTTGCCTCGGAGGCCGATGATCATGGAAGCCACCGCCATCACAGCAGGACCAGTGAGAAACCTCACGGCCATTGAAAAGGTAGCCACTGTATTCCCACAAGCTATTATCTTTGGTTGAAGCGCCATAAATAGACCTATCACACCATTAAACACATATCGCCATATCAGGACCATTTTTCATTATATTCTACAACTGATGATGGTACTACTATTAATATTTCATATATATATATATATCCAACCACTTCGTGTAACACGGACTTGTATGGTATGGTGTGGTATGGTATGGTATCAATTGCTAAGTGATGCTCCGTGACACAGGATCCCAAGCGGACGATTTCCAACCGGACCCACATGTCGGGTGGGTCGATCTCAATCCGTTTCTCATCCATAACTCATGTCACAGGGACATAATAACAATATATGGCTGTGAATTGCAAACTCATGCATATCCTAGGTGACAGGGTCAATGTCCATATTAATACATGACAATGTACTCCAAAGCTACCAGGCCATAAATTTGCTAGCATATAATAAGTAATTTTTGGTTTTTTATTCCGTACACAATTCCAATGTTAAAATTCCGTGGAATTATTCATTTCGAAAGTTCCCACGTTACCATTTTTTACCTAGTTCACAGAAAAAATTTTGGATAAATAATTAAAGAATAAGGAGTTAAACAATTTTTTTTTTTTTTTTTTTTTTTTGAGGACAAAGATGATAGTACGTAATTTTTCCAGTTTGGCAGTACTTCAACAATTTTCGAATACCTCATGACTTTTTCAATGCATTCGAGATGATAATAGAGGGAAAAATAAAAATTAGTACTAGAGCTTGCATATTATGCAAATGAATTCCTTCCATTGCCATCCTCTCGATTTCTATGAATTTCTAAATTAATAACTAATAATGTGTAACTTCTCATATTATTTTTGTGACATCATCGTTTTCTCTATTAATTATTAAGTTAGAGTATCTAAATGGAGGAAATCAATAGAAATTCAAAGAACCCAAAAGGAGATGATTCAAATCCGGTTGGTTGATGATGACTTATGTTAGGTTGGTGTGGAGTTCTCTATTTTCAATACTGACCACAAATGGCACACAAAAGACCCAGAAGCTGCATGGCCTTGACATGTCAACAATGTAGGTGAGACTCTTGACTAACGCTATGTGACACAAAACAATTAAAGTATGAAAACATGAAAGGAAAAGATACGTGCCTAAGCTGAACATGGCCATTCCCAGACCAGCATCTGACAATATTTTGATTGATCCATCTATGATTTTGGGCATCTGCACATGCCACCTATGTAGTTGAACAGTAAAATAAAGGAAATTGGAATACATGTGAAGATCAAAAGGAAATGTATGGTTCCATAGAAAAAGGAAATGTCAAAACTCACTTAAAGGCGATGAGGGACCATGCAATACCAATCAGGCTGGAGTAGGTATTGGGATTTCTAATCAACTTGCGCCACACCATGATCAATATCAGACGGGTCATAACACTCGCCGGAGGCATCTGTTTCCCCCCACCCGAAGGCGGTGCTCCGGCGGCTTTTGGGTGTAGCTCAGCTGTGGAGTTGGAACCCAATTTATTAAGCCCTGTGGGACCCTCCTTTTCTCTTTCATCCTCCACCATTTCTCCTTTCCCCACAAAACTAAAGTCGTCCGTGCCAAATCCCTCTGTATCCGGTTCACCTTCACATCACAATAACATCATCCAACATACATTATAACCATTACAATAATATCAACAATCCATTGTCATTCACCAACTGAATAATCTAATCCAACTTTTCTTTTTCATCATTTGATTAAAATAATGGTGTCGTAACCAGTGATTTAATGACATGTTAAGAGCGTTTATTAAGAAAAGTTTAAAATCTCCAACACATATTTCATGACAGAGACTGGTAACTTGGAACCTTTATGGTTCCATCCGGCAAATACCAGTTAACTAAACAATTCAAATAAATATTCTGCCGGATGTAACTAAAACTTGTCTGGAATTGTTAATAAACAAGCAGGGAATCCTCAAACACACCTTTGTTTTCTCCATTAGTTGTTGGGTTATCAGCAACAATCATCCTGATTTCCTTAGCACCGTGATCAGACCTTCGAGATTGGTCCTGAGCTCCCAAATCAGTTCCGCCGAACATATGGTCAGATACCGGGGATGCACTAGAGCTCCAAACAAACATGTGTAACTCCTTAGCATCATGACCGGCTTTGTTGCCATTATTGGACTGTTGAACATGGGGATGCTGCTGTTGCTGCTGCTGGTGTTGGTTTTGGTAGTGAATGTTTTTACCATTACCTTTTCCAAGACCAGACGCAATGTCCGGGCTTGGTGCTGGATAGGCCGGATAAAACCCAAACCGGGGAGACGGGCAATTGTCCTCAAAGTTGGAGGGTCTAGGGGTCGGACCACGAGATGATTGAACCGAGTACAATTCAGCTGGGTTGAAATTGGACAACCTCGGAGGAAAACCGGGAACACCCATCATCGAGTAAAAGTCCGAATTGTTGAAATTCGAGCCTCTAGGAGTAGGATTTCTAGAAGAACTAAGACTATAAATCTCCACTCCCGTGAGGTTCGATGGTCTAGGAGTAAATCCAGAGTAAGACCCTGCTCCAAGTGAGCGTCGCGAAGCGTTTGACTTTCTGACGGTCACATGGAGCTTCCCGTCATCCCCAATTTCGGCATCGGTTCCTAGCAAGTCCCTCCCATCCAGGGACATGACGTCTGACTCAACTTTGAAGGATACTATGGATGCAGCAGTTTCAGGGAACTGCTCCATGATTAGGATCTTGGCACCGCGGTACTCGAAGAGGAAAAGGAGGAGAGTGTACCATATGATGCACTGCAACACCACCACCTGGATCATAAGCGAGGCTGCGTTCATGTGTGGTGATCCATACATGGCTTGTAATAGGGGAATGCCCATGATGAGAGTGTTTGGAAGTGTGGAGAGGGAGAATATCGTGATCATCCAATCCAAGCTTCCATGTTTCGACAGGTTAGTCCAGAGGATCAAACAGACCAACATTATGATCTTTTGGACGGTGTCTGCTGCGATGAATGGTAAGTTCATTTTGTAAGGGTCGTTTTGGGAGATGAAGTGGAAGGAAAGAAGAGGGACGGCGAAAACCGCAACGAAACGGTTTATACCGGAGCACTGGTCGGGAGAGAATATCTTCCACCAGCGAACAGAACCGTAGGCTAGGATCATGGCGACATAAAGAGGGATCATTGCAGTCAAGACGGTGTAAAGGTCGTGCCAAGTAATCATCGTCGCTAATATTTGCTACACAGGAAACAAATATGGTACCGTTAATGTTGTCGGTCTGGTGTAATTTCGAGGAATTAGGACTAAAAGGAGTTTGAAGTGGGAAAGGCTGACATGAGCGTCGGAGTACACACGCTGAAAAAAGGGGAAAACGTTTAGCCAAGGAAGTGAGAGAAGTACTTCTCTGTTGCTTGCTTAGTCCAGCAGTACCAGATACGAAAGATGATATCAGAGGACTAGAGATAGAGACAGAGAGAGTTGAAGGATGTGTGTGAGTGTGAGTGTAGTTAGGATTTAGGAAGAGTGATATATAGGGGTGGATATGTGTGGTGTGTAGGCTAGAGAGGTATTCAATTCAAGGTTCATACAGAGTAGACTAGTGCTGTGCTGTGGTATACTGGGGGTTGGGACCATCAAGGGACCACTGGATGGGGTGGTGGCCTTTAGAGGTGGGTCATCTTGTGGACGCAACTTACCCACCGTGTCTGGTTAGGTTTAAACTCAATCTGAGCTCCTTTAACTCCATTGTTTTGTTGCACATGTCATGTACCTATGGTTTCCCGCATCTTCAATTTGGTCAATCCGAACAATGATCCCAGACGGTCTTCAGTTATTAATCCTTGCCAGATTAAAGAAATTCTTCGGTACTAAATTCAAGATGTATCATTTGAACTGTTTTTTTTTTTTTTTTTCCATAAAAAGAAAATTAATAAGACATATAAATAAAATAATAGAGATAAAAGATAAAAGAAGATCGAAGCTCAAAAAAATAATGTGTATCATTAGAAATGCTAATAGATCAAGAGCTTTATGCATGATGGTGCAACAAGATGATGTAAACTTTTTAGTGATGTAAATATGTGATCAAGGTTATACAAACTAGTCTAGAGGAGTTCCATGCTTTGGTAAATAATAAATTATTTAGATTTATCTTAAGAGAGAGAGAGAGAGAGAGAATCATCATTATATGTATATTTGATCAGTAGAAAATTACAGACGAGAATATCAACGTTTAGGATTAATTTAAATAGAAGATTAAATTTTCAAGTAATTCAATTAAAGGATTAATTTTTTAACTAGTTAAAATAGAAACTCAATATTATGATAAATGATTCATATAAAATATTAAAACCATAATTTTATTTTAATTTTAATATTTTATTTACACCACTTATCATAATATTGATTCTTTATTTTAATCAGTTGAAAGTTTGATTCTTTATTTAAACCATCAAACATAACATTGATTATTTATTTAAATCACTTGAAAATTAAATCCTCTATTTGAATTTGACCCAAAAGAGTGATTCCTTTGTATATTATTCTCCAATTTGATAATGTGTGAAATTATATGTTATTCCTAATTTGAAAGACTACAATCGTGTTTATTTCTATGTGAAATAATTTGAAAATTCATTAAAAGTGGTCAAATAAACACACAAATTAGTTGCTTCAAATTTTGTAAGAACAATTAAGGTCAAATAAACTCAATGTTATGTATATCCTAAATGAGTTTGAATAAGAGTTCAGACTATTAAGAGTGTAAGTGATCAACCTAGTCAGTCAAGGTCGACTAACCAAATTGGATGACCATAAAAAATCATGAGTTGGATTGATCAAGCTATCAATCTATGGGCACTCAATCAACCCAAGTTAGCCAAATCAGGTTTGATCACCCTTAGGCAATTTTCATTAAGAGCACATTAGCTTGTTCTTGGTTTTTATATAACATTTCTTTTTTTCTTTTGTTTACTTAATTAGGCTTTTGATATTTAATTATTTTATATCATTTTTATCTTACAGATTTTTTTTTTTCATATCACTAATTAGGTTTTATTTCTTAAGCCTACAACAACGGCCAAGCCATATAACAAATAATCAATTTATGCCTTTGATCAATGAATAAGTTTATGAGAGACTTTGAGCCCTATTGTCGAATGTTCTAGTATTTCTTTTTATTTATTCCCATGTTTTTATCAACCCTTAACTAGATCATGGTGATAGATGTTATTTAAAATTCCGTGCACAATGTATGATTCTATTTAACACTCCAATTGCTTTGGCAAAGTAAGCCATATCACTCATTCATTCAATCGGCTGTAGCTCGTTGTTAGAATAATGTGTAATATCTATTCTTAACTCATTTATATCTCTTTTTTTTTCTTTTTGCTATTCAATTACACAAAAACCCTAAAATCGCTTCATATTATTAAGTCTATAAAAACCTATATTTAATTTCATCGGGGACATTGCTTAATTGAGAGTTGGGACAAAACACAAACTAATCACTTTCATAAGACTTTGAATGCCATAAGGAATACCTTGATAAATTCACAATATTAAGAGTAAATACTAAAATGTTGTCAATTTATCGATTTGTCTATTACAAGTCTTACCTCTTTATAAGCTCAATTTGTTCACATAAGTATCATTTGGTTGCTACATTTTTATTATATACCACTAAAAAAATTCATTAGTCCGTAGTTTAATTTACATATTGGCCAAAACTATTAAACAAGAAGACCTTGAGATACCAAACTAAAATTATAAAATTTATACCATATATTTTTTTATATAAAAATCTATTTCACAATACAACATAAATATTCATTTGAAATTCTAATAATAACCCCAAACCAAGTTCTGATATCACAACATTGAAATTTTTTGTAATTATAATATGAATAATTGATTCTTTTTTCATTTTATTAATTTTTTAATAATAAAAATCAGCATTTAGTGCTAAATATATAAAACATGTTATAAGAAAATCATATTACTCAATTCTTCTTATATTATGCTATTTGATTCTTCTTGTATTATCCCACTTTACTAACCAAACATTACCATAAATTGACATGGAAAATGAGAAGATACTGATGAACAAAGGCAACTAATGAAGTAAGAAAGTGAGATAAAAGGAGAAAGAGGATACATTCTCTCTAGTAGGCAAATTTTCCCAACCATGTTGAGAGTGTGATCAACCTAATATGAGATTCCCAAAATATGATCAACCTAATATTGATTCTTACTCACTTGTTTGTCCTAAATGGGCACTTGATCGACCTATTGCTCCTTCTGGTCAATTGAATTGTTGATATGGTCAATCAAGTCTTCAACTAGTTAGTTTTGATTGATCTAAAAGCCATCTAGTCAACCAATTTAACTCTCTAAGTCCTACTAAACTTTCTAACAACTTTTGCTCATCACCTCTAGTCCTCCGATAAGGAATTAAACCTAGGTTGGTGTGTGTTAGTAAATGATTTCATTATTCTATGCAATAATTTGCTTCTTATAGTTTGCTACAAAGAAGTATTTAGCAACTGAACAACACTATTTCAAAAAATGAAAAGAAGCCTCCATTGGAACATATAAAACTTAAGTAGGACGGAGCCGTAAATCATAAATAAAAGCATACTAGGATTGGTGTAGCAACGGGAGATGATAAGAGTTATTCTATACTCGTAGAAGCTATGACAATTCAGCCCTTGAATGCAAAATCCTTTGGAGCATGGACGGTTAAAGAGGCGTTGCAGACAGCTGTAAAGAAGGGATATCGGAGGGTTGAAGTCAAAATGAACGGCACTAATGTTCTCCGAAGCCCAAACAGTCCTTCTCAAGTAACATGAAATACGAAGACTATGATTAATGATATAAAAAGGCTTTCGTGTTCCTTTGAGGATTGTAATTTCTCGTTAATTAGTTAAAAAATAACTGCATTATTGCATATGCCGATTGAAATGTTATTCAAAGTATATATTCACAAGATTGACTTTCTTTAGTTAAGCTTTTATTCGTTAATTGTGCTTCAAGACCTCGATTCATGGAGCTTATTTACCTTCTTTTTTTTTTTTTCGGTGCAAATTATTATTATTATTACTCAACAATAAATTGACAGTTATCCTTAACAGACATTGGGCTGTTCTTAGTTGTTAAAAATAAAATAAGTCTTGCTGGTGGTCGGAATGCATTAAATTCACGACTGTCTTGAATATTCATTTTGGTTGATAGTCTTTCATATAATGGGAATGATATGTAAGTTGAAAACAAAATAAATTAAATATAATATATAATTAAAATAAGAATAAAGCTTGTTATAAGAGTAGGAAACTCTTTTTGATTTTCACACCTGAATTACTATAATTTAATTCGAATTAAGTAATTTTTTGTATAAGAGAAATGTGTAGAAAAAATTAGAAAGGAAGAGAGATAATTGGAAATAAAATAAAATGTAATTTACACTTAGTATTTGGAAATATAAGCAGGAAATTGAGACAACATTCCTATTTGGTTGGTTTTATAAAAAAAATTAAAAAAAAAAAGGGGAAAAATAAAGTTGGTGCTTATCAAATACCTATAATTCCTCGAGACCTTAAGGCATGACAATTTCGCCATATATCCACAACGAAGCGCAGACAAGATCCAACTAATAACCACATAAAGTTCATACCAAATCTCCAATTTCATCCAAAGGAAAATATGCCACATCATAAGTTCTGAAATCATCTAGATGACTAGTAAAGGAAAATTTTAAAAGAGGAAAAACACTTCAAAATCTCAAAAGATAAATCCACATGTCTAAAGTCAATTATTAAGATCTTATGAAATTCCTTTAGCCCAAACACCACGTTACATTACTATCTTCTCACCAACTGCTATTGAACAAATCATAACCCAAATAGTCATAAAATCATAGTCCTCAAAATTACTTGAAACAAAAATTACAAATGAGTGAGCAATGAAATCAAATACAACAATTACTACATGCAAACATATACTAATATCACACCACATGTGCATTATTATTCTAATGTAACAGCCAATCATCCAGCAAAACACAATTTAATTTTAATATATATCCAATTAATTCAAACACCAAATAAACCATTTTGACTAGACCCTAAAGTTGATTATTTGAAAGTGTGAACCCTTAATGTTTTAGGATATGGGGTTTTGAAATTGTAAAAACCCAATTTTTTTTAATATGAACCCTTAATTCATTGAGGAGACTAATGTTTTGAAAGTGTGGATTCTAACGAATCCCAAGACCTCGACTTCTGACGTGGATTCCATGAGACAAGGTTTTAAAAATATGGTGCAAATCCTAGGAGATCAATCTTTGAAAATATGAGATAGGCTAACTGATTTTTGAAATCATGGGTCTCCAATGGTCCAAAGATGCATATATTGTATGCACTTTCACTATCGTCCATGCTACATTTGTAATGGCCTTTATTGTAATCCATTTAGATTGGGTGAAGACGCATACAACATATAATATCTTTGCAACTTCTTCGCATTCTAGGCCACCCATTTTAAATAATTATTTTTAAAATGGTCCGACATTCAATAAAAGCCTAATAATTTAAATTCTTCATATCTTTTATAAAGGATAGCAAAATGATGAACCACTTGTAATCATTCCAAATAAAAGCATCTACCCTAAAAATTCATTTAGTTTGATTAATACTCTAAACTACTTGCATATATTTATCAATGAACTTATATTTCATGAGAGTAGGCTACAATATACTTCAAAAAGTGAGTCAGTCAACTCCTTCAAATAGTGAGTGACTATCTATAATCACAATCTTTACTCTAAGAGGGTTTTTTGTATTTTTTTTTTCTTTTTTCTTTTTTCTTTCCTTTAACAACCTAAGGGAGTCACCAATAAGTGGCATGGCCAACTTGCCATGGAGTGGCCATTCTAGCCACCCCAAGGTACCACTTGTAAGGAGTCACTTAACCTTTTTTTAGTGATTAGTGGTTAACTCTTAATTTTGGAATGGTTTAATTTTTTACTTTTTATTTTTTTCTCATCTTCCTTATTATATATATATATATATATATTTTATTGTTTGATTTTGTATTATAGATATTTTTCTTTTTATTCTTCTTTTTCATTTTTTATTTTTTAAATATTTTATTACATTGTTTATTGAAGAAAAACATGTGGACCCATCAAATCACTCCATGTATCATCTTTAATAAAAAAAAGTAACAACTAACTAACGAGAACTTATTTGTAAACTTTTACAAATATTAAAGACTGGAATAAAAGAAATAAAGTTTAAGAACTTAATTAGAAAAAGTAATAAAAATTGAGAACTAAAAATATAATTTTCTCATCATGCAGATTTATAGAAAATGCTAAAAATGATAAAGCCATACATTTGGTGTAAAGAATGGAGAAACAATATCACAGTTTATACCTTAACTTTATTACTNTCCTTATTATATTTATATTTTTATATTTTATTGTTTGATTTTGTATTATAGATATTTTTCTTTTTATTCTTCTTTTTCATTTTTTATTTTTTAAATATTTTATTACATTGTTTATTGAAGAAAAACATGTGGACCCATCAAATCACTCCATGTATCATCTTTAATAAAAAAAAGTAACAACTAACTAACGAGAACTTATTTGTAAACTTTTACAAATATTAAAGACTGGAATAAAAGAAATAAAGTTTAAGAACTTAATTAGAAAAAGTAATAAAAATTGAGAACTAAAAATATAATTTTCTCATCATGCAGATTTATAGAAAATGCTAAAAATGATAAAGCCATACATTTGGTGTAAAGAATGGAGAAACAATATCACAGTTTATACCTTAACTTTATTACTTTTTATAATTATACATCAAATTGAAGATTTAATTATCACCATTTATATTTTTGTTAACGCTTATTTATATCGATAGTCTAATTAGCATGATAAGTTAGTAGTATAGCTGCCAATAGACTTAAGGAGATCACAAGAGACCCCTTAGTGCCATACGCAAGCTATTGTATTTTGCAATCTGTATTTTTTAAATGAGTTGTAACTCACTATTTTGCAATAAATGGTTAATAATTATCTAGAAGGGGTTGAGCGTCCTGTGGAGGCTATAAGCGGTCACCTCATTAGTTAATCATCTTAATTAGAGCAACTGTGTGAATTAAGGTTAATTAAAATGTAAATAATAATAACTAAACTTTTAATTAAGTGTATAATTTGACAAATCAAAACTTGAAATATATAATTTTAAAAAAACAAAAAAAAAGAAGTAGTAAAATTGATATGTAAACCATGACATAAACACATAGAAAAAAGTTGATAAAGTTGCTTGGGTGGACTTTTTTTTTTTAATTATTTAATTTTATTCTTATTCTTTTGCCTAAGACCTATGGATTTGAATGGGTACACTTGTTGGATCGTTCAATTGAAGTATACAAAGCTCAAGTTGAAAGCCTACAGGATGTTTTATTGGTGCACTAGAGTCGCAGACCACTGGACTGAGAACTCGGACTAGTGGAAGTCTCGGATAGGTGTGTTGGCGCGTATAAAGAGCTCATGATGCACCGCATTGATGAAGTACTGTTATGTCCTTGATGATGTTAGTTTTTCTTCAATAGCAACCATAGTAGCTTCATTGATTAATGCAGCAAGATGAAGTCCATTCAAATTTTCACATGTTTCCATTTGCTCAATAGCACATAATCGTGCTAAAAATTTTGCTGCATTCTTCGTCCTACCGCTCCCACTGATTATTCCATATCGTATTACATTCATCTCTACGTCTATTTTGATGGATCAAATTCATCTTAAAACTGAGATGCATGAGACGAGCAATGCCAATCCCACCACTTCAGGTAACTCTTCTCCTCTTTATTTGTGATATTCCTGCTTGACTGTTGCGATCTTGGAGGTTTATCATAAAATTAGAGTTAGCCTGCATGATCAAGTGAAATTATGGTTCCTTGAGTGAAATTAGGTTTTCAAATCGAAATCAAAACTATAGCTATGGCATTGAAAAGGATTTCGAATAAGCTGGACTTGTGCCTCTTGCACTACTGGTTCGTTTTTTTTATTTTCTAATTTTCTCTGCTTGTTTATCATTTAATTCTTGATTCAATTATCATATTTATGTTATGGTTTGACTTCGTGGTGTGATTTTGGATTATGAAGTTTTGTGATTACAATCTACGTCCAGAACTTGATGAATAACTGAGTAAACTAATGGTCTGGGAGGAGCAAAGTCACTGAGAATTTTGAGGATAAAGAACTGCCTTTTTTTTTTTTTTTTCAATTTTCATCATGGTTTAATCCTCTAAATTGGAGCATTTTCATTTTAATCCTCTGGATGTCTCTTTGTTTTGTTTGTGGAAGTTTAAAATGATTCAAGGTTTTTCACGCCTCAGTTGAATTCTTCTATGAATTTTGTAGGGGACAGGAATTGAATTGGCGAATGCGAGATGTCACCTTTTTATAGGGTATCCTGGTTGTATTTTCCCCTCTTAGTTAACTGGCTACACGATGTCTTTATGAAAATGTGATTGCTTCATGGTGCAATATTTTTCAAATTGGAATATTTCTTTGTGCGTTCCCTCCCCAATGAATGCAGGATTTCAATATTTATATTCTTATTTCAGTTTCTTATACCAGATAGCAACGTCACCCTCCATAGAGCCGAGCTGTTGAATCTAGGTCCAAATGCAACACAGAGAGTCGTTGAATTTTAAAACCGCATCTAACCGATTTGAATACGTATGGATTTCGTATTGTTTATATTTCAGTACACCCTTCTATTCAGGTCGGAGGCAGTGATTGAAGCCCATCGCATGAGCTGTGATATACATGTAATTACATCTTAAACAGCAGAAAAACCTGTGCTCTCTGAATGAAATACTTCTTTTTGCTGGCATTTTCAGTATCAAACAAACATTTTCGTTTTTCCAATTTCAAGATTCATTGGGGTAATGTCCATGGAAACTTGAGGTACTGTTACCAATTATCGTGCTTTTCTCTTCCCTTAACCATGTGCTTGTAGAGCATATTTCCCATTACTATATGGATACATCATCATTTTTCTATAGAAAATCTAATTGTCTATCCTGCAAAGAAAACAAGAAAGCTTCGATCATCACTCTGGCCTGATGTGACTTCCTAGTGCAATCTGTTGGGAGAGTCTTCAGTTGGATTTTGCCTCTCTGGATGCTGATAACCATGCCTTGATGCATTACAGGAAAGAGCTACCAGATGAAGCAATCCGTGTGTCTGTAAAGAGTGAAGGAGGGACCAACAAGGTTACAAACTTATGGCTTCATCAGCTGCAAATTCCATTCACTGGAAAATAGATTTTGTCTAAATTGCTTGTCATTAGAATTGTTCCATCTGGTCCCTCTTAACTGAATTTAACGCTTGTCCAATGAGCAGGAGCTTTGTTCTTTCACATACACATTTCACACTGGCTTCTCATACTTCTCCTGTAAACCCCACAGGTTAAGGGTATTGTTTCAGCTCTTGATAACACCCAGTGGTCTCAATTTGCCAGCTTCATTTGAGTAGCAGAGGCAGAGAAGAGATTTAGACCTTGATTCGCAGGTATATTCTCAAGCAAGATATTAATAACGAATGGAATTTACAGAGTTGAGATCAGATGATGATTTTATTCTTGGCTGACTGTAGCTAGGCAGCAGTGGAAATCAAAGGGACTATTTGATTATGTTGCTCTACAATGTTCATGCTTGGCTTTATTAAATTAGAATTATAATTTTTTCTCCATTTAAAATATTAGATATTTACACTTAAAGATTTATGATCAAAGCTATGTATACTCTATAACATGGACGGGTCTTATCCACACGAGTATCAGAGCACATACAAAAGCATTAGAATATTATTTTCCAAGGCCTGAAACGCATGGCCAAGGCATGTTTAGTCTCTTCTTTTCAATTAATAAAATTTCTGTCATACAAGTTTCTGCAGTATTAGCTATACAGCATCTTTATCAACATATAAAACCAATGCAAATCACCCCACTACCACCAATAGGTTGCAATCTTTGCCCAAGGAACAGTCCTACATGAAAGACTGATCCTTCTTTACTTTCTGCAATTGTTAGTGTCAACATTTTTTAATATTTGTATATATGTTTTATAATATAGGACTCATAAATAGTACAAAAGAAGTCCTAAGAAAATCTTTAAGAACCATAAAAGTTCTCAAATAATGGAAATTATTAAAATTCTAATGTGATACCTTAAGAATTTTATTGGAGTCTTTACCAATAAAGATGATCTTTGTAATAGCTTTAAATTTTTAAAAGTAGTTTAATATAATTTTTACAGATCAGTCTAATCAGGACTAAATTCTACCAAACTCTTTATCCCTAGTTGTTGACCTAAATTTTCATAATTATACTTTTATTGTTCTTGCTCCCAAATTATATACATCTTTTCAGCTTGATGAACGACCTGTAGATGCCAAGATAAACAAGCTCTTCAACAAATATAAAACATAGTGCGGTGAGGTTCATCGTCAAGCTCTTCTCTTCCATTTTCTTGTTTGACACGTTGATTGAACCTGAGAAGTCACTTCTATAGTGTTAGGTGGTATTCCGAGCAAGGAATGGCGAGATTTTGCTGGTGAGAATGCTGGTTCTCGATTTGCTAGGGGTGAGTCTTATTATTTGTACATTAACTTGGGTTCTTTAAAGTTTTTGGTGGGCTGATGAGACGATTATTGGATTTGTTGAGTATGTTCAACTGGTTCTTGGTGAATTCACTATCTTGTTCTGAAAAATAATTGTAGAATCTGTCTGTACATTACCAAAATCCATTAGACTGGTCAAATGGGTGCGTTCTGCAAATTAAATGCTGATTTCTTAGAAATTTTTTTTATTAAATCTCTCTTTCTCTCTCTCTATTTATATATATGTATGTATATATGTATATGTACATACCTTTCCCACGGTATCTTGTCCCGTGAATGTAAGGGTGGTGATATAAGTGTGGCGAACAAAAAAACGTGCGAGGGGAAAAGTCTCCTTTTTACTAGTAAAATGGGTTTAATAAACATATTATAACTGGTAGCTAATATGACAATATCCGTGGGTATGATTTACTCTTAGCGCAATCTGATATTAAAAAAAAAAAACAGTTAAAAGAGAATCCTCATCGATTATGTGTTTGGCGATTGAAACCTTATCGATACAAGTTGTCGAACAATGGGAAAGCTGGGGCAGGAGAACCAACTATTAAGCAATAATTTAGCTAGTGCTGATGCTTTAATTTGATCAGTGCAGCAAATAGATAAATCAGACCTTTTCAAGTTCATATGATTGAAATTGACGAACAATGTATGATGATATTGCCAGCGGCACTTAACAAACGTTGTAATATGTTAGCAAAATCCCTCGTCCAATTAAGATGAAAGTTTAGAGAAGCAGATATGGATAAATGTGAAAGTGCAGTTATTCGATTGCAGTTTGAACCATATTAAAGTTTAAGGATTTAATTGTATAACATTCAAAAGTTTCGTATGTTTTAATTATGTATGGCATTGACCATCTCTCTACAATCGTGATACTAAAATCCTAACAAGGAAAAACATGGAAAGATAGGCATAACTTTTCTTTTCTTTTCTTTTTTTTTCGCCCTTTATTGAATATTTATGCATGAATGATTTATACATCTTGCTTTCCTTTGCACTAATATAAGCCTAATACTGCGTTTTGCAACATTGATACCTGCTAAGAATATAAAAATGGAAGGAAATGAATAAAAATGTGGTATTTCGATATTTAAAAATGATGGTAGAAATGGGTAAATTAAGATAAATGATTGAAAGCACTTCCACTTTCAAGTATAATTAATTTCACTTCCCTTTTGGCCATGGTCTCAAAGAAGGCAAAGTCATGTGCTTCCAATTCTACTCTAGTACTAATAATAGTTATAAATTTCTAGCCAACCTTTGCTGCTTTATCCTAATTATAGGAGTGTAAACAAAGTAGGTATGAGACAAGTTATAAAAACCCGGGATCCATGCCACTATCCTAATGGGGTTTCTAGATTGGTTCCAAAACCTGATAGAGTTTTTTAGCTCTATAGTTAAAACTTATCCTGTTATCCTAATAAGGTATTCATTTTTTTACTTGCAAAACTTGTTTATTTATTTATTTTATTTCCAAAGAACTATTTTTTTTGTTTATTATTCATTATATGGGAAATTGATTTGCATTATTTATCTTTATAAAACATAAGCAATGCAATGAAAACATATTAGAGGAGAAGTTACAAAAACATATCATACAAGAGAAGTTACAAAAACATATCATACTTCATCTATAATATATTTATAGAACACCAAAATACAAAGGAAAAGAGAGTAGATACATAGAGACAAAGGAGGCGGATGAAGATTGGAGAAGAAACTAAGATTAAGGATGTAGAATAATGATAGATACTTTAGTAACTTTACTTTTAATTTTCTTTTTATTTAGTTAATATTATATTCTTAATATATTATTTTTATTAGGTAACTAGTCTACCAATGGGTTTTTTCTTAAATCCTAAAACCCTAATGAGTTTTTAACTATATTCTAAAATTTGTTTCAAAACCCAATTAGATAATATTCTATAGGATTTTTAACGAGTTAAGCAAGCAAATACCCTATTACGACCCGCCCGTTTACACTCCTACCTAATTAACTGGAATATAAGACACTTAGACATATAATCTGTAATCTCTCTATTTATGCTATTCTACCAATGGCAAGTTTTCAAGTCTTTATAGGTCTTTATACTCCCAAGGTATAGTGTACTAAAAGCAATGTGTTTCTTTCAACAGCTCACCTTTTAACTTTCATCTCAATGGAACACATAAACTATCTTTGCATATCAAAAACCTTCAATGTCAATTGTAAACTCCAAGGCTTTTCCTACATCCATCTTCTTTTTGATCTCTTGGATATCCATATCATCTACCAAAGCTGCCATGATCATGTCCATCAAGGTAGATTAGAACCACAAGTTGACCAATTATATACCTACCACTTTGGTTACAATTTCAAGTTCTAACCTATGCATCTCTTTAGACAAAGGAGGCCGTAAAGTAATCAAACTAGCTACATTCTTTGTCCCTTCTTGCTTAAGGCATTAGCTACCACATTTGTCTTTTTTAGAGAATACTGAATATCCACATCATAGTCTTTCATTAACACTAACCATCGCCTCTACTTCATATTTAGATCTCTATAAGGCTCTTATGATATGTGAATGCCTTGTACTTTTCACCGATTAGATAGTGCTTCCAAAGCTTTAAAGTATATATAAGCCCTGCAATCAGGTATTCAGGGTTTAGTACGTAAAATTTAAGACAATCGAGTAAGTTGGACAATCGAGTTTAAACTTTACGATGAAGTTAGGAATATTAGTAAAAATGATCCTATGGAATTGGATTTTAAAAAATAAATAATTAAATATTATAATATTAAGTTATATGTATATTACCCGTTATTTATCAGTAACATATAAAACGAGTTCCAATAATTAACGAATCATTGGAAATAAATTATATACATATTAAAAAATCACAAAATAACTTAAATAATATTTATAAGTATTTATTTATACTATATATGTATTTACATGTAGGTAAAAATAAGCGAAATTACTTAAATTATCTAGAATATACTAAAATAATACTAATTAATTAAGGAAAATTCATAAAAAATAAAGAAAAATCAAGAAAATTAAGGGAAATTGTAGAAAAGTCCAAAAATGAGGCATAGCATGCTAAGAATGAGAGAAAGAAAAGCAACCGATAATTAAGGAAAATTCATAAAAAATAAAGAAAAATCAAGAAAATTAAGGAAAATTGTAGAAAAGTCCAAAAATGAGGCGTAGCATGCTAGGAATGAGAGAACGAAAAGCAACCGATAGAAATTATCCAAATAGAAAGTGAAAAAGAGAAAACATAAGGACATTTAGCACAAGATAAATTAAAGGAAAACCCTAACTCACATTTTTAATTTAACAAACCCCTTCCAAAATTTATTTTAGATGGTTCAGAAACCAAAAAAATTAGAGAGAACTTAAAAAGAGAAGAGAGGGTATTTTTAAAAAATAACAAAATAGTATGTATTTAAGGCTTATAAGGTGTACATTCAACGACTACTAGGGGAGAGGCAACCACCACTACCCGATAGTAGACCCATCACCTGGTTGTACCGATAAGTGTGGAGCCACCACTGGTAGTTAGAAACTTATTGATTAGTAAGTTCTGATTTTCCTTCTAATTTTGTTTTATTTATTAAAAATATCAAATAATTGTGGAAAATTATGAAATTTAGTATTTTAGGATATTTTAGTATGGAAATTTAGGGAAAAATATCAATTTGATAAAATTAAGTCTTGGGATATACTGCTCTTAAGAAATCACTAAACCCACATTAATTTTCGATTTCAATTTAGAGAACTTTAATTGTGTAATTTTGACCTCAAAATTTTTTTATATACTATTTAGGATATATATTATAGTGTTATGAAGAGGTTTTCCAAAAATTTATTTTCTAAAATTTTGCTTAATTTTTAGGTCCTAAAATCATGCATAAAAGGCAATATTTGGACTTAATATTGTGATTTAATGTTAATTTAGTAACAAAATTGAATTTAGTCTGTAATTAGATATTTTTAGATGATAGTTGCCAATGTAAGGTGGTTTTTATAGAGTTTGAGGTGTTGGATATATGTATTATGCATATTATATAATAAATATGTATAAAGGGAAAATAGGCAAAAAGATATATTTTAAGTCAATTTTGTGATTTAGAGTTAAGTTGGTATAAATTCTGATTTAAAATGTAATTAGAAGTCTTGGAATGTTAGTTAATGATAAGATATGATAGTTATAGTGTCGAAGATGTTAGATGTGTACTTTATGTATAATTTAAGTAGTAATAAGTAATATATGAAATAGGAAGATTAAATAAGTGGAAAATGTTAAGTTAAATTGATAATAATATAATAATGAGAGAACATTATAAATCTGATTTTTTACATAAATTTAGGAATTTATGTGAAAAATATAGGTTATTCTTACATTAAGAGCAAATTCAGTAGTTAAATTAAGAGTAGGGTATACAATACTAACCAAAATATTATTTAAGAGCTAGATAAGAAATCTAGGATACCCAAATATAGTTAGATGTATCTCACATATTTGTTCGAAAGAAATTCCTAGAGTTTACATATAAAACTCGTAATTAGAAACTGAATTGGGAGCTAATTCAAGAGCTGATTCAAAAACTAAATTAAAAACTAATTTAGAAATAGCTTGGTTATAAGTAATATAGAACTTAAGCAATTAAGTAAAATTACAATTTTAAACTAAAACTCATGATTTAAAACTTACACACACACACACACACATATGTATGAGTGCTTATGTTGAAATATGGACAATTCTTGAATCAAAAACTGATTCAAAAGCAAAATCAGAATTAGGGCTAATAGAATTAAATTAGAGAGTTGGTCAAAATCTAAATTAACAGTTATATTCACTAGAATAAACCGTAGGAAAAAAGTTAGAAGGCATGTATAAGAATTACAAACAAAGGATAATCAAAAGGTAAACTAAAACTTGATTTAGAAGCTAAATTAGAATCGAAATAAGAAGCAAATTCAAAACTTGGCTGAACAAGAGAAGTAATCCCAAGAGACATAAACTAGAATAACTAAATAAAATAAGACCCTAAACTAAAGATAATAATTTAAATTACAGAATAAAATATATCTATAGTAGTTATATAGAAATTAAGACAATATTTGTATTATAGGAATTATCAGCGACAGCCTGTTACGAGTCGCACCTTAAATGAGTGAATGAGAAGTCTAAATAAGTTTGGGATTAATATGTTATTGTATTTTGGAATACTATTTTATAGTACTTAGAAGCTTATGATTCGTATTTGTTAGATAGCTTGATTGTATGCATGCCTATATATGTGTGTTCCTGGGTTTGATTGTATAGTTCTAGTTTGATGCTCTAGACTATAACTATTTGTCTTACGTAAAATGGTTGAATACCTTAATCTAGACTTAATTAATTATATGACTTATAATTCAAAATCAAATCTATACGACAACCTATTAAGGGGAATATTTAGTCTTCTCTAGCCAAATACCGACCCCTTAAAAAAGGATTGCATTGGATAGCTTAATGGTCCGTTCTTCATTCTTAGTCGAACTGAGTGATAGGAGAGGAGATCGAGGTAAGGATGAAGTTAGCGATTCGAAGATACTCAAGAGAAGAGCAGTATCTCTATTGTACAAGCCTGGGTTTGGTCATGAGCTGTTGAAATGTGTACTAAACTCTTCAACCCAGATTAGAGTACGTGTAATTTCTCTAATCTCATGACAAATTGAATAATATTGTGCAGTGGCATTTGTTTGTTACATTGCATTAAAATAACTTATTAATAACCCTATTTGTACTTGATTTGTAGTCTTAAGTCTCTGTCCTAACTTACTGAGTAATTAGTTACTCACATCCCTATAGATGTTGTTGTAGGTGATAGCTAGAAAGTGACTTTTATAATTATCCTGAAGCTAGCAACAATTGGATCTTAAGAATGAAGATATAAAACTAAAGAATAGTTATATTTCTGATGTTTTAGTTCTTAATTTAGAATCTTCTATTGTCAAATAAAGTATTACTTATGTAAGATTATGTTACAAATTCATGGAAACATTACTTGTAATAGTTAAATTCTAGGTTATAATCTTCATACTTCTGCAGGTAATTAATATTTTAGATGTATGAATTGCTTACTTCAAAGTGAGTTAATCGTTGATACCTTATGTAAATCAAGTCTAAATAGTGGTTGAAAGATTAGCTTCTACCATAGAATGGTTTATACGGTGAGATTGTTACAACTCCTTCGCTTTGGGGCATAACAGCATGCACTACTACCACTTGCTCCAAGTCATGAGTTGGATAATTTTTCTCATATCGCTTGGGCTAATGGGAAATATAAGCTATTACTCTACTGCTTTGCACCAGAACCTACACTAATCCTAAAATTAAGGGATCACTAAAAATTATAAACTCTTCCCTACAATTGGATAAGATTAAGTTTAGCACTAATCACAAGCTTCAATTTCAGCTAATAGAAATTGTGTTCATACTTATCATCCCACTTAAACTTGACCCCTTTCTGAGTCAACCGAGTCAAGAGAGTTGCTATCTTATAGAACCCTTCAACAAACTTCCTATAATAGCTTGTTAAACCTGAAAAGCTTCGAATCTTTGAGACTAATTTCTATCTGGCCACTCTACTACTACTTTTACCTCCTTTAGATCCACTGTTGAGCCATCCTTATTAACCATATGGCCTAAGAAGGCTACCTTGTTGCGAACTGTGACCAAGAACAAATAAGGCCGATCGTTGAATGGGTCCAAATTTGCAGAAAGCTAGAAAAGGGGTAGTGGGGAAGGTACAAAAGGGTAAAGAAGTAAAGAATGAAAAATAGTAAGCAAAACCCATAAACAGCTCCAAAGGATATGATACACCAATAGAACTTCCGATGACTCACAACATAATTCGATATGACGTACGAATTGATCCAATGAGGTTACTCGCCACCTAACCTTGCTTAAGGAAAAGGATAAAAGTGATGCTGAGAGTAAACAACAATGTTTACGTAAGGAAGAAAAGTACTTAATTGTATTAAAGGTATTCTAATGTGTTACAACTAAAAGTACAAGGGTATTTATACCCGTAAGGTAAGGCAACTTGCCCAAAAGGGAAAAGACGATAAAGACATTTCCTAAAAAAGCAATGTACATGATACAAAAGGGTAAAAATGAATATATAAGGAAAACAATCATTAGTACTACAGATTTTACATACAATACTGTACACGTGGAGATGCTACTTTGGCAAGGTTGTTAGGAGATGCGAACAAAAAGTATGAACAAATGGGTTTATCCAAGCAGAGATGGCTTAGTCAATCTGGTCTCTATCTCTCAACTTTTCAGTAAGGAAGATATCAAGTAATTTGTCAATTCGACAATAGAGAATAATCGTCAACTCGACATACCATACAATAATGAGTAGTCATATGGCACGGTATTAGAGGTGACTTGGCAAGGAAGTACTCGACCTCAGTAAAGGTTGGTTGGAACATAAGAATTCGTCATACCAGCCCCTCTAGTCCTCGAAGGGAGCTGCGGGTCAAGAGGCAATTCAGGTTCTTGTGCAGGTGCTAGTAGAGGGGCATAGTCAAGGCGTCATGTATGATTCGATTATAGGCAAACTCGACCACCGACAGGTAAACATCCTAATCGGCTAAGTTCTTGCCTATTGCAGCTCAAAACAGTGACTCTAAAGTACAATTAACCACCTCTATTTGGCCGTCAATTTGAGGGTGACATGAGGTATTGAAGAGTAATTTGGTTCCCAACCAACGCTATAGGATTCTCTACAAATGGCTCAAGAACTTCAGGTTTCTATTGGACACTACACTTCTTGGTACGCCGTATATCCGTACAATCTCCTGTAAGAAAAGAGAAGCAATAGCCAAAGCGTCATTAGTTTTGGTGCAGGGCATAAAGTATTGCATTTTACTAAACCGATTTAAGACGACCATCACAAAATCTTTGCCTCAGCCAGTTCGAGGCAGTTCGAAAACAAAGTCCATACTCATTTTAGTCTACAGCCTCGTTGGAATAAGTAGGGGCATTACTTTCCCTTGTTTAGCTCAGCACTTGGCCTTTTTGCATGCAGCATAACTTTCGACAACTTGGTGCACATCTCTTCACATTCTCAACCAAAAGAATTAGCCATTTAATAGTTCACAAGTCCTTCTCTCTCCAAAGTGTCTAGAGAGTCCTCCGTTGTGGGCTTCCTTAATTAATAATTCCCATAGGGAACAAGTCCATTTACACAGTTTCCCCCTTGGAAACAGATAGCCATCCTCCACGTAATACTCGTCTACTGTCCTCCCATCTATACATTGTAAAATTATTGGTTTAAAGTGTGGATCTTTGGAGTATTGTTCTTTAATACTCGCAAAACCAAACGGCTTGGTCTGTAGTTCTAATAAGAGTGCATACCTCCTCGCAAGGGCATCTACAACTACATTGCTCTTTCCTTGCTTGTACTTGATCACAAAATTAAATTCCTCAAGAAATTCAACCCATCTCGGCTGCCGCTTGGATAGCTTGGTCTAACTTCAGAGGTACCATAGTGACTCGTAGTCAGTATATATGATAAATTCTCTTGACAGTAGATAGTGCTGCCATACTTATAGTACGTGGATTAGTGCCAAGAGCTCTTTGTCATACACGAACTAATTTAACTGGGGTCCTCGGAGCTTCTCACTATAAAAGGAAATTGATTAGCCTTTCTACATCAGGACAGCACCTATTCCAATGCCTGACGCGTCGTACTTTAACTTAAAAATTTTGTCGAAGTCAGGTAACACTAATACTAAGGTAGAGGTCAACCTCTTCTTAAGCTTAGCAAAACTCCTCTCCTCCCTTTCTCCCGATCAAAAGTTAGTGTTTTTCTTCGTTAATTCAATAAGTTACAAAGCGAGGGTACTAAAGTTCCTGATGAACCTTCGGTAAAACGAAGCTAGTCTATGGAAATTTCTCACGTCAGTACAAATAATAAGGGTTAGCCACTCAACAATTGCTCGGATCTTCTTATCATCGACTCGCAACCCTTCTCTACTGACTACATAGCCCAAGAATACCACTTCCTTTTAGCAAAAGCAATATTTCTTTAGGTTGCCAAATAATCTCTTAGTACGAAGAATATCTAAGATTGCTTTGATGTGTTCACAGTGACTCGATATGTCGGTACTATAAATCAGGATGTCATCGAAGTACACCAAGGCACATTTCCTAATGAGATGTCTCAACACATGGTTCATAAGTCTCATGAAGGTGCTTAAGGCATTTAACAAGTCGAAGGGCATGACCATCCATTCGTAAAATCCATGTCAAGTCTTCCACTCATCTCGAACATGGTCTTCCACTCATCTCCTAGTCTTATGCGGATTTGATGGTAGCCAGACTTAAGATCAATCTTGTTGAAAATTTTGGCTCCATTTAGTTCATCCAACATGTCTTCTAGCCTTAGGATCGAATACCTGTATTTGATCATGATTTTGTTTGCGGCTTGGCTATCAACATACATCCACCAAGTTCTATCCTTTTTTGGTACTAGAAGTGTAAGCACAACACAAGGGCTAAGACTCTCTCTCACATATCCTCTTTCCAGCAACTCATTGACTTGTCATTAAAGCTTAAAAGCCTACTCGTGATTCATCCGATAAGTTGGCTTGTTTGATGGTGCAGTATTGGGTACTAAGTCAATACAGTGCTCTATGCCTCAGGTCGGGGGCAACCCTTCAAGTAACTGTTCTGGGAATATATCAGTATATTTAACCAATAGTTCCTTTACCTCCTAGGGTTCATCATCCCATTCCTTCATTTCCAATAGTCACCTAACCAACAAGAGGGTCGGCTCATTGGCATTAATGGTCTCTCGAAGCTCAGCTCTACTCATCACCAGAGCCGTCTTTAATTTGCGAGCAAGTTTCTTCTGTAACTTGTGAACTTCTCTCGGCAGCATCGGATTTAGCGTAATCTTCCAATCATCCTTCTCAAACATGTAGGTATTCCTATAACCATCATGGATGACTTTCCCATCAAATAGCCATGGTCTTCCTCACAACACGTGGGATGCACACATAAGCAGTAAGTCGTAGAGAATCTGGTCGAAGTAATTGCCGATAGTGATCAGCAATTGTATTTTGCCGAGTAACATGTAATGCTCCCTTCTCACTTAACCAATGCAACTTATACAGCTTAGGATATGCAACAGTCGACAGCCTTAGTTTTGAAACGAGGTGGGTTAATGCTACATTGGTACAACTCCCACTATCCATGATGAAGGCACACATTTGATCATTCACTTTGCAGGTGATGTGAACTAAGTTCTCTCTCTACTCCTCTTCTCATGAGGGTTCTATGCTCATAGTACATCTGACAACCGTGAGTAGCTAGCCAAGTCCTCAGCATACACATCTTCCTCAATCAACTCTTTCTCAGCAAGAACCTCCTCCTCAAGTTCCTCATCCGTACTTTCTACATCTAACTTTAGGATATCTCCCTTAATGAACATCGTCCTTCAGTTCGGGCACTGGGTAACCATATGTTTGAACCCTTGGCACTTGAAACACTTGATATGGCCTATCTTCCTACCAGATCCTTACCCTTTCTCATACGTTCAAGTCGGCGATACATCTTCAGGTTGGCTTTTCTACTCGGCTCTAACATCAACCCTTCTGCTTAGCTCAATACTCAGCAAAATTTGGTGACTTGCCTATCTGAGTCGACTAGTCGGCATTCCAGTCGTTACTCAACTCCTTCTCTGTCTCTCTACTTGCTGAGCAATCCTAACAGCTTCATCCATTGTGTTAAATCATTGGAGCTCCACAATGTCTTGGGTGTCTCTTCTCAACCCAGTGATAAACCTTAAGACTGTTCAAGCTAGTAGGTCCTCCACTTCGCATCTTATCAAGAGCATTTGGAATTATTGAACATATTCATCAACAGTTCGGCCTCCTTATCTCAGCTCCTAAAGCCGAGTGAAAGCATCTTGGAGATAAGTTTCTGGTACGAATCTGTTTCTGAGCATTCTCTTCATATCGAGCTAGGTGTTAATCTCTTGGTACCCCTCTCTTCTTCTCATGGCCTGAAAATTCTTCCACTACATAGCGGCATGTCTAGAGAATTCAACAGCAACAATCCTTACTTTCTCATAGTCTTCATATTGATAGTAATCGAATATACGCTCCACCTTCTCTTCCCAATCCAAATACTGGTCAGCATTCCTAAATCCATTGAAACTTGGAATCTGAAGCTTCACATGGTCGGATGCTCTGAGGACTCATATACGCTCCTCTTCAAAATACTCTTTTTCCTCCTCATCAAGCTCTTTTAAGTCTATCCTTCACCTTACTAATTCGCCAACTCCTCTACCTTGAATTATTCAAGCTGGGTTCTGACCTCTAACAGGTTGAGCAGCTTGTAGAGTATTTTGTATTACCTTAGTGGGTCGGCAAGACAGGGCATGAACAGCTCGAGTCAAATCGACTAAGAGGTTAGCTACCTTATCAAGTCTCTCATTAGTACTTCTGGAAGTTCCCTAAGATTGTCATTCATGGTAGACAACTCCATTGTCATCACCAACATTAACATTCATACTTGGGTCTATCATTTTTCCTCATAGATTCAAATTCAAATAAACACTTCAGAAAGTGAACAGCTAACAATACAGTAGTCAAATGAACACAGTAACTTACTCTGTTTCTTACACACAAAATAGAGTATAACAGAATTTAGGAAGAACTAACTACAACTCACCCAAAACCTCTGCTGTGATACCAAGATGATGCGAACCGTGACCAAGAACAAACAAAGCTAATTGCTAAATGGGTTCAAGCTTACAGAAAGCTTGAAAAGGGGTAATGGGGAAGGTACAAAAGGGTAAAGAAATGAAGAATGAAAACATTAAGCAAAGCCTACGAACAGCTCTAAAGGATATGACGCATCAATGGAACTTACAAGGACTTACGACACAATTCGATATGGCACACAAATTGGTCCATTGAGGTTACTCACCACCTAACCTTGCTTAAAGGAAAGGATAAAAGTGATGCAGAGAGTAAACAACAGTATTTACGTAAGAAAGAAAAGTAATCAATTGTATTGAAGGTATTCCGATCCGTTACAGCTACAAATACAAGAGTATTTATATCTATAAGGTAGGGCAACTTGCCCAAAAGGGAAAAGATGATAAGGACATTTCCTAAAGAAGCAATGTCAATGATACAAAATGGTAAAAATAAATATACAAGGAAAACAATCATTGGTGCTACAGATTCTACATACAATACTATACACGTAACAATACTGCATTGGTGAGGTTGTTAGAAGATGCAGACAAAAAGTACAAACAGATAGGTTTATCTAAGCAGGAATGGCTTAGTCAGTCTGGTCTCTATCTCTTGGCTTTTTGATAAGGAAGATGCCAAGTAATTGGCCGATTCAGCAATAAAGAGTAATTGTCAACTCGGCATACCATAGAATAATGGACGGTCATATGGTACGACATTAGAGGTAACTTAGTAAGGAAGTACTCGGCCTTGGCTTCGGCAAGGGTTAGTTGGAACGTAAGAATTCATTGTGCCAACCCTTCTAGTCCTCAGGCTTAGCTGCGGGTCAAGGGCCTCGTAACTTAGTTCCCATCACACCTGATTAAGCTAAAACTCACACTTTATAAATTTAGCATGTGACCTTTCATCTCTCAACTACCCAAAACCATTCTCAAATGTCCATCATGTTCTTCTCTGCTTGCAGATTATAATCAATGAACACCACCACAAAAAGTATCTAGATATTCTCTAGTACTCCGTTCATGAAGTTCATTAATGTAGCTGCAACATTGGTAAGTCCAAAGGACATCACCAAAAACTCAAAAGGTCCATATCTAGTTCTAAAGGCCATCTTCTCTACATCTTTAGATTTGATCTTTAATCGGTAGCAACTTGAGCGTAGGTTTACTTTAGAAAGGACCTGTACCTCTTGTAATTGATCAAAGAGTCCATCAATTTTGAGGAAGGTATATCTATTTTTTATTGTCACTTGATTCAAAACTCAATAATCTAAGCACATTTGTATGCTACCATCTTTCATCTTCATAAAGAGAACCATTACTCCCTAAGGAAACATACTCGGCCTGATAAAAGACTTATCTTATAACTTCTGTAACTACTTCTTCTACTCGATTAGCTCTATTTGTGCCATTCTATAAGCCGGTTTGAGATTGAAGCAAGGCCAAACACCATATATATTCTAAAATCTATCTCCTCAATAAGTGGTAAGCCAAGTAGCTAATCTAGAAACATTTATGGATACTCTTGTACTACTAGTACCTGCTCTAACTTCATAGTCTTACTAAACTCTACTATAAGAGCTACTAGAGAAAGCCTCTCATGTAATTAATAAGTGGGAAATCAAGTTGGCCTCTATGCTTCATTCTAGTACCTAAAAGGGTCTTTGCCTGGAGGTTTAAAGAAAACTACTATGTTGTAGCTATCTATGGTTGTGTGATAGCTTGACAACTAGTCCATTCCTAAAATTATGTCAAAGTTTGACATCTCTAATACCAATAGGTTGGCTAGCAAAATTCTACCTTCGATCGTGATACCAACTCCACTACAAACTCTATTTAAGGTATCTCTACTTTTCCAAAGGCATGTTGATACACAAACTTGCATCTAAAGGTGAAAAATATATTCATTATGGATTAGGGAGAGGTGGTGTAAGTTTCTGGTTTGATCAATGGCATTCTCGTGGTCATCTCTTTCAATTGGTTCCAATTTCTTTCCCCAGGATTTTAGTGAAGGACCTTTGGGTTAATAGTAGCTGGAACATGGATTTATTACAAAGAATTCTCCCTCTTGAGTATAGAGAAGAGATGATGACCTTATTTCTTAATAGTGAAGTAAAGGATACTGTCATCTAGAAAGGTTCCCCAAATGGTATATTCTCAATGTCTAATGCTTGGAATCTGGTTAGGAAGATGTCTAATGAATCATTTAACTGTTCTCTCTTTTGGAACAAATTTCTGCCTATTAAAATCTCCATTTTCATGTGGAGGGCAGTTAGATTATTTATTCCTACTAATGATAAATAATGTTCATGGGGAAGATCAATGGCTTCCCAATGTGTGAATTGTTTTAAAGAATGTAAGTCTGCTAGTCATGTCCTTTTAAGTTATAGTTACGCAAGGGATGTTTGGAATGGTCTTGCTAGGTATTTTGGAATTTTACCTATTCCTAAGATCTCACAAATTGATGTGATGTTAAAATTCTGGAAGAGTAAGAGTGGTAATATTTCAAATCATATTAGGATTTTTGTTCCTTCCATCACCTTGTGGCATATCTGGGGTGAAAGGAATAATCGTAAACATAGAAATCAAAGTAAAAATGCATATGTGCTTATCAATGATATTATTAATGATTTGTTTATGTTCGGTAAGGCTTGCCCTCTATCTATGTGACAAATCAAGGATGATGAGGTGCTTTTCAAGAGCATCTCCATTTCTAGAGACAAAGCATCTTGTAAGTTAGTTTCATGGGTTGCCCCCCCTCATAATATTGTTAAACTGAATGTTGATGGGAGTTTTTCCAATGGTAAAGGGGGAGGGGGCGGTATTTTGAGAGATTCTAAAGGTAATTTTTTATGGGGTTTTAGATTCAAAACGAATTCCAAACCTATTGAAATTATTGAGTTAAAGGCACTAATGAAAAGTCTCGAGCTGTGTAGGGAATTCAATGTTTCAAATATATGTATTGAGACAGATTCCCTTACTGTGTCAAGATGGTTGTCTTCAGAAGTGACACGATGGGATGTTTGGAATGATATCTCATGGGCAAGAAAGATGATAAAAGATACCAATGCACAGGTTCACCATATATTGAGAGAAAAGAATATTGCTGTGGACTGTTTAGCTAAAGAAGCTCGGGAGACTCAAGAGGATTTCACTTTACTAATTATTTTATTTTGTCTTCTAAGTTAAAAAGCATCTTGAAATGTGATAGTGATGGTATGTCTCTATCAAGAAACAATTAGTATATTTTTTTTTCAGTTTTTCATTACCCATGTAAGGGGAGTAGTACTCCCTTGTTTATTTCTTGCTGATTTTGAATTGTAAGGGATGTAGTACATCCTTATTTAATTTTATATGCAAGTTCAGGTATTGTAATCAAGAGGTCAGGTATATACCCCCATCTTCCTTGTAAAATTATTTTTATTATTAATAAAATTGGGGCTAGCAACACCCCCCCCCGGTACATCCGGTATTGCCAAAAAAAAAAAAAACTTGCATCTAAAGGCACAACACAGATACAAACAAAAAATATGCAAGTATAAAAGTTTCAACAATAGAGAATGAGTGGCACCAATATCAAACAATACATATACATTATGAGAAAGGATAGAAAGCATACTAGCCATAGTTTTAAATGTTTATGGTGTGATGGTATTAGAGAGAATGTATCTAAACTAGAACTCTCTAGCAGGGTCTTGACTATTGGAGGCGAGCTACATTGGGAATTGTTTAGGATCTTGCTAATTATGCCCCTAGGTTACCTAGCTCCCTATATCGCTATACTCTACTACTCTATGGCATTGTTACCTACATCTAAAATAAAAGCCTTACTAAAGAGTCAAATCCTTACAATCTTTGCCGATATGCTCCACCTTACCACAAGAGAAATAAGCCCTTAGAGTCCATTTACATTTCAAGATCATGTAGCCCAAAACGTTGGTATATCTCTTATTCGTGCGTGGCAAGGGCACCATAACTTATGCTAGAGTTAGTAAAATCACAAGTTAGTCTGTAAGGCAACAAACCTACTGCTTCTCTCTTACATCACTATTCCAGCTGCTAACCTTCTACTTCTCTCCCACATTGGTATATCTCCTATTTACATGCAGCAAGGGCACCTTAACTTGATCTAGAGTTGGTAGAATCATAAGTCTAGTCTGCAAGGCAGCTGACTTACTGCTTCTCTCCCATGTTACTATTCCAATTATTGACATCTTACCTTTGTCTAATACAATAAAATCCCAAGTTGTCCTTTTATCTAAAGTTATCATGGCTCTTTAGGTCATCAAGTTGTTTACCCTTCTATGGCTCTACTGAAGGAATTTAGCAATGCTAACCACTTTAGCATAAGTGGTCAACTCAAAGGACATTACCAAATGCAGCAATAATAGCTTCAATTTGAATATAAACCTCTTAGTTTAGGATATATCATCCCTTCTAATAGCCTCAAGTAAGAACTTTATCAAATGGTTCAACTTTATCTCATGCTCAACATAACCATATAAGCAAGTATCTTATATGTTATATAGCCAAAATATTAAAACCCAGTACTGAAACTGATAAGAATCAAACTACTAGGTCTTTGACCTATAGCCGAGCACAAGAACTAAAAGGACTAATGAAAGAATCCTCCTCCTCCTCCGGTCGGCCCCCATTAAGGTCAAGTTGCTCTTTGTCGTAGACCAACTCCCCACACCGTGCCTAATGACTTCACATCTACTCTACTTGCAACCTGATCCTTCATACACCCCTGCCCCATTATGGCTGAGTCAACCACTTATTCTGTAACATTAAAGCCAAGAAGCCAAGAGATCCTATACAAGTCCTTAGCCACTCCTTCTCAGACAAATCCACATCTACTCAATACCCTTACTTAACCACCCATCTTGATCGTATTGATTTTTTTGCATCTTCTAAGGGCATCACCAATACATTGTTACCACGTATCCAGGTCCGCTTTGAGAATTTGTTGCACTTAATCATTACTTTTCCTAGAATATTCATTTTTACCCTTTGTATTCCTTGTACATTACTTCTTTAAGACAATACCCTTTTTGTCTTTTCCATCTTTAGGCAAGTTACCTTAATTTCTCCGGTATAATTACCTACTATATATGTAACCGCATCATCTTATCATCATTATCATATACTGAATATTCCTTTTGTGAACATTGCTCCCTTAGCTTGTTTGCTCTCATCTTCGCTCTTATCCTAACTCCTAAGTAAGGCTAGGTAGCAAGTAACTTCATCGAAACATCTCGTGTGTTATATCGAGTTGTGTCACAAGTCCTTAGAAGTTCTACTAATACATCATATCCCTTGGAGCTGCTCGTGGGTTAACTTACTTTTCTTTTCCTTTCCGTTCTCTCACGCACTTCCATTACTCATTTCAAGCTTTTGGTAAGCTTGGACTTATACCCCTACGACCAACCTTATCTGTCCTTAGCTTCAATCCACATCATCTTAGTATCAAAGTGGAGGTTCCATTTAGGTAAGTTGTACTTGTGATTTGTGAAGTAATGCTTCTTGTAGCAGTGTGTCATAATTGTGTAGAGATTTAGTGGAAGTGTTCCAATAAGTAGGAGAGTGGAATCGCTTGTTCTTGTGTTTACTCTATTTTTCCCTGTTTTAAACTTCCGAAAGTAGAGCAAGTTCTATATTAATTGTTTATTCATCAGTATTGTTACTATGCTATGACTTAACTGGACGCTTGTGTAAAGATTGCGCATGTTGTTTGATTGGAAGAAATAGTGTTAGTTGTAACTCATAATCAACGATTGAAATCAAATTTATGGAGGAAAATGACAAACCCGAGTGTTAACACCAATATTAGGGATGACAACAATGGTGTTGCTCTACATGGCCAACAATCCCAAGGCATCCTTAAGAGTACAAATGAAAGACTTGATGAGGTGACCAAACTCTTAGTTAATTTAACCAAAGTAGTTCATGCATTGGCTTATCAACTTGTTGAGGCTGTGCAAAATACCCCACGAGCTACTCGACCTACTTGAAGATAAAACCCAACTTGACAAGTGCAAGGTGGAGTAGTAGGTGGGTGAGCCTAATGAAGGAATGATTTGGGGGAATTAGATGACATTGAAGAAGAAGAGCACAAAGAAGAAGAAGAACTAGTTAGAGCACCCGAAGCTGTCAACCATGTAAGGCTTTAGATTCTAAGTTTTAATGGTTCTAAGAGTACAAATGATTATTTGGATTGGAAGCAGAAAGTTGAGCGAGTTTTCGACTATTACCAGTATGAAGACCAATAAAAGGTAAGGATTGCTGCTATTGAGTTCTTAAGATATACCACCATGTAGTAGAAGAACTTTTAAGTCATGACAAGATGAGAGGGATACAGGGAGATTAATAATTAGCTTGAGATCAAGAGAATACTCAGAAATAAATTTGTACTAGATATTTATTTACAAGATACTTTTCCTCAACTTTAAGAGCTGAGGTAAGGAGGCCGAACTGTTGATGAATATGTCCAAAAATTCCAAATGCTTATGATTCACTATGAAGTAGAGAAACCATCAATGTAAACAATCTATAGGTTCCTTACTGGATTGAGAAGTGATATCTGAGATATTGTGGAACTCTACCCATTTATTGCAATGGATGAGGCCATATGGATAGCCCAATGATTAAAAAGGTAGAGAAGAAGCAAAATGCTGACCCGACGCCTAGTAAGTCGACCTAGTCAACCGAACTGACTTAGTTAGGGAATTTTCTGAGCTCAATCAAGCACCAAGCCAACCAGAAAGGTTGATGTTCGAGCCGAACAAAAAGGTTGACCTGATAATGTCGTATTAACCTGAACATACAAGCAGGGTTAGGGGTTTAGTAAGAAGATAAGCCAGATCAAGTGCTTCAAGTGCTAAGAGTTTGGACATATGGCTGCCTAGTATCCAAACTAAAGGGCCATGCTTATCAAAGGAGATGCCTCAAAGGTCGAAGTGGAAAGCACAGATGAGGAACTTAAGAAGAAAGAAATGAAAGATGAGGCCGATGTAGATGCCAACCTGATTGAGGAGGATTTGTTTATGGAAGACCTAGATAAGTTAATTCTAGTTGTCCAACGTACAATGAGTTGGGAACCCTTACATGAGGAGGAGTAGAGAGAGAGAACTTATTCCATATCATGTACAAGGCGAATGATCAGTTGTATGCACTCACTATAGCTGGTAGTAGTTACACTAATGTAGCCTCAGCCCATTTAATCAAGGAGTTAAAGTTGCCAACTATAGTGTATCTAAAGTCGTATAAGTTGCATTAGCTAAACGAAAGAGGGGCACTACATGTCACTTAATAAATACTACTACCGATCTCTATTGGAAATTATTTCGACGAGATCCTTTATGACATACTACCCATCTGTGCTTCACATGTACTACTTGGCCGACCATGGTTCTTTGACTGAAGGGTTATACATGATGGATTCTGGAACACCTATATGTTTGAAAAGGACAAAAGGAAGATTACCTTGAATCCCATGATGCCGAGTTAAGTTAGAAAATTATAGGCTAAACTTGCTTAAGGACTTAAGAAGGCTATAATACTGAGCAAAACCAAGCTCTAAAAAGCTATGAAGGCTAATATGCCGACTTTTATGTTGGTTAGGAGGCTATTAGAATTGAAGGAGCAGATTGAATTACCCAATGAGGTTAGAGAGTTGTTGGACAAATATGCCGACCTATCCCCAGAACAATTGCTAGAAGGATTGTCGCCATTCAGAGGCATTGAGTACTAGATGACTTGATTCTTGGTACCACCTTGTCGAGCAAACTAGCTTATTGGATGAACCTGGAAGCTACTGAGCTCCAACAACAAGTCAATGAATTATTGGAGAAAGGGTACGTGAGGGAGAGTCTAAGTCCCTGTGTTGTTCCAGCACTCATAGTACTAAAAAAGGATCGCACCTAGCAAATGTGTGTTGATAGTCGAGCCATAAATAAGATCACCATTAAGTATCGGTATCCTATCCCTAAGTAAGATGATATGTTCGATAAACTGAATCAAGCTAAGGTCTTCTATAAGATTGATTTGAAGTCTGGCTACCATCAGATTCAAATGAGGTCTAGAGATGAGTGGAAGACTGCTTTCAAAACTCGACATAGACTCTACAAGTAGATGGTAATGCCATTTGGCTTGTCGAATACCCTGAGCACTTTCATGCAACTAATGAACCACGTGTTGAAAGATTTGATTGGGAAGTATGACATGGTGTACTTTTATGACATCCTAGTATACTATGCCGATATGTCGAGTCATTGTGAGTATCTCCATGCCGTATTAGATGTACTACAAGTCGAGAGATTATTCAATAATCTGAAGAAGTGTTGTTTCTGCTAAGAGGAAATAGTATTTCTAGGTTACATAGTAGGAGGAGAAAGCTTACGAGTAGATGTAGAAAAGATCTGAGAAATTGTCGAGTGGTCAACTCTAACCACTTATACCGATGTGAGAAGTTTCTTTGGACCGGCATCCTTTTATAAAAGGTTTATCAGGAATTTCAATACCATAGCCACACCCCTTACCAAGTTGACAAAGAAGAACATCGAATTTAGAAAGGGAGAAAAAGAGGAAAGAAGTTTTGTCGAAGTGAAGGAAAGATTAACTTCTATACCTATCCTAGCTTTACTTAACTTTAAGAAGATATTTAAGCTAGACTGTGACACGTCAGGCATTGGTATAAGTATTGTTTTAATGTAAGAAAGCCGACCAATTGCCTACCACAACAAGAAGCTTAGAAGACCTCAACTAAACTACTCCGTATACAACAAAGAACTCTTAGCTCTTATCCAAGTGCTCTAAGTGTAGCATCATTACCTATTGTTGAGAGAGTTTGTCATCTATACCAACCATGAGTCTCTAAGGTACCTCCAAAGTCAAACCAAATTATCGAAGCGGCAAGTGAGGTGGATTAAATTCCTTAAGGGATTCGATTTTGCGATTAAGTATAAACAAGGGAAGAGCAATGTAGTTACAGATGCTCTTTCAAGAAGACATGCTTTCTTGACCGAACTACAGACTAGATTGTTTGGGTTTACAAGTATTAAAGAACAGTATTCCCAAGACCCACATTTCAGACCCATACTTAGGCAATGTGTAGATAGAAGAATAGTGGATGATTATCATATGGAAGATGGTTACTTATTCCGAAGTGGAAAGTTGTGTGTGCTGACCTATTCAATAAGAGACTTACTTATCAAGGAAGCCTATAGTAAAGGACTCTTCGAATATTTTAGGGAGAGGAGAACATATGAACTATTGAGTTGACGATTCTTTTGGTCAATAATTAGGTGAGACATGCATCGGATTGTTGAAGGCTGTACGTTGTGCAAGAGGGCCAAATGCTAAGTCGAGCAAGGGAAAACAATGCCTTTACCTGTCCCGACCAAACCTTGGACCGAGTTGAGCTTAGACTTTATCCTCGGATTACCAAGAACTGCTCGAGGCAAAGATTCAATAATAGTCGTCATAGGTAAATTCAGCAAAATGCTACACTTTGTGCCTTGCTTTACAACCAACAATCCTTCAGCTATTGCTTCTCTCTTTTTGCAGGAGGTCATTCAGTTACATGGCATTCCAAGGAGTGTGGTCTTAGATAGAGCTCCAAAGTTCTTGAGCAATTTCTGGAGAACTTTATAGTGTCGAAGAGGGACTAAACTACTTTACAGCACTTCCTACCACCCTCAGATTGATGGCCAAACAGAGGTGGTCAATCGTACTTTGGGATTACTACTCTGAGCTGTAGTAGGTAAGAACTTGGCTTATTGGGACATTTGTTTACCCGTAGTAAAATTCACTTACAACCGCACAATACATAACACCACTAAGCAGACCAACTTCAAAGTTGTCTATGGGTTTAATCTCGAGTTGCCCCTTGATCACACCCTCGTACCTATATCCAAGTATGAAGACTTTGATGCAAGATCCCAAGCACAGTCCTTATAGCACATCTATTATAAGGTTACTCAGCAAATCGACCAAGTTGCTAAGAAAATGAAAGAAAAGGCCAAAGGGAGGAAATTGATACAGTTTCAGCCTAGAAACCTAGTGTGGTTACACTTGAGTAAGGAGAGGTTCTCGAATAGGAGAAAGAACAAGTTATCCACCCAAGCTGAAGGTCCCTTCAAAATCCTCTAGAAAGTCAACGATAATGCCTACAGATTGAAACTACTCGAAGATTATAAGGTCTCTGAAACATTCAACATTGCCAACCTTAGTCCCTATCATCTTAAAGGAACATTGAATGAGGACTAGCCGAATTTGATCCCAAATTCAAATCAATGAAGAGGGAATGACAGTAATCAAACTATTGGGCTTTTGACCTGTAGTTGAGCCTAAGGACTAAAAGGATTAACGAGGCAAATCCTCCTACTCCAACTGACCCCCGCCGAGGCCAAGCTGCTCCTTGCTGCTGACCTACTCCCTACACCACAATGAGTGACGTCACATCTTTAAAAAATTATGTGTTAACTCGACGAATACTCTACTTATAACCTAACCTTCACATGCCCCTACCCAGTTATAACCAAGTCGACCACTTGCTCAGCAATATTGAAGCCGAAAGGCCAGGAGATGCCACATGAGTCCTTAGCCACTCTTTCTTAGATGAATCTACATTTGCTCAACACCCCTGTTTAGCTACTTATCCTGATCATACTAATTTGTCTACATCTTCCAAGGGCATCGCCAATATGTTGCTTCTATGTATCTAGGCCCACTTAGAGAATTTGTTGCACTTAATCATTACTTTTCCTAGAATATTCACTTTTACCCTTTGTATTTGTTGTACATTGCTTCCTTAGGACAATACCTTTTTTATCATTTCCATTTTTAGGTGAGTTACCCTAATTTCTCAAGTATAAATACCCACTGTATATGTAGCTATATCATCTTATCATCATTATCATATACTAAATATTCCCTCTATGAACATTACTTCCTTAGCTTGTTTACTCTCGTCTTCACTCTTATCCTAACCTTTAAGTAAGGCTAAGTGGCAAGCAACCTCATTGGAATATCCCATACATCATATCAAGTTGTACTGTAAGTCCTCGAAAGTTCCACTGGTGCGTCATATCCCTTGGAGCTATTCGTAGGTTTGCTTACTTTTCTTTTCTTTTTGGTTCTCTTGCACACTTCCATCACTCATTTCAAGCTTTCGTCAAGCTTGGACCTACACCCCTGTAACCGGCTTTGTCTGTCCTTAGCTTCAATTTACATTAGAAACACTCTTAAAATTTTGACATTCAAAATAGATAACACCCCTTAAACGTAACTCATAGAATTCACAACAACCCCATTTCAACTCTCAAACTCACTCCACCATCTAAAACTAAGCCTTTAGTTACCTAATTTGAACTTAAGGAAGAAGTTTTAACTTTGGAAAATATGAGATAATTCATATTAAAACATAATAATAAATCATAATTTGTTTTTGTAAAATATTGCATTGTGTAATAACTAAAAAGGGAAACAAAATGAAAAACTCGAATCTTAATATAAGGGTTAGCATCCAAGTATAGCCTACAAATCTACAAACTTTGCAAATTTTTTAACCCGTAACTCCTTTTAACTTTCAAACTTTCCTTTACTCTAACCCAACAATTCTACTTCCAAACAACTTCTCACACATCCAAACATAATTCCCTTCACTTCAACACCAACAACTAATTGTATACAAACACAGATACCCTTACATCCAACATCGTAGCCGAACTTCAACGCTTCAACAAAAGCCAAATTTTGAAAAACAAACATGAGATTGGGGTAAAAACATACTTACTACACAAGACAACTAATTTAACATGTGATCAAACTACAATAACACGCAAATCAAACACATGTTCATCAGAAGCTCACACTTAAAAGATTCAAACCTTCCAAAAATTTAAAACTTATTCAATTTATGACTAAACTCAAGTTTCTCCTAATGTTTATTTAATAATCTTGCAAAATTGGGTTTTTCCTTACTTCTTAATGAGGAGAGGCTTAAGGAAATTCCCAATATATTTTTCAAAATGTGAAAAGGAGAAAAAAGAAAAGAGGGATAAGGGAAATGTGATTTTGAGAGAGAGAGGATAAGAGATTTAAACTAAGGAAAAAAAAACAAGAGTGCCCTTGGCACTAAAATGAAATTACACAATGTCATTAGTTTTGAACAAAACTTTGTAAAATATGTTCTATTTTTCAAAAAAAAAAAAAAAAAAGGGCATCACAATCCTCTCCCTTTCCCACTTAACAAAACTTTCATCCTCTAAAGTTCCCTAGAACCTAAAATAACTCTACGTACTTTCTTCTAATTTCTTCCTCTTACTCTTACGTAGCTTCTCTTTCTATCTAGTTAAAATATTATATTTTAACATACTTGATCGCCTACCTTCAATGGGTTTTCTCTTTAGTACCCACTATTCTAATGGGCCTTTCAACTATTGACAAATTTAGCTACACATTTAATGGCTTCACTATAGTAACCTAATATGAGAGTGGCAAAATCTTCCTTAGTATGGATAAATGAAACACATCATGTACCCCTTTCAAACTTGATGGAAGCTTCAACCTATAAGCCCCATTACCAATTCTCTTAAGACTTTTAAATGACCCAAGTGTTTAGGGTTCAACTTCCTTCTCGAATCAAACTTGATTATCTTATTAGTTGAAGAAATCCTTAGTAACACTTCATGCCCTACTTAGAATTCTAAGGGACAACGTCGCTTATTTACATAACTCTTTTTGTGACTTTGAGAAGCTTACATTCTCTACTTAATTAGCTTGATCTTATCCACTACATCTTGCACCAAATATGGTCCCAAAATCTGTCTCTATCCTACTTATCCTAATAAATGGACAATTTGCTCATTTAACCATATAATGCTTCATTAGGAGCCATCTGGATAGTTGCTTAATAACTGTTATTGTAAAAAAAACTTGTTAAAGGTAAACTTTCATCTCAATAGCCATTAAAGTCAAGCACGCATGCTCTTAGCAAATCTTCAATAATCTAGATTGTTCTCTTAGACTATTTATCAGTTTAAGGATGGAAAGTAATGCTAAACTGAAGCTTAATGCCTAAAGATTTGCATAGGCTTCTCGAAAACTTACTAACAATTTAGGTGTCTTTGTCTAATGTAATAGTCAAGGGTACTCCATGCAACCCTACCATTCCTTAAATGTGTAACTTAGGTAGCCTTCTTAACCAAAACTTGACGTTGATCAGTACAAAATGAAATAATTTGATCATCATGTCAATAATTACTCATACCGCATCGTATCTAGCTATGTTTTTAGGGAAGGTAGTGACAAAGTCCATAGTTATGTGCTTCTACTTTCACTCGAGTACTAATAATGGTTGCAACACATTAGCTGGCCTTTAGTGCTCTATCTTGATCTACTGACATGTTAGATAATTGTACACATACTCTGTAACCTCTTAATCTCTATCTTTATATTGCTCTACTAGTTATAAGTGATAAGCTCTAAATTAATTATATTTTATATAGTGATTTTCGGTGATTTTCCTTTGAATTTTGAGCTTATTTTTAGATAATGATACTCTAGAGAGTCATTTTAGTAATTGGGTCTTTAACCCAATTTAACACTATGGACTAATATCTTGAGCTAGTGACAAAGCTTAGGAAATTAGCCCATTTTGGGATATTTTAGGAAGATTTGGCTTAGTAAGCTTTGAACGAAAATCACCAAACTGGATATTCCACTCTCAACCTTACTCAGTTATCTCACACACGATAAGTAGACTCAAAAACAGTTCTTTTGGGCCTATTTAGGCTTTATTTGGTCTTATTTGTCCTTAAGGAGACTCGGTTGATCTTTAAGCTTAATAATAATGATAATGAACTTTCTTTAGCTGGAAAAAGCCTTAAGCATACTAAGCCCATGAAAGCTAAAAAAGAGAATAAGCTTCAATAACAAGCCTCAATCTCAACCATTCATTTTAAAGTAATCCAATGGATAAGGTTGATCCTTACGTTCTATAAATAGGAGGCTTATCTTCTCATTTGATTCATTTAGAACAATGGAAAGCTTAAGACAAATACTAAAGCTCTACTAAAATCATTCCAGAGAAGATCAAACAAGTAATCTAATCTAGAACAATTTGAGAATGATCAAGAACACTGAGTTCGATCCACTGTCACATGTACGCATTTGAGATACCAAGTTTGCCCCTTTTTCCTCCCATAGCTCTTCCTAACAATAGCTCTCCATGTGTCATCAACTCAAGAAAGTCTCTTAGGTCAACCAATATGCCTATTGAATGTGATCAACCAACTATAGTGACCTCACCACACATTATTTGGCAACTCCAATAAGGAATGAGAGACTTAGCAGAATCGAACATACATGCAAGAATATTAAAAATGATAGGCACGTCCAGGAACACAAAAACCAACATGAGAGGATTGAGTAAACTGTAGTAACATAAGATACTAATGTGCTAACTATTATATAAGCACTTGGAACCGTGTAAGGCTAACTTGGTGCTATGTAAGCCCATGAGGTAGTGCAAGCGCCTTAGATTGAACAACCACCCTTTATTGATGATTCACCTATATTACATGCCGTATAAGAAAGCATGCGTATGATGATCTAACTCTTTACCACTTTTATGCAATTCCTATTAGGTATGGCAATTGTAGCTGCCATGAACACTGGTGTATTACCTAGTATGACCCTACCAGCGCAAATTATGGCAACAACCACTTCAATAAATGCTACTACATTGCCTGAGGCAAACCATAGGTACTTACTGCTCCCATTGCACTAATTGGTGCGTTGTCTAGGATCATTGTACCTGCACCAAGCATTTAATTCCTCAAAATCTACACCTCCTGTTATCGCCTCGGAAGACACTAAGCAGCACGAACAAGCTGACCAAACCTCTACAGAAGGTGAAGGAGGGCAACAAGAACACCCTGTGCAACTACTGCAACATTTGACTCAAGCTCACTAAACAAATGTAATTGACCAAAAAAGGGCCCACCTTAGAGGGTCCTCCTCTTCGAGGTGCATCTTACAATTGCTAATGACAAGCATGGTTGCACCCTACAAACTTGTACCAACGCTTCAAGCAGTAGCCAATCTTACACTTGCTACTTCGTCCTATGTGATGAAAGAAGACATGGAGAAATACATGAGACAAATACAAGTTACGCCTTTGAAGTTAGGATAATCCCTTTGCACTACATATGGTCAATACTATATCCATGATCCCATAACGTGTAGGTGTAGCTAACATCACTACCTGATAGCCTTTTATTGTCAAGCAATTGAAGCGTCTTCTTGACAAGCACCTTTTAACCACCATGGTACAGCTATCATCACCACTATGGTGCTCTACTCATGAGTAAGGACCAACTAACATTGCTACTACAATCTTGGACATACAAATTTATTCAACATTACTATATGGTATTGAAGCAATCCCACAGTAGGCTTAGCATCCATAATGTCTTTCATAGAGTTGCGGTCAAAGCACTCTCATCTATGAATGACTAAAGCAGTCATATCATGGTAGTTGTAGTTGCTTGAAAGAGGCATTCGCCTTTAAGCATGCAATGGGTATAATACCCATTTTGCAACATTATTAATGGGATCAAAGTGATCTCGACTGTAATGAGTTAAAGTGACTCTATAACAAGCTTGGTAGCCTAACACTTATTTGCAGAACTCAAGGTTGAAGTGACCTCATCCATGAATGATTGAAACAATCATATCATGGTAGTTGCAATCACTTAGTAGAAGCATATGCTCTTGAAGGCATGTCAAGCCTAGTTTTTTTCGGTTTTTTATAAATAAATATTCTTTAAACTGATCAATTTTAAACCCTACTCGTTTAATACTGACCTTCGACTAGGGTTTAAAAAAAATTGGTTATTTTAACTTTGAAAACATTTTTTAAGTCGTCACTCGGCTGTAGTCAAAAAAGAGAGTTAAGTTATAACTAATTAGGTTGATTGATTATAACTTAGCTACTAGTTTATCAATAAAACTATTTTTTTTTAAATGGTTTTCTAAAACGAGAGATCTAGATCTAAAAGCTATCTTATTAAACCCTAAACGGGTACCACTTTTAACCTTCTCGATTTAATTTTTCTTTTTAAATACCCTTCTAATAACATTTATTCACAAGCTATAACTGAAATTATACTTATTTACAAAAATAAGGATTTAAAGAATTAATTACTAAGGGTGGAAAAATAAATTTTTTCATATTTTAAGTTGCCCTGCACGTATAAATGCCCATGTACCCGCTATTCAAGATCAAACTTCCATAGCTCATTTTTTAAAATATTAAGTGGGTGAGTTGATTTAAATTTTTGGAAAGGTTAAGTTTACATTCTTTACTCATTTTAAGTCTATTTAAGGAAAATTTCTCAAAAAGTTCTAAATCGGATTTTATTTATGGAAAATTGTAAAGCGCCCTAATTTCAAAAATTGGACGATTTATTTTTGTTTTTGAAAATTTTATTCTTTTCTAAGTGGTAAAATGCATTTATTATTATTTTTTTTATTTTACTTCATCTATTTTATTTTTCATTATTTACTATTTAAGTTTTAAATGGAAATGTGAAATAAATAAATAAAAACTATTCTATCCCTTTTTTTATGTTTTCCTTTTTCTTTTTTTTTTTCCTTTTCTTCTTTTCTTTTTTTGTTACAAGTATAACAACTAAATAGCTAGAGAAAAGCATAAATATATAATAAATAAATAAATAAAAATTTACAAAACAATCTAATTAAAAAACATTAAAAAATAAAGCCAGACCAAAAGCTTATAGGAGGGCTGGTTGGATCCTGGGTGCAAAGCGGGTTGTGGGTCGCGGATCAGATCACAGGTCGAGTTCGAGTTACCTAACCTGATTCACATACACCGCACGTGAGAAGTTAAGAGAGGATGAAGGCGGTCAGTAGAGGTCGTTTCTAGGTGTATTTTGAGTGGGTAAAGGTGTTTTTGTGGGTTTTGATTTAGGGAATAAGGGTGTAAGCTAAGTGCTTTAGGTTTTTATGGCGATCGTTTGTAGGTGGTTGGGTGAAAGGCCAACAAAGGTGGTGGTAAATGTGGTTTAGGTATATTGGAGTGGGGCTTACTATATGTATCGCGTAAAGGGGGTCAAAGTAGTGTTGCTGTATGTGTGTTTAGTGGGCGTCAGTGAATGGGTTTACTATTGCTAATTATTGTGGTTGAGTTGCAGTTATAGAGGATAGTAGCTGAGGGGTTTGGTGAAGAGAGGGTGAGGGTCGAGTATCAAGTGAGAAAGAGGGTGAGTTGTGCTGATTGGGTTAAATATGAGAAAGTGGAGCAACAATCCATGTGTCACGGGTGTAGGTGGGGGCTGAAAGAGTGAAGGGCAAGGGTACAGTAGCCAAGTGTACTGCAAATGAGGGTCTTGATCAGTAAGTAAGTAGTTGTTGTGTACTCGAGTTTTGCATCGTATTTGTGCAATGGACATGGGTGAGAAAGATTGAAGCTATGTTTATCAGTTACGTTATTAAGGTGTGGTTGGGGTGGTTGCTTACTAAGTTCAAGAGAGATAGTGAAGGGGTGATGTTGTTCTATGGTTCGGCTTAGATGTGGTAGTCGTGTGAGGATGGAATGGTTGTTATGTGTATGGGCGTATGCTATTCAAGAGAGAGGATGTGGGTCTGACAGTGGTTCATGGGTCGATGTGTTGGGTGTTTGATTAGTATGTGGGTTGGTGTAGACCGTAGTCAAGAGATGATCGGGGGAGGGTGAATTAGAGAGGTTGGAATTATGGGTTAGTGTATGTAAGAGAGAGAGAGAATGAGTTGTGATTGTTTGTGTATTCAGTAAAAGAGAGAGGGTGTTTAAGTTACTGTCCTCAGTCAGAGAAAAAGGATGCGGGTTTAGTTTGTTCATGAGAAAGGGAGGAAAAGAAAAGGAAAAAGGAGAAGAGGAAGGAAAATGTATCGTCAAGGCCAATCACAAAGTGCTACGTATCACAACCAAACACATAGCCCAATGATTCCTTGACATGTGGCAGCATGTTGTATGAAGAAGGAGAAAAAATAGAAGGCATTTTTATGCCTCTAGGGAGATTTGAACCCCTAATCGCAAGCTAAACCCAAATTTAAGTCTAAGCGCTTATCATTTAGGCCATTAACCTATGCTTTGTCCGTATGTACAATTAAATTATATATATGGACTAAGTTAACTTAGGCTAAATTCAAATTTAAGCCTAAGCTCAACGATCCTTTCTTTATTTAAATTAAAAAATTCCATTCTATTAAACTATCTAAAAAATTTATTATTTTCTAAATATCCTAAATCCTCTATTTTTCTTTTTTTCTTTTTTGTAACTTTTTCAACTTTCTATTTTTTGGCTTTTCTTAAATTTTCCATTTCTTTTTGTATTTTTCTAAATTTTTTTTTTTTTGCTTTTCTTAAATTTTCTATATTTTTTTATTTTTCCTAAATTTCTTTTTTTTTTTGTTTTCTCAATTTTCTAATTTTTTTTTTTTTGTATTTTTCCTAATTTAGGATCATTTATCCTATTCTAAAAACATTTTTAAAAAATAAAATAAAATAAGGATGGGAAGCAAAAATGGGATATCTATAAGGCGTAATGGGTGCAATGCCCTTTCTACAATACCACTGACGAAATCAAAGCGATATTTGCAATGACAAGTCAATGCGATCTTGTAGTAAGCTTAGTAGCCGTAATGCCTTTTCAAAGAGTCAAGGTTAAAGCGACCTCATCCATGAATGATTGAAGCAATTGTATCATGGAACCTGTAGTTGCTCAGTAGAAGTATATGCTTATGAGCATGCAACGAGCACAATGCCCAATCTGTAACACCACTTACGAGATAAAAGCAATCTCCTCTATGATGGGTTGAAGCAATCCTACAGTAAGCTTGGTAACTGTAATACCTTTCCATAAAGTTAAGGTCAAAGTGACCTCATCCATGAATGATTCAAATAATCATATCATGGTAACTATTGTTGCTTGGTAAAAGCATATGATCTTGAGCACGCAACGAACATAATGCCCATTCTACAACACCACTCATGAGATCAAAGTAACCTCCATTGTGATGGGTTGAAGCAATCCTACAGTAGCTTGGTAGCTATAACGCCTTTCCACAAAGTCAAGGTCACAGCAACCTCATCTATGAATGATTAAAGTAGTCATATCGTCAATAGCTGTAGTCGTTCAATAGAAGCATATGCTGTTAAGCATGTAGCAAGCACAATGCCTATTTCTACAACATTGCTCATGAGATTGAAACGAAGTTGAAGCAATCCCATAACAAGCCTAGTAGTTGTAACGCCTTTCCATAGAGATGAGGTTGAAGTGACCTTATTCATGAACGGTTGAAGTAGTTAGATTATACTAAATGTAGTTGCTCGATAGAAGCATATGTTCCTAAGCATGCGGTAGGTGTAATGGCCATTTCTACGACAGTACACACGAAGCCGAACCAACCTCAATTGTGATGGATCAGAGTAGTCTCACGGTAGGTTCAACAATCGTAACACCATTTTACCTAATTACGACACCAAAGTGATCTTGGTTATAAAGGATTGAAGTGATCTTGAAGCAATTTTCATCAATTAATGTCTTCTCGCCGATAATAGTTGTCGATTATTGATATCAAATTGATCTCTTACGCAAATGGTCAAAGTGACCTTCTCACTAGTGATCAACACTTGAATACACCATTGTCTGTTGAAGCATCCACCAACATAAGAGTTGTCTCATTAAAAGGAAAGTCTAAAGTTGTTGTATCCTGCATCAACACTCTTCTGCAACCACCAAGATCCGAGTAGTCCCTTTAAGACAAGGTCAAAGCAGTCTATCATTAGATCCTATCTCTAGTCAAGTTGCATAACTACAATGCCATCATCCTTAAGCAAACAATTGATCACAAGGGAGTCGAAGCATGCAACAGTTCATTATTACTCAAGTAAGTGTAGAAAGATTCACATGATGAGATGAAAAGGCAACTGTTGAATCATAAGTTACTGCCTCGTCAAGTTATGACACACCATTAACTAGGGGAGAAGAAGCCAATACTTCAATATGTCAAATTCATTAAATACAATCAAGTGATGGATAGCACTATAGAGCAAAGGCCTTACACTTATAAGACACCTAGAAGATGGGAAAGCTTCCATGATTGATCCTCTTGCATGGGCACACCTAAACGACATCTTATTATAGAGAAAGTGGACTCATATTTACGAAAAGTTTGTATAATGTTGATGTTAGGAATCCGCGGTAACGTCAAGGTTAACCCAAGGCTTAAATGAATGATTAAATTTTGAGAATTTAGGCTAACACTTAAAGTTAACTACAAGCCCATTTGTATAGTAAAGCCTAACCTCAAAGTGAGAAGAAATCAAGAACTTACTTGCAAAAAGAAAAAAAAAATTTAAGAAAAGAAATAATAAAATAATACGAAGAAAGTCAATAGTTTGGGCATGCATATCAGTCCAACATATCGCATTGAGGATATAGTAAATTAAAGCCTAATCAAGAATAATGAGATTACCAAACTATACATCCAAGGAGAGAACAAGGTTGAAAATGAAGTATGTGTTGCAACCATAGAATGTGATTCATATATGAGTGAGAAGCAAAAGGTAACTAAACTAAAGACAAGAATGAAGGAATTTAAAAGAAAAGGGTAGACGAAATGACGTGACAAGCTCCTAAAAATTGCTTAAAGTTTGGTAATTAGTTGCCCTCACCTGCTGTGATTAAACAAGGCTATTACAAGAGCTTTCACAGAAACAAAAATGGCCAACTCCATTGTCATGAGTGTATCATAATTTAATAGATGTGAATACGATACCTGAAGTGGCTATTTTAGAAGAAAGCTAATGTAAGAAGAGTCTAGAGTATCCATGGCAAACAAACATCGTCCAGTCCATACTATCCCATCATCCCATGTCTCCAATAGGTTGCCAACAAAGCAGTCCATCATATATGAAGATTGACAAGTAATCAGCTTTATGAGATCACCATAGGACACGAAGCTTCAAGGTAACAACTCATGGGCAGTAAAAAAAAAAAATTAATAATGCTATGACATTCAAGATATATGAAAAAAAAAAAAAAGGAAGAGAAGATTCAATGAAGAAGATAAGACTAGGAAAGGAAAGAAAGATTTACAATGGCAAAGTGTAACACTGCCTACATTGCTAAGATTGATGTACGTACGTTGTCATGCTTGTCTAAGTTGTGTCCCTATCATTGCAACAATCCCAAGAAATCAGACACTTCTTTAAAAAAAAAAAAGTGCTAATGGATTATCAAGTCTTAACAGATCGTAAGTTCAATAATTTCTGCCTGTTCTAATATTTTGATGAACCAAGCTTGTTGAGTCCCTATCAATAATCAACAAGAGTTGTGTGGGAATGAAATAAAAAATTTTAGACAAAAAAAAAAAGAAAGGAAAGAGCCAAAGAAAGGACTTACTGCTTTAAAACCTATTGCTGATACGAGTGAGAGCAAAGTCAACAAGGTGAATATATATATATATATATATATATATATGTACTACACTAAAGAAAGATAATTGGATAAAGATGAAAAGATTCAAAAATGAAGACTTGATGAATTCACTTTCTTTTTTTTTTTTTGTGATGTTAAGATGGTTTGATGATAAGATATGACGAAATCTTAGGTGGATAAAGGAGATAGGGGGAGTTTAGAAAGATTTGAATAAATCTATTTGTTTTTAGTAGTGCAGTATTTGAGCATCAAAAAGACACAAGTGGGTGGCGCAAATTGAAAACACAAACAGATTCAAACACATGTACTCTAACTTACACAAGAGTACTTTGACCAACTTACTTCTCATTATTCTCAAGCTATTAAAAAAAAAAAAGAAAGAAATAAAGAAATAAAAGGAGAACAAACCTGCACTACAATTGTTGCTATCATCTTTTATTATTAGACCAAAAGGAGGATTCAAGTGTTAACAACTGAATTATAATGTTGCTCTCTTAGGAAGCTACTACTAAACATGCCATGTGAAAAAAGTCTAATCATGGATTTCATTGCTTCACCAACAAATGCAACCCCTATTATCAACCTCAAGGCAATGCTAGAATACAACCATGTAAGATGATTGTTACAAACGTAATATGGCTTCCTTCAGTAGAGAAATGAAATTGATTTAAAAAAAAAAAAAGGAGAAAAAGGAAACGAAGAAAGGACATACTGCTAAAACCTATTGCTATTATAGATGGAGGCAAAGTCAAGATGAAGAATACATTTATAGTCTACTATGAGAAATCAAAATATGAAGATTTGGAGATATAAGTTTAAAAGTGGATTACATTGAAGGGATTTAATGTTATTTGAATTGATCTAATGTATAGATATGATTGAGGATGATCACCCTAAGAGAGATTTAAGAAAGGATTCAAAAAGATTTGAAGCCTTCTTTATTAATGTAGATATATTTGAAAAAGATATAAGTAGTTATGCATATTGAGAACATGTTTTTTCTTTCTTTTTTCTTTTCATTTCAAGCAAAAAAAAAAAAAGAAAAAAGAAAAAACATGTTCAAAGGGAGAGGGAAGAAAATTTACAATCAAAATTTGATGCTATTATAAGTTGTGACAAAGTCAAACATGTTAAGGTATATATAGATGCTATTATATGGTTACAAACATAAGTATTGATGATCTAAGTAAAGATTTAAAGGGAGTGTAAATTACATTGATAGTATTTGTTCAGATGTATTTTAACCAAAGGAAAGATATTATTGAGATATCTAGTCGACCAAAAGAGATTAAGAGATATAGGACTAGAGATATGCAAATAGTTACATAAATGTGGGTATAAGATATGATAAGGATCGTGGGGTTTGAACAAGATTTGAGAGAATATTATGAAGATCTAGTATCATGTTGCAGATTTAAGTGAAGAAAATACATCAAAGTATCATGCTTTCGAAACATGTTTTAGATCCAAAAGGAAAAAAAAAAAAAAAGACAACACAATTATGCTTGAGCCAAGGTGGTATATTAGGTATGCTTGGCCCCTTAACCATGTACTAAAATAAATAAATAGATAAATGATAAAAAAAAAAAAAGGGTATGGTACAGTGCCATACCACTCCACTTTTCGACAGCATCAACTTATTTACTAATATGAATGAGATATAATATATATATATATATATAACGTAGCCAAATAGAATATTATTAAAGCTCCAGATTTCTATAAATGCTCCGATGGCTTTATTTTTTCTACTAATGCTCGTAAAATGAGGAAGAATTACCAAGAGGAGCCAACTACATTAACTCTATGCAATGGATGCGAATCAATGTCATAGGAGCAATAAATCATTACAAAGTGTGATACAAAAGCATATCGAAGTATGTGTTCTATGGCAGCAAAAATGAATGCTAGAGTATCATGCTCAACTCATCAATGATCCAAAATAAGTGTTAATTATATCGATATTAGAAGTAATCAAGCAAATAACCAAAGTCAACATTCAATAGGTCTACATAACAATTGAAGAAACAACTTTTAAAAATGCCCAAAACCCCCTTAACTGTGTCCAAGGGACTTTTGGTTAAGAGGCAAAATGTTAATGGTCATTTCAATAATATCACCTATAACCTAATTTAACGCCACAGACCGATATCTTGAGCTAGTGATAAAGTTTGGGAAATAGCCCCGTTTAGGGATGTTTTAGGGAGACCTAGCTTAGTAAGCTCTGAACGAGGATTGCCAGACTAGATATTCTACTTTCAACCTTGCTTAATTATTTTTGCGTACGATAAATAAACTCGGAAACAGTTCTTTTGGGCCTATTTAAGCTTTATTTAGGCTTCATTTGGTCTTATTAGGCCTTAAGAAGGCTTGGTTGGTCTTTAAGCTTAATAATAATGATAATTGACTTTCTTTAGCTAAAAAAAAGCCTTAAGCATACTTAGGCCCATATCTAAGCCCATGAAAGCTAAAAGAGAGGATAAGCTTCAATAATAAACCTCAATCTCAGCTATTCATTTTAAAGTAATCCAACAAACAAGGTTAATCCCTACATTCTATAAATAGGAGGCTTCTCTTCTCATTTGATTCATTTAGAATAATGGCAAGATTGAGAAAAACACTAAAGCTCTGCTAAAATCACTCCAAAGAAGATTAAATAAGTATTTTATTAAAAAACGATCAAGAACATCGAGTTTGATCTACTGTCATACGTACGCATTTAAGATACCAAGTTTGCCTATTCTTCCTACCACGCCTCTTCCTAACAACAGCCTTCCACATGTTATTAGCTCAAGACGTCTCTTAAGTCAACCAACATACTTGTTACACATGATCAACCAACTACAATAACCCCACCACACATATACTTAATTGAGTAAAATTTTGTTTTCTAAGTTTAGAAATGATCTACTTGAGAAAACAAGAAGATGGAAAAAGTTTCACTCAATTTGAAGCTAAATTGAGCAAGTTATGAAAATTTGAAGATCAACACAACCGAACGACATGATTGTGTCATTTCTAAGCAAATTTGGAGCTTATTTTCAAGTATCACAGTCAAGTACATGACCAAATGACACAACCATGTCCTCAATCGTGTCGTTCCCAATTTATATATATATATATATATATATATATATATAAAGAGAGAGAGAGAGAGAGAGAAGTCGATCGTAATCAAGTACATGACTAGGAGATACGGTCGTGTCCCTAATTATGTCAATTGTAGCCAACATAATTTTTTCACTTCCTATATAAGGCTTTGTTAGGCTTTTTTAGATAGAACTTTTGGCACAACTTTTTGAGAGTTTTTCAAGCTAATAACATTCAAGAGAGCAAGGCAAAAAAAATAAAAAATAAAGACTTTAAGATTCAACTTTTTGTGGATTCCATGATTCTTACTTCTAATTCTTTCTATACTTTGATTTTAGATTATTATTTTATAATGTATAGAGTGTAGATTTTTTGTATCTAGGTCTTGTGGTACCTAGATTCACTCACGTAATATGATTTTTTATTGGATTTAATTAATTCTTTAGTCTTTATTATTTCTACGGGTAGTAATCTATAATTTAATTTGCTATCTTATAAAAGAATCAAAAGATTTTTTATAAGATTAGATTTAGGCATAGTTGAAGAGGATTATTGCAAGATTAGAGATAACTTGTAAGATCTTTTTGAAATTTTGAATTAAAGCATAGAAAATTTGTTGTGCAATAATGCAATTTTAAGTCATGCTATTGAGAAGAAGTTTTAATAAGTGATTTTAGGGTTAAGGTTAATTGACTTGAGAAAATTATTAACTTTAATAGAGAATTCTACTGGTTAAGAAAGATTAAAGAATAAATTAGATTATCTTCAAAGAAAATCAAATGTTAGATCTAAGAGAAGCAAGGATGTAAATATGGTTTGTGAATCTTGGTATAGCTTATACTTTTATTACTTTCTTACTAAATTCTCAACTAGTTGTTAATTTAGTAATTGTTGCAATTAATTTAGATTCTTTAAATTCTTAAACTTGAATTTGCTGGTTAGATAATAGAGATCTAATGAGTATTAGTAGTCAAAATCCTTGAGGGACCAACACTTGAAATTAATCTGCTTACTATAAATTTGATAAGTGCGCTTTTGCTAATATCAGTAAGCTTTTAGGAATATGTACATCTTTATACCATCAGGTTGTATAGTTTACTGAGAGTAATGTGCTTCTTTCAATAGCTTACCTTTCAACTCTAGTCTTGATGGAACACATAACCTACCCTTAAATCTCAAAACACCTTTAGCATCAACTATAAACTTGTTGGTGTTTTTCCCATATCTATCTTCTTTTTAATCTCCTGAATACCCATATCATCTGCTTAAGCTGCCTTGATCTTGTCTATCAAGGTAGGTTAGAAGTGTAAGTTGGCAAATTATATGCCTATCTCTTTGGTTACTACTTCAAGTTATGGTTTGTGCATCTGTTCCAACAAAAGAGGTTGTGAGTAATTAAAATGGCAAGATTTTCCTATCTCTTCTTACTTAAGGCATTGGTTACCACATTAGCCTTTCTCAGATGGTGCTAAATATTCACATCATAGTCTTTTATTAACACTAAACACTACCTCTACTTCATATTCAGATTTCTCCAAGTGAAGAAATACTTAAGGCTTTTGTGGTATGTGAATACGTTGCAAGTTTCTCCAATTAGATGGTGCCTTTAAATATTTAAGGCATGCACTACAGCTACAAGCTCCAAGTCAAGAGTTAGGTAATTCTTCTCATACAACTTAAGTTAATGGGAAGCATAAGCTATTATTCTACTGTTTTACATTAGAACATACCTCAATCCCTGAATTGAGGTATCATTGAATATTACAAACTCTTCTCTACTGTTGGGTAGGGCTAGAATTTGTGTTGTTGAAAGCTTCTCTTTCAACTACTAGAAATTGTGCTAACACTTGTCATCCCACTCAAATTTGACCCCTATCTTAGTCAACTAAGTTAAGAAAACTGCTATCTTAGAGAACCCTTCAATAAACTTCCTATAGTAGCCTGGTAAACCCAAGAAGCTTTTAATCTCAAAGACTAATTTTAATCAAGCCACTCCTACTGGCTTTATCTACTTTAGATCCACTGCTATACCATCCTTATTAACCATATGGCCTAACAAGGTCACTAGATAAAGCAAGAACTCGCATTTTTTAAATCTATGGTTACGTAACACTTTAACAACTTGTCCATTCTCAAAATTATATCGAAATTTGACATCTCTAGTATTAGTAGGTCAATAAGCAAAACTTTACTTTTGATCTTGATACCAACACCTCTAACAGACCTTGTTCAAGATAGCTTTGTTTCTGAAGCACATGTTGACATACAAACTCGTATCTAGAGGTACAACACTTACACCATAAGAAGTTAAAAAATTTCAGTAATATAGGAATAAGTGATATTAGCATCAAATAATACATATGTACTATGAGAAAATGATATAAAGCATATTAGCCATAGTGTTAATGTCTATGGTGTCTTGGTACTAGAGAACATATAGCTTAACTAGAGCTCTCTAGTAAGGTCCTGTCTACTGGGGATGAGCTATACGAGGAACTACTTAAGATCTCATTGACTATGCCCCCTAGGCTACCTAGCTCCCTATATCCCTACACTCTATAGCTCTATGGCCTTGTTGCCTACATCTGAAATAGAAACCTTCATGAAGTGTAAGCTCCTTATAGTATTTACTTATATGCCTCACTTTACCACAAGAGAAACATGCCCTTAGTTTCCATTTACACTAGAAGCTTAGGTAGGTTTGAAACAGTAAGTACATCTCCTATCTATAGTTAGTAAGGGCACTCTTCCTTAAGCTAGACATTGTAGAACTATAGGCCTAGTCTATAAGGCAACCAACTTGCTACCCCCTCCTAGATCACTATATGTGGTGCTAACCTCTTATACTTATTTGGTAGCACAAAACCCTTGGTTATCCTATTACCTAAAGCTATCTCAGCTCTACAATTCATCAAGTCATTTATCCTCCTATGGTTCTACTTTAGGAATTTGGCCTTATTAACCACTTCAACATAAGTGGTATGTTCAAAGTATGCCACTTGATGTTGCAGGGATGGTTTCAATCTGAATAAAAACCTCTTAGCCCTAGATCCATCATCCCTTCTAACTGCCTCAAGTAAGAATTTCATCAAGTGATTCAACTATTCCTTATACTTAGCTATCGATCTAGAACCTTATTGATAAGTCATATAAGTCTCCTTCATTTGATCATATGTACTACTTGAGGAAAACTTGCCACAAAAAAGCTCCTAAAGCCTCCCTTAGTCAATTAACGCAACTATCATACAAGGGACACCAACCTACTAATCTACTACATCTCCCTTTAATAAAAATATAGCACAATTTACTTTCTTATGATTCAAAACCCCAACAACTGCAAAGCCTTCTCAATTTCAACTATCCATGCCTCAGCTTCTAGTAGATCATCCAATTGGGACTTGAAATCGTTGGCTAGCTTAACAAATATGTCTAAATAGATAACCCCCAATTGTTTATCCCTCCGTATGGCAATCTGCCTCTAATCCTTAACATTATCCTAAATCATCTATTCATTACATTGAACTTGCTACTATTGCTACACCAATACACCCATTGGAGTATAACTATGTCAAGCAGCTAGGTAGCTAGTACATTCCCCTACCCCTGACTCTATAGGTCTGGTCGTGTCTTACCCGATTAGCAACATAAGTGTCTTAAGCTCAAGATAAAGAGTTAGAACTTGTACCCCATCTAGGCATACTAAAGGAAAAGAAAACAAAACATAAGAAAATCAAGGGATATACTAGAAAATAATGTAAGAAATACATACAACTTTAAGTAAAAGTAGTAAATAAAATGAAAAAAAGCATAAATAGTAATGCTAAGAAATCAAGCAGAATAGGAATAAATGTTAACATAACAACCCCAACTAGATCAAACTTGTAAACTCATTCTTATCCCTTCAGTTACCCATACAATTCATATCTTACCATCCTATAGATTTAACATCCTAGTATTCTAAGAATTCTTTAACTTAAGCTTCAATACCACTAAAGCTACAATGCCCCCACCTAGAGTGTTAGAACCTATCACTTATCATTACTAGATAATGACATGCTAAGGGGTTAAGAACTTGTAAAACCTATTATGTGAACCAGTCCAAGGACTAACAAAGATGGTTTTAGGGGTAAGTCTACGCTTGCAGAACGCTTGAAGAACGAAATGGGAATTGCGCAAAAACAAGCAAAGTAAATAAGCAAACCCTCGAATATCTCCAAGGATATGACGCACCAAGGAACTTCCGAAGACTCATGGCTCAACTTGATATGACACGTGAGCTAATCCAATAAGGGTACTCACCACCTAACCTTGCTTAAGGGTTAAGATAAGAGTGAAGTAAGTAATGGAGGACAATGCTTACGAAAGGAGAAGTGTATATTTAATATTAGAAAGTATAAGATGATGATGCGACTACATATTACAAAGGTATTTATACCCAAAAAGTTAGGGCATCCTACCCAAAATGGAAGACTAAAAGGGTAACATCCAAAAGAAGTAATATATAAGGAATGATAAAGGATATAATTGAAAATACAACAAAAATGGGTATCTCATACAGAGGATTCTGTCATATGATATCTCGAACACGCGGCTCTCTATGGATGGGTGACTTTCTTTGCAAAAAATACAATTTGTACGATCAAGTTAGTGACTGCTGAGTCAAAGTGCTGAGCAAAGGTGATAGGTTAGCTGTGTTGAGTTGAGTAAACAATTCTTCTAAGGTGAATCCTACTTAGATGTATTCAATAGGGCTTGGATTTAGGTTGACTGAGTGGGTAGGTGGTCGAATGGGCTAAGCTAATGTTCAAGTGCAGCTTAGGTCGGCAACTAAAGACAATCAATGAGTACGAAAGGGTTCAACTTAGCCAAGACATCAGGTCAGCAGATTGCAACAGCTTGGATTCCTCGATGATGGGACATAAGGAAAGAATTCGCCTAGCCATACTCTCCAACCCTCGGGCTCAAGCTTAGGCTCGGTTCAAGGGTCTGATGGTCTGATTCCTATCACTCCCATTAAGCTGATTAGAATTTAGGATCAAATCCTGTTAATCCCCGTCCAAGTTCTCCTCAAGTCAGTAAGGGTTAACGTTAGCAACATTAAATACGTCTGACACTCTAAAGTCCTTTAGTAGCTCGAGTTTGATATGCATTGTCATTGATTTTTTGCAGTGTCCTGAATGGTCCTTCACCTCTAGTAAATAGCTTATTCTTCCTCCTATTAGGGAACCTTTCTTTGCTCAAGTGTAGCCACACTTGGTCTCTAAGCTAAAACTAATTAGTCTTTCTTCCTTTACTCTTCTCCTTTAGTTTTCTAGCAACTCAATCAATTTACTAGGTGACTCGTTAGTAAACTTGTTGGATGGATTGAGCTTTGGTCCTCGCTTCTAAGTTTTCTTCATCGATAGGTGGCATAAGGGTGTAATTGAGGGGTAATTTAGGGTTGAAACCATAGACAACCTCGAATAGGGCATGCCCAATGTTGGCATAGATTGTCCTATTATAAGAAAATTTTACCACATGCAGGCAAACATCCCAGTCAGCCAAGTTCTTTGCCACTACAACTCAAAGCAAAGATCTTAGGGTACATTGACCACCTCCATCTGACCGTTGGTTTAGGGATAGCAATAGGTGCTAAACAATAGTTTAGTTCCCATCTAACATTAGAAGGTTCTCTAGAAATGGCTTAGAAATTTCAAGTCTCTATCTGATACCACACTTCTTGGTACTTTATGTAAATAAACTACTTCCTACATAAACAAAAAAGCAATAGCCAAAGCATCATTTGCTTTGGTACAGGGTGTAACAACTCGGTTAAACTCTTCCTACTGAGGTATTGGCCGCTGTGGTATGAAACACCGCACAATTTTATTCCTTGGTGCAATAGCTTCCTAGAAGACCACCCATCCTAGGATTTCTCTAATTCGAGCATGCTTAACCTCGAAGTTTCAACATACTACGAGCTACTACACCAAAAGGCGCCTTGATAATTACAATTTCGTCACTTGGCATATAAGGGGTATTATAATCTACCTCCCTTACAAAATTGACATCATCGTCAATTTTGTTATACAAGTCTAAGACTATTACCAAGCAAGGACTGACCCTTCCGACTAGTAAACTACTTTGATATCACCTGTAATGACCAAGCCGATACTTCTCCTACCGAAGTATTGTCCACTTTAGCATGAAACACCGTACGATTTTGTCTCCTAGAGTAATAGCTTCCTAAAAGGTAACCTATCTTGAAATTGCTCCAATCCAAGCATGCTTAACTTTAAAGTTTCAACGTACTCCGAACCGTTACACCAAAAGGAGCTTCAATGATTAGAATTCCATCACTTAGCATATAAGGAGTATTACACAAGGCACTAGATGTACCATTTTGCTGAACTTATCCATGACAACCATTACAAAATCTTTGCCTCAGTCAAGTTAGGGTAATCTAAGGACAAAATCCATACTTAAGTCAACTTATGGTTTGGTCAAAACAAGTAAAGACATTACCTTCCCTTGTTTTACTTGGCTTTTTGCTTTCTTGCAAGTAATGCATGTCTCAATCACACAATGTAAATCATGTTTCATTGTAAGCTAAAAGAACCTATCCTTCAGTACCTCATACATTCTCCATTCCCTAAAGTGTCCAAAAAGTCCTCCATTATGGGCTTCTCTCACCAATAGCTCTCTAATTGAATAAGTTGGCACACACAACTTGCCACCTTTAAATAGAAAACCATCTTTCACATAGTATTCATCTATTGCTCTTCCTTCTTTACAATACCTAAATATAAGGCCAAAATGAGAGTCATTTTGATACTATTTTTAAGGCTTGTAAATCTTAACAGTCAGGTCTATAACTCAGTAAGAAAAACATGTCTCCTTGACAGAGTATCAACAACTACATTATTCTTGCCTTGCTTATATTTGATGATAAAATTGAATCCTTTCAAGAATTCAACTCATCGAGCTTGGTGTTTAAACTGCTTAAATTGGCTCCGCAAGTATCTTAAAGACTTATGATCTATATATATGACAAATTCCTTTGATAGAAAATAATGTTACCATACGTGAAGAGCTCGAATTAGGGCCAAAAGTTCCTTATCATAAATGGAATAGTTTAATTATGCTCCTCTAAGCTTCTCGCTATGATAAGTGTCACATCCTAAAGCGGCAAAGTCGTAACAATCCCGCCGTATAAACCATTCTAAGATAGAATTTAACCTTACAACTGTTACCCTAAACTTGATCTACACAAGGTGTCCACGACTAACCCACTTTGAAGTAAACAGTTCGTAATTTAAATAAATAATTTACCTAAGAAAGTGAGAAAATATATATATACACTTGAATTCAGTTATTACAATTAATGTTTACAACGCTTCACCGTAATCTATTTCTTAGTTAATACATTATTTAGAAATGAAAAATTCTAAGATAAAAGCTTAGACCTTAAAAATATATGTTTGTTCTTCAAATGTTTTTCCTCACACCTTAGGATCCAACAGTTGCTAACTTTAGAATAGTTGTAAGCCACTTCTTAGCCAACACCTACAACGACATCTATAGGGATGTGAACAACCACAACTTAGTAAGTTAGGATGGAGGACTTAAAACTACACAGCAAACACAAACAAGGTTATCAACCAACTTATTAGGTGCAATGCATGTTCAAGCAAATACCATTGTATGACGTTATCCAGCCCGTCATGAGATTAGAGAAATTACGCCCACTCTAAACCGGGATGAGGAGTTGCCATTAATGTAACACCTTACGACCAAACCTAGGCTTGTACAATGGAGACACCACTCTTCCCAATCCTACCTTCGAACCATTGACTTTACCCTTGCTGCAACCTCCTCACCTATCACTTAGTTTAACTAAGGATAAAGAAGGGACCCATTATGCTATCCAGTGCTATCCCTTTCAAAGGAGTTGGTATTTGGCCTGAGAATCCTAGGTTTTCCCTAATGGGTTGCTATGCATCACTCATAATCAAGTACATGCACACAGCCAACTATCGTACAAGCACAACAAAGTATAATCTTAAGCTTTCAAAATACAACAACGTATTAATCCCAACTTACATAGACTTCTTGCTTGCTCATTTGAGGTTCGACTCGCTCAAGCCATTACTGATCGTCCTTATAATACCAACGTTGTCTCAATTTTCATATAACTGTTATAAATTAGTTTTTATCCTATAACACTTATTGTTTTCTTTAGCTTAAGGTTTAATATGTCCAATCATCTAGGTTCTCAAATCTTTTACAATTATTCTAGGTTTGGGGCTAAGTTTAGGTTCAATTTCTATATCAATTTCTAAATTAGGTCCTAGTTCAATTTTTAAGTACTGTTTTATACCCAAACTCCAGAAATACGTTTCAACCCATAATGTGAAATTAATCACATTACTTCTAGATATCCTAAATACTATAATTACCCCTAGTCAGTATTTAATTCAACCCAGTACACTTAAATCCTTATTAGTATATCGAATTTATTCATGATATGAGAAATTTTTACATTTTTCATATAAATTCATAAATTTAAGTTTTCTGTCAGATTTATTATATATCCCTATTATTTATGTAATTTCAATTTTTATCCTAATATCTTATATTTATTATATCTCCAATAATTACATATTATGTATTATCACTTATTATGTACATAATACACATCTAATATTTCTATCACTCTAATTACTATCTCTCAACATCAATTAACATTTCAAAATTTCTAAGTTTATCTCAAATCAAATTTGAACCTAATTACCCTAAATTACCAAATTAACTTAAAATGTACTATTTTTCCCTATTACTTATTTACTACATAATTACCCTAATAATTACATCTAACACCTTAAATGCTATAAGTATCATACTTCATTAGATTTCAACATCCTAAAACATATAATTATACATCAAATCAGTAATTACCCATTTAATTACTTAATTAACCCTAAATTATCGATTTTATACCTTATTTTAAGGCCTAAAAATTATGTAAAATTTTTTAAAATTCATTTTTGAAAAAAGGCTTCGTGGCACTATTCTATATCACTTAAGTAGTCTACACAAAAATTTTGGGCTCAAAACTACACTTCTAAGGTCATTTATTTCTAAACCGAAACATACTCAATTTTGCATGATTTCTTAGGAACTATATATCACGAGACATATTTTCATCAAAATAATATTTTTTGTAAAAAATACATACTAAAATATTCCAGAATAACAAAATTCATAATTTTCTAAGGATATTTACTATTTTTATTTTTATAAAATTACACAAAACCGAGTTAAAAATTGAACTCACCAGTTTGGGTGACCATGAGTGTGTCGACCCACCTAGGCACTACTACCATCATGTGGTGGTAGTAGCCATCTACTCCCAGCTAATCATTAAGTTTGGGTTCTCCTTAGAAGCCCCAACTATACAAATTTTTGTTAAATTTTTATAAAACCATAATTTACTCTCAATTTCATCTCTCTCTAATTTTCTAAGCTTCCTGACATCTAAAATGAGCTTCAAAAAATTTGAGGGTATTTATAGAGGTCTTGGGGAATTGTTGTGCATTAATTTGATTATACAATTGTCTTATCTTCTTTCAATTGGCCTTTTGTGTTGTTCTAATTTAATTAGATAATTTTTTTCTTATTTTCCCCAATTGCCATGACCGAAATCTAGATCATTCCTTATTTTTTCTGATTTTTTTTTATTTTTCCTTAATTAATTATGAATTTTCTTTAATTATTTAGTATTATTTTAACACATTTTGTGTATTTTAAATAATTACACGTATTTCTATTTATATGTAAATTCATATATAGTATAAATAAATATTCCTAAATATTATTTAGGTTATTTTATGATTTTTAGTATGCATATAATTTATCTCTAGTAATTCATTAATTATTGGAATGTATTTTCCACATTTTCGATAAATAACAAGTAATATACTTAAATTTTGAAATTTTTTTATTTTATTACTTATTTTCCTAAATTCAAACTTACGGAATCATTTTTACTAATATATCTAACTTTACTTTATAATTTAGGCTTGATCGGATCCTTTAACCAATTGGAACCCCGAATAGTTAGTTGTAGGGCTTACAATGAATGACAAGGCGGCCTTCATATATCAACACAACTCCAATGCCGACACCTAAAGCGTCGCATTCAAGCTCAAACACTCAGTCAAAGTCAAGTAAAGCCAAGACTAGGGCAGAGATTAATCTTGCTTTCACCTTAGTAAAACTCCTTTCCTATTTCTCTTGCCACTTAAAGTCCACATTATTCTTTGTAAGTTCAGTAAGAGGTGCCACTACAATACTGAATCCTTGGATAGAGCATCAGTAGAATAATGCTAATCCGTGAAAACTTCTCACCTTGGCATAGGAGGTTGGGATTGGCTACTCAGCAATAGCTTGTACCTTTTCTTCATCAACTCTCAATCCTTTTCCACTAATCACATAACCTAGGAAGATCACTTCTTCCTGATAAAAATAGCATTTTTTCAAGTTTCCAAACAACCTCTCTACTTGGAAGACATCGAAAATAGCCCTGAGATGTTTAGTGTGCATTGCCAGGTCAGCACTATAGATAAGGATATCATTGAAGTAGATGACAATAAACTTCTCGATCAAATCTCTCAAGACATGATTCATCAACCTAATAAAAGTACTTAGGGCGTTTGATAATTCAAAGAGCATGACCATCCACTCATATAAGCCATGTCAAGTCTTAAAAGTAGTCTTCCATTCATCCCCTTGCTTCATTCAAATTTAGTGGTATCCAAACTTCAGATCAATTTTACTAAATACTCTAATGCCACTCAGCTTATCCAACATATAATGCACATCGTAGCCAAGAACAAATAAAGCCAGCCGTAAGAATGAATCCAAGCTTACTAAAAGCTTGAAAAGAGTAATGGGAAAATGCACGAAAGAACAGGAAATGGAATGAAGGTAAGCAAACCCATGAATAGCCCCAAAGGATATAATGAACCAATGGAACTTCCGAAGATCCGAAGATTCGCGGCACAGCTTGATATTACACATGAGTTGGTCCAGTGAGATTACTCACCACCTAACCTTGCTTAAGGGTTAGGAGAAGAGTGAAATAAAAGGAAAAAAAAAAACAGTACTTACGCAAAGAAGAATATTCAGTATATTAATGATGATTTCTATTCTTTGCAACTACATGTACAAAGGTATTTATACACGAGAATTTAGGGCAACTTGCCTAAAATGGAAAAGACAAAAAGGGCATAGCCCTAAAGAAGTCATGTACAAGAATACAAAAGGTAAAAATGAATATTCGAGAAAATAATGATTAGTGTAGCAAATTCTTCACATGGTACTGTACACGTAACATAGGTGCATTGGTGATGTTGTTGGGCCCAAAGTATAGATGCTTGGAATACTGTTCTTTGATACTCGCAAACCCAAACAATTTAGTCTGTAGTTCATTCAAAAGTGCATGCCTTCTTAAAAGAGCATTTGCAACTACGTTACTCTTTCCCTGCTTGTATTTTATCACAAAATTGAATCATTTAAGGAATTCAACCCATCTTGCTTATCGCTTCGACAACTCAGTCTGATATCGAAGGTACCTTAGGGACTCATGGTTAGTATAGATGACAAATTCTCTTAGTAGTAGATAATGTTGCCATACCTACAGTACTCGAATCAATGCCAACAGTTCTTTGTCACACACAAAGTAGTTTAGTTGAGGTCCTTCGAGCTTCTCACTATAGTAAGTAATCGGTCTACCTTCTTACATTAAGATAACGCCTATCCCAATGCCTGATGCATCATACTCTAGCTCTAATATGTTCTCAAAGTCAAGCAAAACTAGTACAAAGGCAGAGGTCAACCTTTCCTTTATCTCAATGAAACTTCTCTCCTCCTTTTCTCCCCATTTGAAGTCAATGTTCTTCTTCGTTAGTTCAATGAGGGGTGCAGCAAAAGTAGTGAAATTCCTGATAAATCTTCCGTATAAGGAAGCCAATCCGTGGAAACTTCTCACCTTAGCACAAGTATTGGGAGTTGACCATTCGATAATTGCTCGGATCTTCTCATCATTCACTCGTAAGCCTCCTCTACTTACCACATAGCCCATACTTCCTCCTGGCAAAAGTAACATTTCTTAAGGTTACCAAATAATCTTTCGATACAAAGGACGTTCAACATGGCACAGAGATGTTCATAATGACTCAACATGTTGGAACTATAAACCAAAATATCATCAAAGTACACTACGACACACTTCCCCGTGAGATTTCTTAGCATGTGATTCATTAACCACATAAAAGTGCTCAAGGTATTCGATAGGCTGAATGGCATGACCAATCACTCATAGAGTCCATGCCAAGTTTTGAACGTAATCTTCCATTCATCTCCCGACCCAATAGCTTAATTCCTATCATCTAGCCTCGAGATGAGGTATCGATACTTGATTATAATTTTGTTGACAGCTTTGCTATCCATATACATATGCCAAGTTCCATCCTTCTTCGGCATAAGCAATGCAGGTACATTACAAGGGTTAAGACTCTCCCTTACATAACCTTTTACTAATAGCTCATTGACTTGTCTTTGAAGTTCAATAGTTTATTTGGGGTTCATCTGATAAGCTAGTTTTTTTAGCAAGGCAGCACCAGGTATCAAGTCAATGAAATATTCAATGCCTCTAAAAGGGTATAATCCCTTAGGCAACTATTCCGAAAATAGGTCAATATACTCTTTCAACAGCTCTTTGACTTCTAGGGGTAGTTCACCCCACTCCTTCAATTTTAGCAATCGCTTAATTAATAGAAAAATTAGTGCATCAACCTTGATAACGTCTCGAAGTTTAACTCTACTCAACACCAAATCCATCTTTGATCCTCAAGCAAGTTTAGTTTGTAGTTTGCTAACTTGACTCGGTGTCATAAGGTTTAACATAATCTTCCTCCCATCCTTCTCAAACACATACGTATTCTTGAAACCGTCATAAATATCCCTTCGATCAAAGCCAAGTTCGGCCTAGTAGCACATGGGATACATACATGGGTAGCACGTCACAAAGAATTTCATCAAAATAGTTCCCAATTGGGATTAGCTACAGCGCTTGCTATATGACATATAGTGCTCCCTTCTCGTTCAACCAATGTAACTTATGTAACTTTGGAAGTGAAATGGTCGATAGCTTGAGTTTCTTAATCAGGTCAACAAACGCTACATTAGTGTAGCTTCCACTGTCCACTATGGGTATGTAGACCTGTTCATTCACTTTGTAAGTAATGTGGAATAAGTTCTCTCTTTGCCCTTCCTTAATAAAGAGTTCCAAACTCATCGCATGTCAGACAACCAAAGTTAAATTATCTAGGTCTTTTGCAAATACATCTTCCTCAATCAGGTCTACATTAACCTCAACCTCATCTTTTACTTCTTTTTCCTTCTCTAATTCCTAATATATGCTATATACTTCAATCTTTAGGACATCTCTTGATGTGTCTCTAAGGTCAGATACACAAAAGAGCATCACAATGAAGAGAATCAAAAGGAAATAAAGAAAAGCTAATAAATTCTAAGCAACTACCAATTAGGTATGATGCACCAATCGATTCCACTTGGCCTATAATCTACCGGATAAGACTTACCATTTTGAACTATAAGGTCACTTACCACTATTCCTTATTAAAGGGAATATATAATAGTTAAGGCTAAGGAGAACATTAGGGTTGCTCATAGAGGAAAATTGTATTAATTCTAACAATTGATTGATTGTCTGAGTACATTAAGTGGGGGTTTATATACCCTTCCTACTAGAGTTATCTTACATACATGAAGAGGCAAAAGGATAATCTATAGAGAGGATACATAAAACATACTAAAAGGCACAAAAGAAACAAAGAATATTCAGTACGAAAAAGTAAAAAATCCTTTTAGACTGTTGTGTTAAAAGACACATGTCACATGGTGGCTAAACATTCTGAAATATAGTATAAATCAGGCGAAATGAAGAAAAGAGGGTTTGCAATCGGGGCCGAATTGATCTAGATCAGGTCAGAGCTCAGTCAGTCATTTACTAGAGAGTATTCATCTTAGGTTGGGGTAAGACGCTATTGGTCAACTCAAGGGATCGATTCGGATAGTTGCTTGAGGTTATCTGCTCAGATTTTGTCTATGTCATGGCACAATTGTTCAATAAGTCTAGTGCATGTGACAACTCAATAGTTAGGTCGACAGTAAAGGGAAACATGAAGGCCGAGATAGGAATTTTTGTCTTTAATAGGGCTTCAAGCTAATATTCTCTAAATGAATCCTTGGAGGCCTCTAGCTCAACTACGTGTGATTAATGCAAGAGGTTGATTCCTATCATCTCCCTTGATAATCATGGTCCTTCAATTCAAACACTAAGCAATCATGTACCCAAACCCCTGACATTTAAAGCACTTGATCTAACTTATCTTCCTCTTAAATCCTTATCCCTTTTTAAAAGTGTCGAGCCTAAATTTTCTTAGTTTTTATTATTTTCTTAATTTTTATTATATTCTTTAACCCAATTAGTATTAAACTCTAACCCATTTAATACTAACCCTCGACTAAGAGTTAAGAAAAACTTGTTTTTTTTTTTATTTTTGAAAGTTTAGGGTCGCCACTAGACCGAGGTTAAGAAAAAAAAATGGGTTAGGTTAAATCAATTGGGTAGATTGATTTTAACCTAACCACTGGTCTACTGGAAAACCAAATTTTTAAAAAAAGGGTCTTTTGAAAACTAGAGATTAAGTGTGGAGGCTAATTTTTTAAACTCTTATAAGTACCACGACTAACTTTTTGAAATTAGATTTAATTTTTTAAATCACCTTTTAGAACAGAATTTAATCAACAGTAAATTTATATTACAAAAATAGATAATTCAAGTTGTAATGAAAATAAACGGGAAACTAAGGTTTTTGCAAGTTTTACATAACCTCGAAAGTGCTTACGTACTTACTAGTTAAGATTAGACGTTCATAATTCATTGATAAAAACTTTAGGTGGATGTGTTTGTTTTAATTGCTAAAAAAGAGTCAAGTTTACATTTTTAACCTGATTTGGATTATTTAAGTAAACTTTTTAAAAAGGGTCTTGAACTTAGTTTATTAGTTTTTTTTTTAGAAAAGTTCTAATTTTGAAAAAGGTTTCATTTATGTTTTTTATTTGAAAAACAGATTTTTCTAAATTATTAAAAAAAATTTCTAATTTTTATTATTTTATTCTATTTTATCTCTATTAACCGAGAAGATAAACTAAGCTTTTCTTTTTCTTTTTTCCTTTTCCTTTCTTTACTATTTTTTCTATTTTTTTTTCTTTTTTTAGGTTACAATTACAACACATTTACAAGAATAAATAAATAAAAAATATGCCGAAATAAAGTCAAGGCCAAACCAAATCAAGTACGCAAGTCAGGTCAGTCCTCATGTCTAGACGTGGACCTCGGTTCGGTCTTTAGGTGTGGACGCGAGTCACGCTCGGATCTTGGTCCTCCAACACTCCAATGGCTTCCTATAACGAGTTGTAGGCACCAATTCTTGCGAGTAATCACATTTTCATGTGATTGCATTAGCAAAAGAATGTTTGGAAGCGACACCTTAGAGAAACGTTGTCGTTTTGATGATGTTTGAAAATCGATGGTGACTGGGGTGCTGTGTAAAGCGGTGGTCGAGTGATGACGGCGGCTTCATTGTATGTATCAAGTGTAGACTGTCATATGCGTGTGTACCAGGTCTAGGATGATGGCTGGGAGCTGGACAATGCGTTGCGCACGGTGAGAGTGGCGCGTGACTAAGCAACGCTTGGGGTTAGTAGGATGGTCTAGTGCACTAGGGTATGGATGTGTGGGTCGCTAGTCGTAAAGTTATGGGTTGTGCTTGACTTATGCAGTAGGTCAAAGTGAAGCTCGAGAGAGAGGGGTTGGGCAATCACGATGGGACGGTAGCATCAATTTAAGTGGCTATGGTGTGTTCAGGTTGCTGTCGTATGGGAGAGGACCGATGGTGAAGGGGTGCCTGGTTTGGTTGGCGTCAGGTTTAGCTGCTGCTACAGTAATGGAGTGAGGTTGTCTGGTGTTCGAGTGTAGATGGAGTGGTTGTGGTGAAGAGGTGGTTAGGGCTAAGTTAGGTTCGCTGTTGATGTGTTCTGCTGTGTTTGGGCAGTGTTGGTTGGATGCAGGTAGAGAGAGAGGGTGATGGGGCAGTGGACACTAACGTTGAGTTCTGAGTTTGAGAGGACAGTGCGCTGCTTGGTGTCGTACAACCGGGGATGGGTGGATGTGTGTGTTGTTCTGTTGTATACTATCGTGGTGTACTACAGTATAAGGGTTGGTGTAAGGGAGAAGGAAGATGAGGCCGCTGCACGGAGTTGAAAGTGGATTAAGGATGGTTGTCGGGCTTGAGGATGGTGAGAGAGGACTGGGATTGCGTAGGGACGTCGGCTGTAATCAAATTTGCATGCTACTGTGAAGTTCAGCTTGGGATGTATTGCAACTGTCCTCACATGTGCGGATTGGGCATGGAGGACTAGTGTTGATTTTTGCCGTTTGGATTGCGGAAGATGTCATGAGAGAGGGTCAATTGGTGTTAAGTTGCAATTATCGACAGTTGAAGGGGGTTCGAATCACTACTATTATAGCAATGAAAGATAGTTGGTATGTGATTGCTGTTGTGGGGGAGGGTAAGAGCTGATCATAGGTTCCAAAGCTCAAATATGCTAAGAAATGCCATTAATGGCCAATTCACCATCAATGCTAAATCTCATATTTTTAGTTTTTTTTTTTTCTTATTTTTCATTGTCAATTTGAATGATCAAATGAGTAAACTTCGTCATATTCTTAGTATAGATTAAAAGAACGCCATATGAAGAAAAAAAAAAACAACCCTTAATCTTTATGTTTACATATGAAAACATGTGTCTTAATTACGACATATGCTCCAATAAATGTATTCTGTGTATTCAATGGGGGGATGAAAAAGAAAAAGGCACATATGTGCCTAGTAAGATTCGAACTTATGACTCTTGACTCAATCTAATATCCAAGACCAAATGTTTAACAAGTTAGGCTATTAACATGTGCTCTATTATCTATTACAAATAAATTTTATTTAATCTATCAAGCCACTTAAAACCCAATTATAAAATTAACTAAACCAAACCTAATGACCCCAATATTACTTCAAAGGTCTACTTTTCCTAAAGAATTTTATCTTTCTTTTTTTTTTCATTTTCTTTATTTTTTTTATTTTCTATTTTTATCTTTTTGTACTTTTTTTAACCTTTTATTTTTTCTAATTTCCTAAATTTTCTAAAAAAAATTATTTTTCTAAATTTTCTATTTTTTGTATTTTTCTAAATTATGACCCTTTTTCCTTATTCTAAAAAACAAATTACAAAAGGGTAAAAACGAGGTGTCTACAATAAGTTATCGGTAGCACTTCACAATCAATTGGTTAGCCCTTCATTACTCTAACTTTTGCCCTGCATTTCAGCTCTAACTTTTTCCCTTCTAGTCAAGTCAGCATTTTATTGAGCTCAATAACTTCATGGAACAGGTCAACTTGACTAACCAAGTCAGCTCATCAAAGGTCAACTCGGTATTTTGCTCTTTCTCTACCTCTCTACTCGTTGGGCTATTCTTATACCCCCATCTAATGTAGTGAACTATTGAAGTTTCATAATATCGCGGATGCCGTTTCTTAATCCAACAAGAAACTTAGATACCGTTCGAGCTTATGTCTCATCTACTTCACATCGAATCATAAGCACTTGAAATTTCCAAACATAATCATCAACAATTTGGTTCCCTTTTCATAACTCCTGAAGCCTGGCAAAAGTATCATATAGATAGGTATCTAACACGAATCTATTTTTGAGAATCCTTATTATCTATAGCCAGGTGCTAACTTCTCTGTATCTTTCTTGCCTCTTTATGACCTAATAGTTCTTCCACCATAATGCAACATACCTAGAGAATTCTATAATAGTAACCTTTATCTTCTCATGATCCTCATACTAATAATAGTCAAAGACACGCTTAACCCTTTCTTCCCAATCCAAATAGTTGTTTGCATCCCTAAAGCCATTGAAGCTTCACATGGTCAGTAGCTTGGGGTGCTTAAGCTCACTCTTCTTCCTCATTTGCAAATTCTGCACATCTATAACCTACGACTCCTTATAACTTTCAAACCTTCCTTCACTCTAACCTAAGAACACTACTTCCAAACAGCTTCTCACACATCCAAACACCTTTCCATTCATTGCAAAATACCAACATCAAACAACACATAAACAAATACACCATCACTTCGAATATTGTAGCTCAACTTCAATGCTTCACCAAAGGCTAAACTAAAAAGAAAAGAAAAAAAAAAAGATATTGGGTGAAAAACTTACTTAGATAACCATCTTGCACAACATAACACGCCTAACATATGATCAATTATAAGACCTAATTGTATACAAAAATAAGCATGTTGAATGAAAAAAAAAAATTAAATTAAAATGAAAGGCCCACATAGGTTTAACCTAATTATTCATTAGACATCCATTTTGTACCACAGGCACACTTAACTTATGTTAAAGGTCATTCTTCTATAATAATTGATCTGTATGCTTTAAAGATTCTTTTATGTATACATACACACACATTTACATTCCATTAATTACATTTTGTTTGTCTACTACAACTTTGTGATATTAAGAACAATGGTGGTTCCATGGTTGGTCGAGCTAAAATTTCACTGTAGTGAAAGATTCGTTAAAAGAGATGTCTATATGTATGATAGAGGATTAATTCATTAAAAGAGATGTCATTCTTCTATAATAATCGATCCGTGTGTTTTAAAGATTATTTTATGTATACATAAACACTCATTTACATTTCATTAATTGCATTTTATTTGTCTTCTGTAGCTTTGCAATATTAGGAACAATGGTGGTTCCATAGTTGGTCAAGTTAAAATTTCACTATGGCAAAAGATTCGTTAAAAGAGATGTCTGTATGTATGATAGAGGATTAATTGAGATAAGAGAGAATATTGACCCTGGTTGGAGATTGAGGATATTATTAACAACCAACGCAAATTCGTCATATATTACTTTTTGCCGGCCCAACCATCAGATAATAGACTTAGGCCCCTTTCAAAATGATGTCGATGTGCGTATTTTGCAGCATTTACACCATGCTCTGGGGGTATACATGATGATGATATATGTAGATAAACAATCGTTAATGATAGATGTTGTAAATCCATCTATGTTATATGCAATGCCTTTTAAGTAAGTAGCGTCGGGTGGTAAGCTTCATGATGGGCCATTAGAGGAAGATAATATGGGTGGTGGTGAAGATGATAAAGATTTTGCAATGACATCTAAAGAGGATGAATATAACAATAGAGTATCAATCGTTGGCAGTAAGGTTGCAAAAATAAAGATCGAGGGAGATGAATGGGAGAAGGATTCCATTGATGATGATTTATATAGCTTGGTCGATTTAGAGGAAGATGACAAAAGGGATTGAGTATAATGCCACTATTGATGGAAGTGTCATAGACTTATGTTAGGTATGAAGTATCTAAACGTTAAGATATTCAAACAATTTGTTCTTCGATATGTAGCTAGAAATGACCTCTAGATACACGCTCAATTACTCTTGAAAAGTATTCATGCCTTGTATTAATGATTGTAGATTGCAAGCATATGTATTGAAACTAATCAATGAGAGACAATCTAAGGAGAAACATTATATTCAAAATACACTTGTCCATGGAGCTTCACTGATAAACATATTACGTCTTCTTTCCTAGCCTAGAAGTACTTGGAAAAATTTCAAAATAATGGGGCGAAATGGAATGTAAGTGCAATTCAATGCCATAATATGCTAGATATGGCAATTAACATACCTACGCATACTATTCACCATGCAAAGAGAAAGGCATAGAAGATTCTAGACAATGATGATACAAAGTAATATAGATTTATCTACAATTATGCTTATATCGTCTTAGCCCATCAAGAGGGGTCAAGTGAAAGTCAAATATGATTCATCCATGGATGGGTCCTTGCCCAATATTTGAGAGGATCTATATACGGTTTAAGCACAAAAGATTATGTTTCTTAGTAAGTGTCGTCCATTAGCGAGCTTAAATGAATGCTTAGTAAAGGGACTTTATAGTGGCACTTATTTGCTCCAATTGGCAAGGATGAGAACCGCAACACATTTTCCATTACCGTTGCAATAGTTGAGTTAAAGTATGAGGATTCATGAGATTGGTTCTTAGATATATTTGGGTTCTTAGTAGGTGTCATCCATTAATGGGCTTAGATGAATGCTTAGTGAAGGGACCTTATAGTAGGCACTTGTTTTCTACAACTAGGGGAAACAGAACATAATTCCCATCGCCATTGTAGTAGTTGAGTTAAAGTGTGAGGATTATGGACAATGATGATATGAAGTAATATAAATTGATCTACGATTATACTTATATGGTCTTAGCCCACAACAAGAGGAGTCAAGTGAAAGTTAAATATGATTCATTCATAAAGGGGTCCCCACCAAATATTTGAGAGGATTTATGAATGGTTTAAGGCACAAAAGATTAGGTTTCTTAGTTGATGTCATTCATTAATGGCTTAGATGAATGCTTAGTGAAGAGACCTTATAGTGGGCACTTATTTGTTGTAATTGGCAAGGATAGGAATCGAAACACATTTTCCATTGCTATTGCAATAGTTGAGTCAAAGTATAATGATTCATGATAGGGTTCTCAAAGATATTTGGGTATGACATAGGAGACCCAAGTGCAACTGGACTTTTATTGATTTTTGATAGGCAAAAGGTATGCATATCATTTGTTTTTCATTTTTTGGCACACAAATAGATATATTTACCTCTTTAATATACTAATAATCTCCTTTGAATTGATCTTTCAAGGGCTTGGAAATACATTGTAGGATCTATTTCTCACATGTGAGCATCAGTGTAAGCTTCACAATTAGGTGTTCGAGATTTGATCTGTAAAGTTTAAGATGATTGGGCAAGCGTCAGATCGAACCCAAATTTTACGATAAAGCTAAGAATATTAATAAAAGAAATCTCGTGAGTTTGAATTTAGGTAAATAAATGATAAAATAATTAAATATTATAAGATTAAGTTATATGTATATTACTCGTTATTTATCGAAAACGTGTAAAATAAGTTTTGATAATTAATAAATTGATAGAGATAAATTATATACACACGAAAGCTATAAAATAACTTAAATAATATTTAGGAGTATTTGATTATACTATATATGTATTTATGTATAGATAAAAATAAGCGAAATTACTTAAAATACTTGAAATATATCAAAATAATGCTAAATAATTAAGGAAAATTCATAAAAAATCAAGAAAAATATGAAAAGTATAGAAATATCTAGAAAGGAGGCATAGCATGCTAGGACTTAAAGAAAAAAATAATAATCAATAATATTAATACAATTAAAAGGTGAAAAAAGAAGACATAAGAGGCATGTGGCACTTGAAAAATTAAAGTAAAATCCTAAACACTACTATAAATTCAAAAACTCTCTTTTACAAATCATTTTGGTCAGTTGTGAGTCTAAAAAAATTAGAGAGAAATCAAGAAGAGAGGATAAAGAGAGGATAGAGTATTTTTACTAAAAATTAACAAATTATAATATAATTAGAGAATGTAAGGAGAACCCACACCTGACAACCACCTGGAGAGAGATGGCCACCACTACCTAACAACAAATCCACCACCTAGTGGTGCCGAGAATGGTGGAGCCACCACTGGTGGCTAGTGGTTGCTCTTAAGAAATGATTAAACCAAAGCTAATTTTCGATTTCGATTTCGATTTAAATAACCTTAATGATATAGTTTTGATTTAAAATTTTTTATGTAGATTACTTAGGATATACAACAGTGCTATGAAGATTTTTTCTAAAAATTATTTTCTAAAATTTTATTTAATTTTTAGGCTGTAAAATCATGCATAAAAGGTAATATTTGAGCTTAATTATGCAATTTAATGTTAATTTAATAAAAATTCTAATTTAGTATGTAATTAGGTGTTTTAGGATGTTAATTGCTGATGTAGTATAATAGTGGTAGTATTTGGAGTATTAAAAATATGTATTATGTGTATTATGTGATGATTAATGGGTTAAATGGTGTAATTGAGCTACTTTTGTGATTTAGGGTTAATTAGATATAAATTTAGATTTAAGATATAATTAGACATTTTAATATATTATTAGATGATGAAGGATGATATATGTAGTGTTAGATAGGTGATATAAGTGTATAATATGTAATAATACATAATATGTGTATATAGATATTAAATGGGTAGAAAATATTAGATAAAAATTAATAGTATTATAATATTAGGAATATAATATAAATCTAATTTGGAAGGTGAATTTACAAAATTATATGAAAAATGTAGGTTATTCTCACATCGAGGTTAATTTAATAGTTAAATTAGAAATATAGTATACCATACCGATTAAAATATTGGTTATGTGCTAATAGAAGATTTAGGATACCCAAATAAAGTTAGATGAATTTCACATATTAGTCCAGAAGGAATTTCTAGAGTTACATATAAAACTTGTAAGCCGAAATTGAATTAGAAGTTAATTTAGAAACTGAACCAAGAACTAGTTTAGAACTAACTTAGTTATAGGTAATATAAAACTTAAACAATTGAGTAGAATTATAATTTTAAACTAGACCTAATGATGTAAAGCTTATATATATATATATACACACACGTATAAGTGGTTATGTTAAAATATGGGCAACTCTCATATCATAATCTAATTTAGAAGCAAAAATCAAAATTTGGACTAATGGAAGTATATTAGAGAGCCAAAATTTGAGCTAAAAGTTATATTTACTTGAATAAATTGTGAGAAAAAGGTTAAAAGACATTTATAAGAATTATAAATAAAGGGTAGCCAAAAGGTAAACTAAACTCTAATTCAAAAGCTGAATCATAACTTAATACAAAATGGAAATAATTGTAAGAGACTTAAAACCTAAATAATTAGATGTAATAACACCCTAAACTAAAGATAACAATAAGAGTTATAGAATAAAGCCAATATAAAGTAGTTATATGAATACTAAAATAACTTTTATATTATAAGGATTATCAATAATGGCCTGTTACAAGTCACACCTTAATTGAGAAAATAAAAAGTCTAAGTAAGTTGAGATTAATACATTACTGTATTTCGAAGTACTGTTTTATAATACTCGGAAGCTTGGGATTATACTTGATTATATTTACTAAATAATTGACTGTACACACGCATGTATGTGTGTGTGTGTTTAGATTTAATTATATGACTCCGGTTCAATTTACTGGATTGAAAATTGTATAATTTGTATGAAATGATTGAACACCTTAAACCGGATCTAACTAAATATATAATTTGTAAGTCTAAAATAGATTTATATAGTAACCCAATAGAGGAAAGGATTAAGATTCTATGGCTAAATACTGACCCCTTCAAAAAGGATAGCGCTAAATAGTATAACAGGTCCCTTCTTTATCCTTAGTCGAATTAAGTGATAAGAGAAGAGGTCATAATAAAAGTGAAGTCAATAGTTCGAAGATAGTTGCGAAAGGAATGTTATCTCAATTACACAACTTAGGTTTGGTCACGAATTGTTGAAATATGCGCTAAACTCCTTAATCCAGATTAAAGCGAGTGTAATTTCTCTAATCTCACGACAAATCGGATAATGTCGTATGATGGCATTTGCTTGTATATCTAACTAACTTGGTTGACAACCCTATTTATATTTAATATATAGTTTTAAGTTTCTGTCTCAACTTATTGAGCAATTGGTTACTCACATCCCTATAGATATTATTACAGGTACTAACTTAAAAGCGGCATCATAACTACCCTGAAGCTAGTTATTATTGGATCCTAAGGAGGGAAGATATTAAACTGAAGATCAGTTATATTTCTGAGGTTTTAAATCTTAATTTACAATCTTTTATAGTCAAAGAAAGTATTACTCAAGTAAGATTCTGTTAAGTAACCATATAAACATTACATATGATATTAAAATTTTAATATAATTTTTACACTTTCGCAAGTAACTAAATTTCATATGTATAAACTGCTTACTTCAAAGTAAGTCAGTAGTAGGCGCTTTGTGTAAATCAGGTCTAAGATAGTAGTTGTAATATCAACTTCTATCCTAAAATGATTTGCATAATAGGGCTATTATGATTCTAACGCTTCAAGGCATGACAATCGATACTATATATGACACTTATATGAGAATTTTAGTAAAAGATTTGTAGGGCAAGAGTTTAAGGATGCAATGTTGGATATTACAAATGCAACTACTATGAAGTAGCGAGAGAATAAAGTAAATGCAATGAAAAACCTAAGTAACAAAGCATGGTAATGGTTGTCAAATATTTCACTAGCTTAGTATAAGTGTCATTTCAGTTATTATACTAAGTATGATATGCTTATAAATAACTTAAATGAGCCATTCAATCACATTTACTTAAAGCATGAGGGATGCCGATCATTTCAATGTTAGAGCGGTACGAGTTATGTCTAATGGAGAGTTTTAACTTAAAAAGGGAAGGAATGCTGAAGTATGAAAGAGAATTTTCCCTAATATCTTGAGGAAGATTGAAAAGGTTAGTGCCATAGCTAGAAATTACTCAGTAATAACTTATAATGCTAACATGTCTGAGGTTGACAATGGTTTTGATCACTTTGTAATTAACCTCAATACATTCGCATTTAGCTGTAGATTGTGGGAGTTAAATTGATTGCCCTGCAAGCATTTTACTATAGTAATTCTTTGAAATTTTGAGAGACCTAGGTGTATGTCCATGATTGCTACAAATGGGGTGTATATATTAAGTAGCTTATTGGTCATTCATTACCCCATTATCTAGTAAGGACTAGTGGCCACAACCAGGACATGCAATGCTAGCTCCTCCCACTATTAGCATTCATATGAGTAAGCCTAAGAAATCAAAGAAATGAGGAGAGAATGAGCCATGGAATCTTAACGCCATTAGTTGAAGGAATAGCATCAAGCATTGATGTGCGAGCGTTAGTCGCAACTTTCGATCATGCAATATGGATACAACTAGGTCTACTGAGAGCCCCTAAAATTGCATGTAGGGTAATTGTACCCAGATTTAAGGTATTTGAAAAAAAACTTATCTGATTAAATTTAAACTTTACGGCTAGATTAGAAAAGTTAGTTGAAATAACCTAGTAAAGTTAAAATGTAAAAATAATAACCAAAAATCTCAATTTTAGTCTTAGAAGTGTATCTATATAATATGATGTAAAACTCGTAGAAACCCCTAAAACTGAACTCGAAATGCGATAAAAACTTAAACATAAGTTAATGAAGTTATAAAAGGAAATAATATAACATAATATACTATATGAGTATACACGTATTTTTATAAGTATACCCAATATATATAATAATTATATTTATAAATTAACCCAAAATTATATAATTATATATAATAAGCAATAAACTCATAAAAATAAATAGAAAATATATTATAAATGTAAAAGATATGCTAGAAACATCATTACATGAGTGTATATACACATTACGTGTATCAATTGCATAGGATATATACTCATATATTAATAAAATTACTAAACATTAAATAATATACATAAAATATCAATAACCAACCTAAAAATCGATCAAACCTATCCAATTTGTAAGGAAAACATCTGGAATCCACCATGGTAGACTTCAAGCCTTAGAAATTACTAAATTAAAAGTTGATTTAAGGAGATTAAGCCACCTCATGCTTGGAATTGAGGAAAAAGTAGAAGAAAAAGAAGGGGAAAAAGAAAGGAAAAATCCTTGCCAACTAGAAAGAATACAAATAGGACTCTCAACATTAGTTTAGACATTTAGGAACCTTAGATACTCAAAGATAAAATTTTAAAAAATCGTAGAAAAATAGGAAAAAAAGAAAAAGAAAAATAGAGTAAGGACTAGACCTAAGCTTATTCCCCAACCTTCCGATGACCTACTATTGAACCCTTCTAAATAAATGTACCAAATAATATTATTTTTAGCTCAAAATTTTTATATAGAATACATATGAGATATAGTTAATTACAATATAGCTAGATTTTTAATTTAAGTATGTTTAATATTTATTGTAAATTTTTACTCTAAAAATAGCTAGAAATAGGGCAAATGGTGAAATAAATGGATTTTTGTAAAATTAATGGATGAAATTGATGTCCATTAACTTCTAGTGATTTATAATAATGTCAAGAAATATTAGGAATAATTTTGTATGAAAATGATAATATTTTCTTAATTAAATGCAATTTAAGGGTAAAAACATTACTATGTGTATATAGGCAATAAACCTAATAGAATGAAATCATATATTGATTGAATTCCTCATATTTTTAGGAGTCTATAAAAATTTTCTAAGAATTAATTGGTGACTCGAGCTATTTATCGTGAATTTTAGTAGTATAATGCCTAATTTACTAATTAGGATACGTTTTCAGTAATAATAGATTAAAATATGATAACCATTGAAATAAAACCTATACATATACATGATTATCGGGTTTAGTTATAATGGAATTTTTTCGTATTAGTATTATTATACGACTTAAGTTAGGATATACATATGTTAAGGTTAGAAATTACAAGTATTATTAAGCTATTTTAGGAAATTATGTAAAATATAGCTTATTTATATTATATGAATATAATATGATAAGGTTTGTTATAAGAATATATAAGTATAATAGAAAATAAGAAAATACCCTTTAAAAGTCATCTCTCAAAATAGAATTCATAGTATATATCATCAAGTTCGTATAAACCTAATGACACCACTTTTATAAAAATTGGATAATCTTAGGTATTATAATACATATTTCTATAATATTATGAAAATTTACATATTAAAATAACTTTATCGTAATTGAAACATAAACTAACTGATTAAAAGTACGTTTTGATACAATCAAAATATTACATAAGTACGGTTGTATTATCAAATAAGTGATCATCGTGAACATGTATTTTGAAAAGCTATACTATAGGTAGGTTTGATTATAAATGGGTGTTAAATTGGATGCTTTAAGTTGGTTAAATCATGTATGTCTTTCGTGGACTATATCTATGATAGTAACTGCGAAGCCAGCTTTTATCTTTTCTATCTTAGGTTAGTTTACACGACGAAACTGTTACGACGAAACTGTTACATTTTTTTTTTCTTATAAAATGTTAAAGAGAGAATGTCATACATTTTTTTTTTCTTATATTAGATATGTCTTCATAATTATAATAATGTAACTAGTATATAATTAACTCCTTTTTGTTTAGTTGTTAGCTAGAGATAATAGTTGGTATAGTGGAGACAATAGTTAAGGTAGAAGAGGTAAGACAAGTAGAGGTGGCAAAAGTAGGGGCCGTAGACATTCAACAATCAATGAAGCATTAATTTCTACCTCTCAACCTACCCCTTATAGGCCAACATCACAAGTTGCAAGTGTGCGAATTTTATTATGTATTATGATTTACCCAGTAGTTTATGATTTCTAAAAATAAATGTATGTTGTGTGAATTAGGGTTACGCATAATATATAACAGCAACATAGTTTTCCCAATTGACTTATAGAATTTCAATTGGAAAGATTTTAAGAAGGAGAAGGATCTGTAAAAGTGGTAAATCAAGTAGATGACAATATGGTATATTTTGTTTAAGTAGAAATCGTATCTATAACCATTTTGTGTATTGTAGAGCATGTAACTTGAGTAGATGGGGTAAAAGCATTTAACTATGTGGTTTTATTAAAAGTTTTGGTTGTAAGAATATGTACTGTTGAATATGAATAGTAGTTTTTTTTTTTCTTTTCTAATAATAAAAGCAGCAGTTGTGTGATGTTCTACTATTATGTGGAGTTCCACTACTAAATATGAACTGTTGCCATGTGAAGTCTGGGTTGTTTGAATATGAATAGCAATTTTTTTTTATTAATGACTAGCATGACCTTTTTAATATGAATAGTAGCTGTGTGATGTCTATTGGCTTTTATTTTTGTTCAGGACATAATGTAATTATGTGTTGTTAAAAGCAATCCAATTGTACCTTATGTCTTTGTGAATATTGATATGTTTGTTATAGCAATCAATTATGTTTTTGTGATAGCAATGCATTATGTTTTTTAAGAAAATTGCTACTGCAATGGTTAGAATGAAGTACAATAAGTTCTTTTTTTTACTTTTAGTAGGTTTGCAATAACTAAAGTTGTTTTGTGATGATTATTGTGTTGTGAGAAAGTAGAGGATACAAGAAAAAAATTTTGAGGTATTTACATATGTGATGACTTATAAGGATTAACATTGATATGAGATTAAGGATGAAGAATCATAAGAATGCTAAGGACAACTAACCACCACCCCTTACAAGAAAAAAATAAAAAAAAAAACAAGATGCTGGGGACAAATATGAACATAATAACTTATCACATTCTATAATATAATTTGGAATCTATACTTATTGTTAGTCTATCATGTGCTTAGTGCTTCTTTACAAATAAAGAAAGAACTTATCGAAAGTATTTGGAAGTTCCATTTACATATTGTAGATAAATCATTGTCCTAAGATTGTTCGCTCCAAATCAATCCAACATTTAGAACATTTGATTTTTCATATCGTTAGTATAATCTAATTTACAAGTAAAAATTCTCCTCCTTAAAGCTACAATGTAGTGCATCAACATCACCATATCAGAGCAAGACAATAGAATAAAAGAAGCATATAAATGTTGGTTTCCTCATCATCTAAATCTTTCGCCGCATGATAAATTTATATCTTATCCTGTTAGGTGTTAAGCAAATTTATATATCTTCCACCAAACATGCAACAACATATGATAATCAAATCATTAATAACCATATCCCATTTTCTCGAATACAAAAGAGATCGAGACTTCAATATCTAGGTAGTGCATAGCACATTTTAAATGATAATAAAATAAAATAAAATCTTTTTTGCACCTAATAAAAGAACATGCAAATGAAGCACCTTTTCTTGGATTGTAAAGGGAAAAAAAAATCAGCTTCTTGTGAAATTAAATTGATATATATAACATATAATATAATGGTCTAACACAACCATTGGCTTATAAAAGTAGCCTTGAGAATGTAAGAGAGAGAGAGGATTATGAGCTTTGATTGCCGATTTGGACTTCTCCTTAATTGATCTTGCAATGGGTAAACGTCAATTACTAATTTGTGGTTAAGGTTTCAATAACTAATTTCGGCTAAGGTTTTGTCTTGGGAGTGAGAAGAATGCATTCTAGGATAGAGTTTCAATCAAATGTGTTGGAGGGTTTTAGATTTTTAGAGAACAAATTTGGGATTAAGGTTCACTGAGATATTCTTCTATATATGTGATGGAGAGTGCTTTTACTAAACTTTGTGGTTTTCACTTGACTAAACAACGTCATTTTGCTAAGATATATGATTAACATATATTCATTTAACGACGAACTTAATGTAACATCATGGAGAAGAATTCAAATTGGTGAATTGTCTAAAAAATATATATATACCAATTAATTATTGGGATAAAGTTATTAGAAATACTTGAACTTTCATATTTTTTTCATTTTAGTATCCTAACTTTTTAAATGAGATAAATTTAATATTTATGTTATAACAGTCATTATAAAGAATACTTATTTGTTTCACTTTAAAAACTTAAAATACTAAAATAAAATGAAAAATAAAGTTTGAGCATTAAAATAAAAATAAAATGAAAGTTGATGTATTTAAATTATTATTCTACTATTTAAAAATAACGATTGTTATAACGGAGGTATGAATTTGTTTCATTTAAAATGTTAGGGGTACTAAAATGAATAAATTTAAAATTTAGATATTAAAATAAAAAAATATGAAAGTTAAAGTACTAGTGTTGGTTTTATCCCATTAATTATTTGCAAATATACCAAAGCACAAGTAATATATTTGTAGTTTATCCTTGTGTGATTTATGTTTTATGACTTAAATAGTTTCACTTATGTAAATGATTCATGATGATTAGCTCGATTTTAGTTATGATCATTTGTGCTGAAATATGTGGTATTAACCTATAGTAGAGAGTTATGGAGTTATTAGATTTGTGGGTATTAGTTGTTTTTTAGCCTTGTTTGCTCATATTGGAATATAGATATGCGGTTTGAGATTGTTGCACACTAAGTTCTGGGTTGTGACATTTAAAAGGGTAAAAACTAAAGGAGTCTTTTTTACGGTTTATGATATTTATCGGTTAGTAGAGTTATCATATTTGGCTGATTTTTCTATTAGTTTTCTAGAGATTTATATATTTATTCAAGTAGCAGACGTGTATGCCTATGCCGGGGAGCTATTTAAATAGATATGTTGGGATACTAGCCTTGTCTTGTTGCCTAATCAAGCAAAGTATATCAAGTTTTTTTGAGAAATAAATAGAAAATGTCCAGAAAGATCTATTTTGAAAGTGTAAGGATTAAGGAAAAACATAGGAGAAAAAAATATAAAAAGAAATTACAAGGAAAAGAAAATAGTACATGTACAACAAAAAGCTAGGAAGTACAATATATAGTATCATAATTGCTATCCTCTTTACCATAAATGACTTTTGTCTAGACCTCATACCCAAAAACCACGTCGTCTTCCTCAATGGCATTGGTATCAAAGGGGCGTTACTATTCTTATGGTACCCATGAGCAGGTAATGGCATTAAATGCATGATTATCGAAACGGAACTCAAATTCTGGACAACGTTATTAGGTTACTTATATATATATATATATGTGTGTGTGTGTGTTTTTACCTATAATTATTATTACATTATAATTCCACATATAAAAACAATTAATAAATCAATAATGGTCAAAGTATTTGAAGGACCCAGATGCAATAAAAGATTGAAAAAAGTGCATGGGAGCAGCATGATGGTGAGATATAGCCACATACATATAATTAAAACAAAGTGAGAATTTAATTAATTTTTGCTGTTGTTGTTGTTGATGTTGGGTGGTGGTGGTGTGTAGTCCAGAGGGGGCTCAAAACCCTAGTAAAAGTCTGAGCTTCCAATCATTTCAGTAGCTGACCTTTGAACCGACAACCACAGACTTGAAAGTTGAATCTTACACTTACCTTTTGTATTATCTTTTGTTTTTTTTTTCCTTTTCTTTTTTTTATTATCATTTTTTTTTCCTTTAATTTCATTTAAGCCGAGGGATCTGCCGGTTATTTCCCTGCATCATGTAACGACACGTGTCTCACATCGGATGGGTCAGAGGTTTTGACTTCGGTGATCTTCGTCAGAAACCCTACTCTCACCTTTAACTAGTAATAAAATCTAGAAAACCTATTCTTACATTTCTTTTTTTTTTTTTTTTAATTTATTACATTCCCGTTCTCTTTATATATATTTGACCTTTTATTCCCCTCTTCCGCCCTTTCCTTCCATTTCATATCTTTCTTTCCGATTTTTCCGTATCTTTCTCTTTCTCTTTCTCTCTCTTCTCTTCTCTCCTCTTCTCCATGTTTTTCACTTTACCTTCACACTCCCAAAACACAAGCTTTCACTAGAAAGAATTATCTTTAATTTCAACATTTAATCATCTGAGATTTGAGGTTTTATACATCTTATATGGCGGCTTTACCTTCATGTTCTTCGAGTTTGGAGTTGACGATATCGGTTCCTGGTTTCGCTTCATCTGCTTCTCTTCCATCATCTGGTGAGTATTTCAACCTTTAAAACCATTTGTCCGTGGAGTTACATCCTATAGTTTGCCCATCAATTTTATGTAACAAAACTTTTTTTTTTCTTTTTTCAATTTTACTTCTTTTTTTTTTTTCCATTTTTAGACCAGAAAGCCGATTTTCCTTGTTAATCGGTTGTCTCTTATGCATGAAATTGTAGGCCATAATACATAGATTTTGCGAGGTTAAAGGTTTTTTTTCTTTTTGGGTCCCTTCCTTTTTCTTCCCTTTTTCAGGTTTCCTGTTCACGTGATCAATCATCTCTTTTCTCTCTCGTCGCAGTTTTATGTAACTGTTGCAGGATATATCACATGAACAAATCATTATTAGTTGTAATAAATAAAGAAAAATTTGTGATGTAGACATATGATTATGTGTTTTGGTAGTGAAAGATTTGGACATAAATCAAGTACCATCAGGAGTTGATGATCAAGAGTGCATGGATGATGAAGAAGACAGTAGTAATGGGTCGGGAGGTCCTCCGCGTAAAAAGCTTCGTCTTACAAAAGAACAATCTCTTCTCCTTGAAGAAAGTTTCAGACAAAACCACACCCTAAACCCTGTAAGTATGCCTCCTCATGGGCGGATGAAATTCACTTGGTTTTTTCTTTATCATTATTTTATTTTATTTTTTTTAAATTTTATTTAGAGAACTCAACACTTACCCTTCAATTTAATTTTGAAACTAGTTAAACCCGTTTTTAGAGATTGGTATGATTAATCACGAGACAATATTTTTTAGTAAATTTACCTAAAATATTTTAGGGAGAGAAATTTTTTTTTTTCCCTTTTTTTAAAGGGATTTCCCCTTTATTTGATAAGATTAAAATATTTGACTTAAATTTGCTGCAGAAACAAAAAGAGGCTTTAGCATTGCAATTGAAGCTGAGACCAAGGCAAGTTGAGGTATGGTTCCAGAACCGTAGGGCCAGGTCGGTACTCTCTCTGTCCTCTCTCCCCCTCTATATTACACGCATAGTGGTGCTCCGTCCGCCAATATATATATATATATATATTCTGATATGAAATGGAAGTACTTTGATGAGGCTTTTGTGGGTGGTTGAGTTATAAACGTTGATGGAATAATAATAATGAAGGATATAATCTGAATCCGATTCTACCCGTAGGATGAACGTACTACTCTCTTCTAAGTTGAATATGATCCTTGAAAGCGATATATATCTTAAATACGATTTAACCTACGAATGTAATGTAAGTAGTAGACCACTGTAGAGAGAACCACATCTCTGTCGTACCATTAGTATATGTATATATTTTTATGGTTAGGGCTGTTTGAGGTCATTAAGAGTCAGCGAACCAGGGACCATTTTGATGAGCAAAGCGCCTATGTCTGCAGCCACGTAACACATACATATAAATTAAAGCAACAATCGATTTTCTCTTCTTCTCTGTCCTTTTAGTTCTGGTCAATAATATTTTTCCTTGCCTATTCTTCTTTTCTAGTTTTCATAATGAAGCGAGTAACACGTAACGTCCCATGCCATTCAAAGCAAAGAAGAGGAAAAAGAAAAAGGAACGCACCTATTAATTGGGTTGACTGCGTTTTTTTCCATGGTCATATATAACATTTCTTTAAAGACGCACTTGAGTTTTCTTTGAAGCTAGCAATTCATTAAATTCCAATTTCACCTTTTAGTTGGGCTAATTAAATGATGGCAAAGGCGAATTTAGTAAAGATTTTTCCATCATTTGTACGAGAGTAGATATTACTAGCTTTTCTTTAACTTAGTATTAATACCTTTAATCTAATGGTATGAATATTAGGGTTATAATTGGATGGATTATATTTAATTCTCTTAATTTTTTAAAGTTGTAATATGAAAAAAAATATGATAATAGTAGGAAAAAAAAAATACTTATCACAAGGGACGTTAAATAGGAAAACAAGGGATAATCATAAAACAAATTGCTTGAATTTTGGTACGTAACCTTATTATAACCATACTTGTAAAAATGAAATAATGCCGATCAATCAAAATGTGTAAACATTTATATATATATATATATATATATATATATTCTCTATTGTGGTGTCCGCATTTTAAATGTTTTTCAATAGTATTTAACCTTATGGAGTAAATAAAATATCAAAATGTGGTAAAAAAGGATTAGTAAGAAAGAAATTAAGAAACAAGGGGGAAAATGAAAAAGATAATAATATATAAAAAATAAGAAAATAATTAATAGTTAAAACTTAAGCATCACGAAACTTTAATCATATGTAACTTTTTGCTACATATATTCTACTTTTGAAGATCATATACAACTTTCTAAAATTCATGACTTGGATTAGTATTTGAAAATGATATTAGATATGTATCTCAAATCAAATGATTCACATAACTAGTTTACATAAAGAATGGATACTCCTCTTGCACCGTTCTAATTTACACAGTACTTGTAGTGAATGACTTAGAGAGGCATATCTAATATTATTTGCAAATTATGGTAAAATTTAAGAACTTTTTTTGTGATATAAAGCTTGTGAAAATCATCGTATGCAACTATTTCATTAATTTTTAACAGTAATTTATATAAGTGTCATTTATTTATCTCATTATAAAAAAATGCAAGATACAAAAATGAAAAAATTTAAAGCTTCCAAACTAAATTGATAAAAACAAGTGAATGTTTAGGCATTTTTACTGTCACTGTCCCATTTTGGAGATAATAGACATTAGAACGAAGATATTCCGTTACTAAAATTATACAATTTAATATTGAATACTAAAATGATCAAATTTGAAAATTCAGGCATTTTTATTGTCACTATCTACAGAAAATGTCAATATATAGAAATGACTCTTTAACTTTAGTAAGTGCCTATAAAATATTTAAAAATTGGCAATTGGGAAAACTGTTTTTGTTTACAATATGCCTAGCACACCGTGAGCTAATAAAGTGATAGCGATTTTGAATTGCTGTGCATATTGCAGCAGCAAAACAAACATTTTATAGTGGTTTTCTACATTATATGGTTTTAATTAATTTTACATTATACACGATGAAGAACTAGGTAGCTCTAATAAGTAATAATCCAACAGAGAAAATTGATTTTTCTCTAGGAGTGAGAATGGAAAACCGATTAATAGTTATAGTTAATAGGGGGCGGCAATTAAAAAGGGGTGTGTATAAAGAAGATGGGACAAGACAAGAAGTTGGGAAATTACGAAGCATTCATGATGTAGTCGTCTCATGTGCTGAGTCTTTGTGAAACAACGGTCACAGAATATTACTATTACAGAGAGCATGTTGTACTGTGTTGTGTGTGTGAAAGAATGATTGCACAGCATTTATTGTTAGGATCGTCGGTGCAGAGATTTTTGCATGTCTTCTTCGTCCTCGTGTGCTCGTCAGATCATCATCACTCTAATAAGTGCCACCACCTTTGACTGCCATTATTGATTGTCTTTGGAGTACCCATTCATTCGCCCTTATTTATATTTATTCAATCTCACAAAATAATTGCTTTTTTTTTATTATTTAATTACTTTTGATTTTTTTTTTTTGTTAATAATACATGATATAATAATCTTCATGAAAATACGGTTTTTAAAATTATTTTTTGCAATTAACACGATGGAAATGGACAACAAGATGCGTGACTTTAGTGTCCCGTGTTAGATAAGCATGTTACAACACACACAGACTTCTTGAAATGACATTACATGGAGGAGCCAAATATTGACTTGTGCGCGATTGGATATAACCCCTCGTGAGGCCCCTAGATGGCCGAAGATGTAATAGAAGTAGTAGAATTAATTATCCTCCCCGAGAGTATACACTACGCCATCAGTATTTACATGTGTTGAATAATTATTAATTATATTTGTACATATAAAAATGATAGTGGGTAGTTTTTTTTTTAAAAAAAACCTATTATCTCTACTGCCATATATTCTAATATAATATATAATTACATAATAATTGTGCTAATTGTATATATATATATATATAGTGTATAATACTGATTAAAAGTTTTTCGAAAATTACTCCAAAACCGATTCAAAGAAACGATACCCCACTCAAGGACTTCTTCTTTTCATAAACATGTACCATCAGTGGTGGATTTAGACCCATCTTACCTCTCTCTCAGTTGACTTTTTCGCCCTAATCCAATCCATGTCTATACCTTACCAATATCACTAAACATAGGTATTATTGACTTGGAAGTCTTGTTTGGTTTCCATACTTACAGTCCAATTTTTAAAATCTTATTTCTTTTAAGTTTGATTAACCATCCATTTCATGTTAATTCGTAAAGAAAGGATATGGAATAATAACATTATTTTTCTTTATTGGCTTGAACTAAACGTAGAAATTGTGAAAATAGGGAGTGATAAAACTTATTGTAATGATGACTAGTTCGGGATGTCGCTTAACATTTATTTTACCCCAATCAAATTGCAAATGCCAAATTGATTATTAACAAAGTTTAACTTGTCGGAACAAAATATGGCAGAAACTCATCTCCGTTGAATAGTGAGAACGTTGGTTTTTCACATCTGTCATAACGTTACTTTTCGAAACTAGTGGGACCTTTTTTAATATTTTTCTCCATTTTGTGTGGAAAGACTTGCGTTAAATTGGGTAGGACATTTCATACGAAGATGCGACAGAAATTGTGGTGCATGTATTGTATATTTCAGTACAACATACAGATTCTAGTGCATGTTCTGTTACCAGAATACATACAAAATATATGGATTCTAATACGACGCATAGATTTTTATACACGTTTTCGTTATTAAAATTTATATATTTGTATCAAAACCTATATATATTTATCAAATATAGAGTTACATGCCCTATATGTGCATGAAAGTTACAAAATGTGAATTTAGAGCTTTCGTAGGCTGAAACTCAAATCCTTTTTTTTTATTATTATTATTACGGAATTCATGAATACACTGGAGAATGTATTTTCCGGAAGTAAAGAATCACGATGGAATTTATTTGCAATTGTTGTTATCGTGCCCTAGACCTGGAGAGATAACCTGGGCTACGATACAATACATGCTAAAGAAAAGATGTACTATGGTGTGACATTATTATTAAACCAGGCAAAACGTGTGATAACGTGTCAACATTATATTATGCAGGAGTAAACTGAAGCAGACAGAAATGGAGTGCGAATACTTGAAGAGATGGTTTGGGTCATTGACAGAACAAAACAGAAGGCTACAGAGGGAAGTGGAGGAGCTCAGGGCAATGAAAGTGGGCCCACCAACCGTTCTCTCTCCCCATAGCCGTGAACCCCTCCCAGCATCCACTCTCACCATGTGTCCTCGGTGCGAGCGCGTCTCTTCACTCACTATCGACACGAACAACAAGACAGCTTCTGCTCCCCCCAAACCCGCCACCCCAACCGACTCCGCCGCCACTCTGTCTTCCAAAATGGCTGTGACACCCCTCCAATCGAGGCAACCTTCGGCGGCTTGTTGACTCTTCTCAATTTACCAGATACGACTAATCTTCATCATTGAAAAAATAAAAAGTAGTGAAAGAGAGAGAGAGAGAGAGAGAGATTTTAGAATGTTCATACGGTAGATTTTGGTTTTCTTTTTCCTTTTTTTTTTTTTTTTAAACTTTGGCAAACAAGTATGTCTGTTTGGGGGACAAATGGGGACACTAGGGTTCTTTTCTTGATAACATGCTATGATATGGAATATATTATTATGTCATTTTTTACTTAGTCGTGGAATGTAACAAACGGGCCGAGTATAACAGAGTCGCATAGGGGTTGGCGACGCACGGCATTTTTCTTCCCTGTGCCCCATGCAAAGTGTTGATTCATAAGCACGCAATATTTACGTACCACATGGCTCGTCGTATCCATGTGTCTTCGAAATCAATGAACTCGTTACACTCTCCATCTTTGTGAACAAAATTTACATGTAATATGTTGCAAAATTGCGTTATAAATGAAAAAAGTTAAACATGAGGTAGAAACGGCAGTTCAAATTAAAGATTATGATCTAGAAACCACCAATGAAAAGCTAGTGTAGCATTAGACGCATTTAAGAACTGAGGAAATATTGCTAGCGTCATCATAATACAAAGGCAATCGATAAAGGATATGCGCAGAATCAAGATAGGTAGGGCCTATGGTAGCAAATATGAACACTCAAGCTTTGTCGGTAGAATGACCAAAAACTCTTGAAATTAGAAAATTAATAGAAGAAGGCGGAGGAAAAGCATTCGACTTAAAAGGGAGTAATAAGGTAGATGATTGTCTTGACTAAGTAGCTTGGAATTGAAGAAGGAAAAAATGAAAGAGACTCATTACTCAAGGTACTTAATGTATCCTTAGGTTACTAAGATGTATAAGGATCTCAAGATGTATTATTGGTGGAATAATATAAGAGGGTAGGATGAAATATCCCATAAATTGTTTTAAAACCAAAGGCACAAAGGTAACAATACTCCTAAAGCTTTGCTTTAAATAAGGGTCTAATCCCTTTATTCATCAATGATCTCATGCTAGCATCAAAAAGGGAAGCCTAGCCCTCACTCTCTCCTCTACTCTAAATCCTTACCATAATTGCCCCTTCCTAAGTTCTTTCAATCCTTGCTCTTCCCTAGAGACGTCAATGATATGCTCATCTCACCTACCAGTCACAAAATAATCATGTAATGAGCTAAATTAAGGTAAAATTCTTAATCTCTATTTCGTTACATTATCAATTTGAAATTGATAATTCTTCTAACTTAAGATTGTTTGCCATATATTAGATTAATAAACCCTAAAACCCAAATCGATTTTGGGAGGAAAACAAGGAGGAGGTTGATTTTCCTTAGCAATTTATTTGAGGTTAGCAATAATTGTACTTTACCATTGCTTTTAGCCTTTAATTATTAATTCAGGACTAATCATTCCTTGAGTCAAGGATTATAAAAGTTAAGGTTTATAATCCTGCATTGGTAAAAGAATTTGAGTTAATAGTTAGGAGTTAACTCAAAAGTTTATTTGGTTAATGCATTTAAAAATACTTGTGTCATAAGTTTTCTTTAAAAGCAATTGATGAAGAAAGGACTAACTTTTTAGAAGATAAAAACATGTTTTGGAAGAAAGACATTATAAGAAAAAGGAAGAATGACTAATTGAATTTGCAATTTAGTCAAGTGAATTTTGAAGATGGTTGATCGAATTTATAGGTTTGTCATTGAATATAAGAAGCAAACCATTGAAATTTTCAACCTAGCTTACCAACTTATTGTGATGTGTAACTAGCTAGTTATACCATTTCCCTGAGCGGATCAATCTAGTTTACTGTTAATAGAATATTAGCAATCTAAATTAAGCTTAGAAGGATTTACTAAGCAAGAATAATCTTAGGAATTGAAATTTTATAGCATAACTAAGCATTGATAACTAATGTTTGAATTTAATCTAAGAGACGATGTGAATTTAGTTAACTTAAGAGAACTTAAGCAGATTCTAGGTACATAACTACTATCGTGGAATGCATATGGATGTAGGTTTAGTAATATGGAATAATAACTAATTGCCCTAATTAATGCATGTGATGTTTGTGCTCATGTTGAAACTAACAGCCATTCTAGATTAGTGGCTCATGGATTGAGTGTCATCAGCTTATTATGAAGATGTTCATTTGGAATGAAGTGGTTAATAAATTTAGGTGCCAAATCGCCATGTGCAGGCATGCTAGCTAATTATTGTACTATGGGCCATGTTACTAAAGAGAAGCTTTAATTAATATCACATAATGGTATGGTACAGCTATCAAGAGGTTACTATAGAATAAAGCTTGATAGCAATGGCAATGTTAGAATGATGTAATTGAAGACTGAGGTTGTTAGCATTAAGACTCTTTAGATCCATATGGTGTGCTAAGTTTAGTATGGATTGAGGTTCGAAATCCAAGTTACTCTAAATTCTAAAATGTCAAGATTGTGTTTTGCTTGTATTATATGTTATGCCTAAAGTTTGACCTAAATGAAATGTTTATTCCATTTAGTAATATTAGGTTGTGTGCAATATGACATATTTTGTGTATGTGGTACAATAGTTACATGCTAAGTGTACAACTCACTCATTTCAAATTTTATGTATTTTAGTATATGATTTATATATTGATTGGTTTGATGATTTAGGGTATGCCATGTACTAGGGATGGGTATTGTAATAGATAATGTGATCTAAATCTTGATGCGTAAAGTAATCCTTATGGTAGTTTAGATTCTAATTGATAGATTTGATATTTTATTTTTCTAATTTAAATGTTTCAAAGATAGATTGTTGGTTTCCTTTTCTTTATATTTATGATGAACTTTTGAGAGATATTTAGAGGCCTTGAAAACATAAGTATATTTTAAGAAATTTAGCGTTTAAGGAGCCTTTGCATATGCTATACTAATAGGAATATGTGGCAGAGCTCTTGTATTCCTAGTGGTGGGATATGATATGCCTAATACATTATTAGATATAAATAATTATGGTTTTCAAATAAAATTGAGAAATTAATTAGATGACTTTAATAAAGAAAGAAGATTAATTTATGAACTTTCAAGGAACAATCAATGAATATCCATCCTAGCTTATGCGTCTTAGACAGGCCGAGTCTATAATATGGGCTTAGGCCTTTTGATGGTTGTCATTTTCTAGACTATTTTCAAAGGACTAACCATTATTAAAGAAAAACATTTGTCTAATGTGATATTGGAGACTAACTTTACTAAGGCTTTTGGGTTGATAACAAATGCAAAAATCAAAAACAATCCTAATAGAGCCATCTTGAAAGATTGCGAATATCTCATGTTCCTTAACATTGATTAATTATACTTTGGTATCATGCATCCATCCTTAGAAAGAAAGAATTTATGAGTTGGAGCCCATGTCCATTATCAATATAAAACCCTTAAAAGAATTTCTTACTTTCATTTCTTGAACTTCTCTCTTGTCTCATTTCTACATTCTTACTTTCCATCTCTCTAGTCTTATTACTTTTTTCTTCCTTGCTGCTAGCCTTATCTTTACCATTATGTTTTACTTTATTGTTGTACTGATAAATTTACTATAGTGAATTTGGTGTTATATATTTTAAGCAAGTAGACTAATTTTTTTAATTGATTATAAGGTCTACACAAATAGCAAAGTATGCTTTCTTTATAGACATGTTATTTTTTCACTCTTTTAAGCTTGTGGAGAGTATGCCTTTATGGAATTTAAATGAATATGATGTTATGAAAAAATTTCAAATCATCAAAAATTTTACCTCAAAATTTAATATTATAGAAATATAATTAAAAAATTATAAATTCAGAGTATTCTACCATGTAGATTCTATAAGTTACAGATTTTAGAGTTGTTTTAAAATAAGGTAAGAGAATTTCCATAGAACCACACATCGAATAGATTACAACCGTAAATATAGGCTATAAATATGAAAGAAAACGCATAGGTGGAGGTTTGCCTCCTTTTCTTTCATGATGAGAGAGCACTAAGTTAAAGTCCCTTATAGCCATTCAGGGTCCGTAAATGAGACCACGAAGTCTAACCAAATCTTCCCAAAGATCTTGTCTCTCCGAGAGCATTTCGCTTAAACAACAGAAAAATAAAAGTGAAAAGGATAAAAAGCAGACTTGAAACTTCAAATGCACTAATTGTTTTATTTTGCTAATATGAGCACATGATTTGAGAATGTTGAGAGCCATGATTATGCCATAAGAGGGTTACATGGTGAGTCTGAAAATAAAAAAGCTATTGAATATGTTCGGTATGAATCCATGTTTGTGATAAGTGTTTATTAATATTGTAAATGTATATTTGTCTATCATGATGACGTTATGGGAACCATGCACTTTAAACTTTATGATTAAGTCGGTAATTTTACATGATTGGAAAATTTGCTAAAAATACCCGATAAACTACTTTTATAAGATGAAAAAGACATTAAGTAAATAAAAAAACCAAAAAGAAATGGAAACAGTCAGGTCATATGTATGTGTTTATTACACATTTGGAAAGTGTAAATTTGAAGAGTGTAAAATGCACAGAAGTCACCAAATAGTCTTAGTATAGGAGGGAAAAGGTCAAGAACAAGCTCAAAAAGAAGAGAAAACGAGAATGAGTAAGAAAGAAAATTAAGAAACAAAATGAAAAAAAAAAAGAAAAAGAAAAAAAGCCTTAGTTTAGTACCTTAATTTGCTAGTGAAAGAACTGATTGATAGTACGCATAACATATAGCCCGTTCATTTTTATCTGTGTACTTCATTATATGGTGAAAAGGAAGTGGAAAACAGGATAGTTGACTATGAATCATAGGGCTATTGTCTTAAGCGTTGATCGAGGGCAGTCACCCCTACCATGTTCTCACCTTAGTATACTTTAATTTGCGTCATTAATGTGCTCATAAATGTCCTTGCATCAACATATAGATGTAACATGCTTTCGGACAAGAGGAACTAGACCTAAAGGAGCTACAAGTGTCATATTTATATGAAGGGATTTAAATCCTTTAAAATTACATTTTTTCTTAAAGCTATAAATCAATAGCTTTTAAACAATAATAACCATTAATTTATAATTTTGGGAAACTTTAAGAAAAAAGTTATTTTAAAGGATCCATTTGCTTATATGGAACGTCTATTGTTCTTATAACATATGGATTTTGCAGTTGTATGAATGTAGCATATTTTACATGCAATTTACTACTTTCAATGTACACGCAACATTTCATGTGATTTTGTGATTATTTTTATGTAATTGGTATTCACATAATTAAATAAATGACAGATTGGTAAACATATAAATAGAAAGTTTAGCATTTATTTTGGTTCTTTCTATTCGTTTTCATTGTTCGCGGGTGAAAATCATGAGAAATGGATTTGCCAAATCAGAATCAAGTAGAAGAGTGAGCAAGAGGGGAAGCACAGAGATTATCGAAGAAGGGACTTCATTCGATCGAATTGAAGGAGGTCTACTCCATACATAAAGCATAATCTGATGGACTTCGTGCAGACAGATCCTTCAGCAATTTGAATGAAGTCACTTAATCCCATGACTTTTTCTCTTAATATACCCAGCTTAACTGAAAAGAAAAAAAAAAAATCCCAACTGTTAGCATTAATTAGTCTTCTTTAAGTCTTAAATAGAGATTTTTACCCGATTAGCTATACATGAGGTAGGTTAATGAAGATTAAGTGGAATTAGCTAGCTCAAGATCAGTGGGGAGTCTCTATAAGTTATGTTTAGTTACTCTGTCTCGTTTTTCGTTGAGTGAATGGCTTTTACTTATGGCTGTTACTTGTTTAATGTATATTTTGTAGTTTGGATTGTAACTACATATGCAGTCTAAGCACTTTGGAATGAATGAATCACCTATTATGAGTTGAGTCTATGTTGAAAGTGCAGATTGTGTCTATTCTGGTTCATTATACTACTTATAAATTGAACGTTCATTATTAATAGTTAGTGAATCGCAATTGAGACCGATAGATGAGTTTGTGATTAAGCACTTTGAATATGAACCTTAATTTAGAAAGGATGAGAGTACATAATGAAGTTTTAAGGTCAATGAGATTCTAAGGGCTTCAAAGCAATGGCTATTTATGATGATCATATCTTAGGTATTTTGGTAAATACAACAATGGAAATAGGTTCCTTATTGTGAGAGGGGGTTTGTGGTCTTATCGTGTATCAATTGGTTTGTTAAAAAATTGTGCAATTTATCAATTTTAGGTGTGTGGTTGCAATGTACATCCTCCCTTAGTTTTACTAGTCAAATTCTTAGTTTAAACGAATTTGGTTTAGAATAAATTAAAAAATTGTATTATTAGATCCAAGTTAACTTATTCAATCGAATTTAGTTCAACTTATCTGGTCATAAAGCCTGTCCTTATTACCCTTTTGACCTTCATTATCAATGATCCTAGCTTGACTTGGTTGACTCAGTTGGTATAACCCAATTCCTATAAGACTCAAGCAGGTTTTCTTTTTGGGGTAAAAATATACTATTTTCCTATATATATATACGTAAAAAATCGTTTAATTTGTGAAACATTCTAAAATGTTTTTGGTATTTTCCAATAAAACTTTATATTGTGAAATAATAGAGATAAAATACATATGAAATATAATTAATGTCTTCATGTGAAAGCAGTTTTATACCTATTACTATTCTTATTCCATTCCCAGTAACCAAACATTAAGCACCCTTGTTCAGAGTATCCATCTAAAGGGTCATTCAAATATCACCCTTAGTCTTAGAGACTATATACCTAATCCTTTGCCTATAATATATTCACCATTTCAGGCTTAAGCCAATATATAACCAAATATACAAACCAATGTCTTAGATAATCTGTCCATTTCTGGAATAGTCAATAATAGATCAGGTATAACTTAGCCAGTTTACCGATCAACCAATGAACTAGAACGTGAAAAACCTTCACTTTTAGAAATAGATGATCCAGAGTTTAATGTTATAGAAAAACCTTTTGAACCAGATAGAATTCTTTTAAACATTCACCTAAAAATGAGAAAATTAGAAATAGTATTTCGAAACATTTAGTAATGTTAAGCAACAAATAAAAAATAAATATTATAATTTTATGAATGAAATTGAGTCTCTAATATACTTCTTCGAATAGTTTGAAGAATATTACCTGAAACCTAAAGAAATTAATATGATTAATGAATGTTTTAAATGGAAATTGAAGGATAGACAAATAATAGAATATAATCATCTACCACTCAGTAATATTAAAACCATGTATAAAAATACTGAAATAATACTTGTGCCTTTTGAAAATGCTACAGAAGAAGAAGGCTTAGGAATTAAAAAAATAATAAATAAAAATAATTTCACTAACCAATATTTATATATGATAGGAAAACAATTAAACAAAATGGAAGATACAATTAATAATGAGATAAATAAAAACAACGAAAAAACTATTGTAAATAAAACTAATAAAAATACACATTTATTTAAACCATTTGAAATACCAAAAAAATCCAAGTAATGGATTTTTAAAAGGTTTAGATGATAAGAACAGGATGTTAAAAAATAAAATGATAAAATAAGAAACCGTATCTTCAAAACCAATTAATTTTTTGAATATGGATACACCAACACTTATAAAAAAGGGTATTGTCATTAATGATACACTTTCAGAAAATATTAATATTTTAGATGAAACTGATAATGAATCAATAAATAATACAATATCTAATATTTCTTTAAAAGATTTAAATATTAATGAGTAAAATGACAAAATTAAGAAAATTAATTAGAAAGAACCTTAAAAATTACATTATCAGAGAGCAATACCTCCTGATATACTAATTGAAGAAAAAAATGATAATTACCAAAATAGATATTCTGTAGGATCCACATATGAATGGAATATTGATGGATACTCAAAACAAAAAATCTTTAATGTTCTTAATCAAATGATAATGTTTTTGAATACTAATAAAACTGTTTTAAATATTACTGATTATCAAATAGCACTACTTTTAATATTTAGTTTTACTGGACAATTAAAAAATTGATAGGATAACTATCTCACTAAGACACAACAAATCAATAGTCTAACATCGTGTAAAATTGATGAAAATGAAAGAAAAATTTTAGATAATAAGATGAACCAATTCAGAATATGGTCAATACTTCAATATTCTCAATCAGTCAACATTTCATAGATAATCCTTCACATATTAGGGATGAAACCTTAGATCTATTATCCAATATAAAATGCAAATCCCTAGAAGAATTTAGGTAATATAAGGATATTTTTTTTCAAAGAGTTTTCCTTAGGAATGATTGTAATCAGCCCCTTTGAAAAGAAAAATTCTTAATTGGTTTATCAAAATTAATAGGTAAACAAGTTAAAAAGAAACTCAAAAAAGAAAACAATAGTAAAATTCCCTATAATAATCTGTCATATGGAGAATTAGCATCATATATTAATAAAATTGAAACCAAATTATGTACTACAATTAGATTACAAAAATAATTAAAAAATGAACAGCACTTAAAACGCTAAAGTTTTGATGATTTTTGTACTTAATATGATCCTTCTTTTGTCCACAATAAGAAAAAGAATAAAAAATCTTCTTATGCACAATGTTCTCAATGTTCACACAAAAAACCCTGAGTAGGTTTAGTGTAAGAGTTAAATTAGGTTTATTATCATTTTTTATAAAATTAAGTTTTTCATTATCATTAGATAATTTATCAATATTGCGAACAATTTCTTGTTTTTCATTTGTTAAAACATTAATTTCATTGTCTCCTTCAGATGACGAAAATGATGTGGATTCTATGCTATTGACTTAAATTCCATCATCACGATCATTTTCTGACGAAGAGGGTTCATTATCATAGAAAATTTGCAAAATATTATCCATTGTTTGTTTATCAAGATTTAATTCATTGAGCTTATAATTTATTTTACAAAAATTTGCTGTATGATCAATTTTTTTACATTTGTAGCATCTTAATTGTTTATACGACTTTCTTTTATATATTTTACTTTTCTCTTCTTTGTTGAATTTTTTTGGTTTTTTAAATTTCTTTGAAGATTTTTTCTTAAAATTTCTTTAAGGTTTTTTGTGTAAGCATTGTGAATAAGAAGATTTTTGTATTCTTTTTCTTATTGTAGGCAAAAGAAAGATCATATTGAGTATAAAAATCACTAAGACTGTAGTACTTTAAGTGATATTCATTTTTTAATTGTTTTTGCAATCTAATCGTAATACACAAATTGGTTTCAATTTTATTAACATATAATGCTAATTCTCTATATGACGGATTATCGTAGGGAATTTTACCATTGTTTTCTTTTCGAAGTTTCTTTCTAACTTGTTTACCTATTAATTTTGGTAAATCAACTAAAAATTTTTCCTTCCAAAAAAGTTGATTACAATCGTTCCTAATGAAGACTCTTAGAAAGAAAATATCCTTATATTATCTAAATTCTCCTAAGGATTTGCATTTTATATTAGACAACAGATCTAAAGTTTTATCCCTAATATGTGAAGGATCTCCTATGAAATGTTGACTAATTAAGAAAATTAAAATATTGACCATATCTTGAATTGATTCATCATTATCATATAAAATTCTTTTTCCATTTTCATCGATTTTACAAGAGGTTAAAATATTGATTCGTTATTTCTCAATGAGATAGTTATCCCACCAACCTTTTAATTATCCAGTAAAACCAGATATTAAAAGAAGTGCTACTTAATAATTAATAACATTTAGAACAGTTTTATTAATATTCGAAAACATTATTATTTGATTAAGAACAATAAGTATTTTTTGTTTTGAGTATCTATCTATATTCCATTCATATATGGATCCCACAAAATACTTATTTTGATAATTATCATTTTTTTTCTTCAATTAGTATATCAAGAGATATTGTTCTCTCATAATACAATTTTTGTAGTTCTTTCCAATTATTTTATTAATTTCATCATTTGAATCATCGATTTTTAAATCTTTTAAAGAAACATTGAACATTGTGTCATTTATTGATTCATTATAAGTTTCATCCAAAACATTAATTTTTTTTCTAAAGGTGTATCGTTTATAATAATACCCTTTTTTATAAGAGTTGGTATATCTATATTCAAAAAGTTAATTAGTTTTGAAGATGAAGTTTCTTCTTTTATCATTTTATTTTTTAATATCCTTTTCCTATCATCTAAAGCTTTTAAAAATTTATTATTTGGATTTTTTGGCATTTCAAATAGTTTAAACAAGGGTATATTTTTATTGGTTTTATTGACAACAATTTTCTCATTGATTTTATTTATTTCATTATTAATTGTATCTTCTATTATGTTTTACTGTTTTCCTATCGTATGTAAATGTTGGTTAGTAAAATTATTTTTTATTTATTATTTTTTTAATTCCTTAACCTTCTTCTTTTGTGGCATTTTTAAAAAGCACAAGTGTTATTTTAGTATTTTTATGCATGGTTTTAATATTACTGACTGGTAATGATTAGATTCTATTATTTGTTCATAATTCAATTTCCATTTAAAACATTAATTGATTACATTAATTTCTTTAAGTTTCAAATAATATTTTTCAAACCATTCAAAGAAATATATCTAAGAACCTATTTTATTCATAAAGTTATAATATTCATCTTTTATTTGCATTTTAACATTATAAAGTGTTTCAAAATACCATTTTCTAGTTTTCTTGTTTTTAGATGAATCAAACTCTTTGTTTAAAAGAATCTTATCCGGTTCAAAAGGTTTCTCTAAAACATTAAACTCTAGATCACCTAATTCTGAAAGTAAGAGTTCCCTATGTTCTGGTTCACTAGTTGGTTGGTAAACTAGTTAAGTTATACCTGACCGATTATTGACTATTCAAGAAATGGACGAGTTATCTTGGATATTAGTTTGTACATTTAGTTGTATATTGGCCTAGGCATAAAATGGTGAATATATTATGGGCGGATGATTAAGTAAATCTACAGATCTTTTAGAAGATAATATTGACTTTATTTCTAAGGGTCTTCTTGGTTGATTGAAAAATCTCTTATTAAATTAATGGTGACTTTACCATCAGGGTGTTGGATAACACTTAACAATTCAATGTTATAAACAGGTTATTTTAGAAATAGATTTTCTACTTCTCTACTTCTCAATGTTCAGGTAGATTGACCTAAGACCATTGAATCATTATAAGGACAGAGACATTGGCTTTGGTTAAATCTATTTGGATAAGAAGAGTTTGATCTCTTTTATCTATTTTGTAGGCCTTGGAATCAAAAGCAGTTTTTATTAATTTGAAATATATTATATATATTACAACCATTGAAATTGTTCTTTCTATCATTCTGTAATTATGAGTTTTAATTTGAAGAATTAAAGAACTCATTATTATTTTGTCTCTAAAACGAAGAGTGATATTTGGATGACATTTAAATTGGATTTGTCCACTACTAAGGTTAGTTTCTATTGTTGCATGTATTAATCTTTTATAAACCAACTCCCTAGTATCTCTAAAGATCATGAAGACAGAAGTATGTAATCCTAATTTTGTAAGAGGTTTCGCTCCTATTTGGACTAGACCTATATGCATGTAATTCTATTCTTTTGCATATCTTTTAATTGAATCAAAATTTAAAAGTTTTATTGTTGTTAAGTCATCTGAGACAGGGATGTCTTTTTCCTCAGTAATTATCACATAATCATTTTTCCCAAAAATTTTCCATTTAGCAGTTTGGTATATTTGATTATAAGATGTTTTTTGTATTTTTCAGTCATCTATCGCCTTATCAAAATCTTTTATCTATATTTTATCTCTATTGTTTAACATAGATTCTTCTGATTACTCAGAGGGAGCAAAGCTAGAAAATGATATAATTCTTCTAAGTAAATTCATATTTTCAAAAGAGACTAATTTATCTGATCTTATAAATCTAATTCACAAGACTAAATTAAATTCAATATTATGATTAATTTATGACTTTTGTGCTACCCTTAACTTAAAAACAAGATTTACGCTATGCTTTAGTAGGCTTATCACAATATTAGGATATTCTATAAAGGATTCATCCTAAGTGATTAATAAATATAAGATATAGATTTTCACTAAGAAAATCGTCTCACTAAAAAAATATAAACTAACTTATAGACCTATATATTCTCCCATAACTCTGACGCTAACAAGCACTTAAGAGTAATATACTTTAAATGATAGCTAGGAAATAAATATGAATTATTGATTTGAGGAATAGAGATGAGAATGAATTTGAGACTGGAGAGTATATATATTGATTTCTTCTAAAATATATATCGGCTAAATAAAACTTATCTTCAAGTAGAGAATAGGCCCAAACAATATATAACAAAAATTCTATTGCATCTTCCAAAATATTGATTATATTCAATTAAATCATTTCTATCATTATCTTTAGTTTTTTTAGACATTTAACATTATATTTATAATTCTTAAAACGTAGCGTTGTCTTGTTGAGTCAACGGGAGGCCTATGAAATCCTCTCCTTTTCTTTTGGATAGTCCCAGTTTTTAGCCAATATACTAAAGAACTAAAAATTTATTAATGTTTTAAAATATATTCGACGTTTCCAAGCAACCAAATATAATATAAATGAAAAGCTTCCAAAAATTCTATTGTATCATTTAAATAATCTAAAAATTCAAATAAATTATCACCATTATTATCATGAACTATTTGTGACATTAATTATATTAATCCTACAAATTGAATATAATCAATATTTGAAAGACACACTAAAATTATTGTTATATATGAGTATTTTTGGAACTATCACTAAATGATAACTAGGAAAGAGCATTAGCAACTATCAATGAACGATCGTGGTTTGATATATATCAGGATGTTTTGAAACCCCTAATGTCACAATAAAATCGTCTATTATGCAAATATATATATATATATATGAGAATGCACTAATTTATTAGAAAAAAATACATGTAGATCCAAGAAAAATAAAAAGTTAATTATAAAAATATTTAAACTTTCAAATATTAAGAATTTTGGATGTGAATTATATATTTAGTATTTTTATTGATCTCAATTCAACCCTAGTTTGACCATCTTAACCCTTGACCCTTAACCCTTAACCCTTTTTCATTTTCGAATCAACCTCTTAATCCATATTTAATAATATTATGAAAGAGTAAGTTTTATGGACAAAATTGATTCAAGTGTAGTTGGTAATCACTACGTGGGTTCAACATTTAGGATTGGAATAAAAATCCTTATTAAAATAATTAGAATGCGGTTATACAGTAAAATTATTTTTAGTTTCTTAATGGTGGCTACGTTGAAGGCTGACTGACTTACAAGTAGTGGTCAATTTTTTTTTTTTTTTTTAACTCTTCATAAGTATCTAAAAGTTGTTTGAGTAATGTACATTGACTAACTATAAAATTTTGCTTGTAGTTACAAATTGGACATGCTTGGCCTTGGCAATTGTGTCAAGTCAAAGGTCGTAATTTTCTCTCCTACAGCGGAGAGATTAGGAGACATACCGGGGATTCATTTTTCGTTTTGTTTATCAATTTCCAATACTATGGATTGTGTGTCGTTGGACGTTGCAAGACTCACGTAAGAAGGGGTTATTTTGTTACACAGAAAATTATACAGGAAAAGATCTTGAAGTGAATTCTAATAAAATATGAACGTTTTATAAAATAATTCAAATAAAAAATTTTGTTAATCCACTATTATAATACCATATAATTCATAAGTATTACGAAGCGTTTACGTAACACATACATAACTCTTATATAGCATTATAATTGAAAACAAAGAAAAAAAAAAGAAATATACTTGAAAAAAAATTACAAAATTGTAAAAAACTTAATAATATGACTACATATTATATATATTTATAGAATTAATTAAAAATTAAAAGAAAAGAGAGAAAAAGCTACCAAAAATTTAAAGGAAATACAACTAACTACCTCTTAACCTTCAATAATTAGAGCGACCACGAAGTAAAAAGGTGGGTTGCGACCCACCATCACTCCTTTTCTAATAAAAAAATATAAAAAGGAAATGAGGTATTAAAACTCATTTCTTTTATCGTTGTTCATGTATAACTTGTCTTTTATTTATTGTTTATAAGTGTAATATTGACTTACATTGACTGGGCCAGTATGCTCACACCCCTATAACGTTATTGTTGCCATAAATCCTGCCCACAATATAGATAGCATGCATCAAGGAAAGATTAATCAGTTGTCAAACCTTTGGTTTAAGTCTTCTGGGATGGTTAGGTTAATTAAGAGTGTTGATGTCAGCTATTAATAGAGACTAATGTTGTGTCGTTTAATCTTAATTTAGGGATACCTATGCTAAGATTATTAAATGATCCTAACTTTTTTGTGTAATTCGCTTCAGTAGAAGTAGTTCTATCTACCACCTATCTCTTGTCATTTTGTACAGACAATAATAACAGGTTTATATTATTGTTTAAAACATACCACTCTAGTCACTACAATAGCAAGTAAATTCCCCTTCCGCTCTTCACCTCTATATAACTTCTATAGATTTCATTTCATGTATTTAAATTACAAGAAGATACTTCAAGTAGTGTCAATGCTGCGGTGTATTTATTACTTCCAAGTCCTTACTCCTTGAACTTTTCACGTACCTGCTAGTGAATCCATGGAGGACTATTACTACTGGAGAGTCCCCTAGGGCACGATACACGCAATTTTGCAAATTGAATACTTAAAATTTCAAACATTGCAAAACTGAGTTGTAAAAGGGGATTGTGGTGCTAATTTAATGTACCTTTTTTATTTATTTATTTAGTGTAACACATCAGAATTTTTTTCTTTTTTCGATGATACAATTCTAACATGCAAGTTAGCCCAAATTGAAAACATTTACATATTTTGCTTATAAATTGTCCAATCAACCTTCCTCAAAATGACCTAGATTAAGGGTGTGTGTTGTTTTACCCATTTTTTTTAGATGGGTGGCAATAAAACATATAATGAAGTGGGCATGACTTACTTATGTGTCTGGTTGTTTGCCACAATCTCAAAATAGTAAAATATCAAAATAAACAAAACAAACTAAATTTCATATGCCGAGCCAAGCATCTCAAGTTTGACGCTTGAATTGCAAATATTTTTCTCTCTCTTTTTATTTTGAGTTGGTAGTTGGAGACTTAACACCTAAATAGGTCATGACTACTAACTAATAAAAAAGTCAACCGATTAATTCATCTTTTTTATATTGTTGTGACCCGTTTATTTAATAGAGACTTGCCACACTTAGGAAGTGGTTAGTAATATCACCAACCTTAGTGGCTGGCCGACGTTCCTCGGTGGGAGACTGCTAATTTTCCTTTCCCTAGTGCTTCTCTCGTCTATTTGCTTCATTATGGTTCTTTTGCAACTTTTCAATGGAAATAATTATTTTGGTGATGTTGTATCCCACATCATCACCGCTTAACATGATATGATGCAAGCAAAAAAAAAAAAAAAAAAATTTAAATGCATTTCATTAGAGTTCCATGACTTTTTAGGACTCTATTGCACCTTATAATTTAAGACTTAAATGTTGAAATTGGAAGTTTGTATAATCAATTACAAAAATCCTGAAAGATTTTAGAATTTCTTGTGTATTCCTTTCGGAATTATGTCCTTGTCCAATTCCTACCCTTCAGTTTTTGTAATCACCATTTTATTCTTACGTAGCCCCTTCTACAATATTCTGATATTGCATTTATTCGATTCTAATTCAACGCTTTAAGAAATAGATAATGACATAATTTACCTAAACCCTAGTTTGAGCCAAAAAAAAAAAACTTATAACACATGTATGGATGAACAATGTTCTATTTAGACATATTTTATTTCTTCATAAAATATATACTAAATTTGTAGTAAGAATTAACACTTTTAGACGAGGATGATGGAGTAATAAGAAAGGCTCAAAAGTTAAGAGAGTCAAATGGGGTTAATAAAATTAAAATATAATTTATATTTATTTATAAATTAATGAAATTATATATCTTTTTAAATTTTGCAAGTTGAAAGTTTTTATTGTTTATGTTTGTTTTTCCCAAATCTAGGATAATTTTTTAGTGAATTAATGCACTTTAGGTAAAAAAAATAAAAGAAAATTATATATTATAACTTGAAAAAATGTAATTGAATCATATAGAAATCAAGTTGGTATCACCATTAATACTTTAGTATGACTCAACAAGAGGACTCGGATTATTTTCAAAGCCGAATTAGATCTAACTGGATAGGACTAAAGATGTTTAACCTAAATTCAAAAACACTATAATAAGAATAAAAAAAACAAATATTGGACAAACACGCATCCCATGTATTGTAGTGGTGCTGATAATTACGGAATAAAAATAAAAATAAAAAAAGTATTGATTTTGGCATAAAGTGCGGTTAGATTGGAAAAGTATCGATCATTTATGCTCCAAGAAACGAGAATATTTCGAATTCACGAGAATAAGATTACACTAATTCAACACACGAAATACACGGCAAAAGCTACTTTCTACACGGCGAATTCACAAGCCCATACATGGAAAAACAAGAAGCGTGGATTAACGTGGGTCCCACGAGCATGATATGGTTTGTGGACAATCTCAGGAAACAACGGCAAAGGTTGTGGACCCTGGTTTGATGATTGGGTAGGGAACCAGAATGGGGCCCACTTGTTTGGTTGTCTTCCCGTGAGTTGATGATGAGAACTCTCCCGCTCGGTGGATAACAGGTGGGCTCCACAACCCATGACTATGTTCCACCATTCATTGGTGGGAGTTGTTAAAGTATACGTAGAAAGAGGGACAATTATGTTTACTTCATTACCATTTCTGGCTTCCTTGGGTAAACGGAAGGATTAAATTATTGCATCTTTGTCCCCCCTTATAACACAAAAAGGAAAGTACACAAGGAAGAAAAATAGAAACAAAAATTGGTACTATATATCCTGCAAGAAAAACTCCATGATATATACTAGAATGCATATACATATATCGAAATCGTTCTTAACGGAAAAAAAAAAAAAAAGGTTCAAAATTCAAATCAATTATATATAAATACATACAATGACTTAATTAGTTGTCCATACATATCGATTAAGTAATATCGTAAAGGATCCTTTTCTTTCACACAATAATGCACATTAATTTTAAGATCGGTTTATTTCATGAAAATTCAATATAACAAAATTATAGTGTTCAATTAACTTTCCTTTATTTTGCAAACAAAAAGGGGATGTTATAACTATAATTTTGATTACTATTTTCAGTGAATATGATTTGCATATGGAGTTTGTTTCATAAAATAATCAAGTTTTGAACCATTTTTGTGACTGACGGGATCACTTTAGGTTGGATTTATAGTATTTAGAGAAGTTTTTTTAGGAGAGTTGTCGCTTGATCAACCGCATCGAACCAAAGACTGCTAAAGACTACTCTGTTAACCACATCAATGCCAATGCCAACCACGTTGGCTCATTGTTCAAGTTTTAAAACCGTACGAAAGGGCCTTTCTTAATGTAATTAAGGTTCGGAATTTAACTTTTATGCATAATTGTTTTCCGATTAAATCAACTAAAGCTTTGTGAGCTCAACCTAAATGAATAATGGGATGTTCCTTATATGTTGCTTGTGCCTATTGGTGTTTAAAAATGTAACACCCTAGAACTCAAAGTATCACAATCTACCGTGTGTCTTTAATATCTAAAGACATATCAAATATAGATTGATAACTAAAATCTCTAAATATTATTATAAAAACCTCCAATAATAAAAAGGAAATATTATTCTCCAAACTAAATTAACATCTAATTATGAATAATTAATTCTTAAACAATAAACAATAATCATAAATGTCGAGCCTGATTTTCGATTTTCTATTTAAAACTAAATTTTTCATTTCTCGATTAATACTAAACCCTAACCCATTTAATATTAATCCTCGATTAAAGAAAATTGAGAAATTCCAGTTTTTTATTGAAAATAATTTTTTGGAACTGCCACCTGACTGAAGTCGGGAAGAGAAAAGAAACCGTAACCAATTGGGTAGATTAATTACAATTTGGCTACCGGTCTTTGATTTCAATTTCAAATGAAGAACCAAAGGGTTCCAAATTCGAGGGCTAACCTATTAAACCCTAATGGGTACCACTATTTATTTCCCGAAATTAGGATCATTTTTCTAATTATAATATTTAAAAAATAAATAAATGAAATTAAAAGAAAAAAAAAAGAACTTAAGTTTCTATAAATTTTATCGTCGCCCCGAAGATGCCTACGTACTCACTAGCCGGGATCAGACGATCATAGTTCTTTTTTAAAAAAAATCTTTAGTGTGTTGATTGATTTTAACTTTGAAAACTGACCGAGTTTATGTTTTACGTTATTCGGTTTATCAAAAATACTTAAAAAAAAAAAAGGGTCCTAACTCATGAATGATTTAAAAGAAAACTCTCTAAGACACTATAAACTTTTTTATAATTTTTTTTTTTTGTTNAGTTCAAATCAAATCCTAATATATCTGATTAAACTAGATTCAAATCTTATTCAAATTTGATTTAGGTAAACCCATATGATTTAATTAGATATGAATCTTTTGCAAAGATAGAAAAGTAAAGACATAGGTGCCTGCTGAGACTCGAACCCGTAACCTCTAATTAAATCCACTCAAGTACTCCGATTCTTATCCGTTAAGCCGTTAGCTTATGCATTGACATTCAGTTCAATTATACTTAAACTATCTGATTCCCTAAAATAAAATTTTTAAGTAAACTAAAACTAAAACTAAAACTAACACTAAAACTAGTTATTCCTAATATAAATTACTTTCTAAAAATCTACGAAATTTTTATGATTTTTTCCTTTTCTTCTTTTTTTTGGTATTTTCATTATTTGTTAATTTTTATTATATTTATTAATATTTTGTTTTTTTGATTTTTTTTTTAATTAGGACCCTTTTTGTAAAAATAAAAATTAAGACTATGGAAAGGCAAAAATTAGGTGTTTACAACTGCCCTTCTTTGTGGTGAAGTTTAAGCAAAACTTTACCACAAAGACAAAAGAGATATCGTTTTTGCCTCAGGACAACTCTATCCTAAGGAGTGTTAAGTCACTTGACGAGGGTTAGAACGACAATGGGAAGTGCCTCTGTGAATTGGCAAAAAAACTCTAAAAAAGCATGGCGAGAATCTTGGTCGTACCCTTGATGAGCTGACTAACCAAGGCGGTCAAAGCGCCCCTTAAGCTGGCTAAGACCTAAAAATATGAAGAAGACTTGGATAGTGCCCTTAATGACCTAACTCACCAAAGCGGTCAAAGCGTTCCATGAGCTGGCTAAGACCTAAAAATATGAAGAAGACTTGGATTGTGCCCTTAATGAGCTGACTCTCCAAGGCGGTCAAAGCGCCCCTTGAGCTGGCTAAAACCTAAAAATATGAAGAAGACTTGGATCGTGCCCTTAATGAGCTGACTCACCAAGGTGGTCAAAGCGCCCCATGAGCTGGCTAAGACCTAAAAATATAAAGAAGACTTGGATCGTGCCCTTAATGAGCTAACTCTCCAAGGCGGTCAAAGCGCGCCCTTAATGAGCTGACTCACCAAGGCGGTCAAAGCGCCCCATGAGCTGACTAAGACCTAAAAATATGAAGAAAACTTGGAACGTGCCCTTAATGAGCTGACTCTCCAAGGCGGTCAAAGCGCCCCTTGAGCTAGCTAAGACCTAAAAATATGAAGAAGACTTGGATCGTGCCCTTAATGAGCAGACTCTCCAAGGCGGTCAAAGCGCCCCTTGAGCTGGCTAAAACCTAAAAATATGAAGAAGACTTGGATTGTGCCCTTAATGAGCAGACTCTTCAAGGCGGTCAAAGCGCCCCTTAAGCTGGCTAAGACCTAAAAATTTGAAGAAGACTTCGATCGTGCCCTTAATGAGCAGACTCTCCAAGGCGGTCAAAGTGCCTCTTGAGCTGACTAAGAACTAAAAATATGAAGAAGACTTGGATCGTGCCCTTAATGAGCAGACTCTCCAAGGCGATCAAAGCGCCCTTTGAGCTGGCTAAAACCTAAAAATATGAAGAAGACTTGGATTGTGCCCTTAATGAGCAGACTCTTCAAGGCGGTCAAAGCGCCCCTTAAGCTGGCTAAGACCTAAAAATTTGAAGAAGACTTCGATCGTGCCCTTAATGAGCAGACTCTCCAAGGCGGTCAAAGTGCCTCTTGAGCTGACTAAGAACTAAAAATATGAAGAAGACTTGGATCGTGCCCTTAATGAGCAGACTCTCCAAGGCGATCAAAGCGCCCTTTGAGCTGGCTAAAACCTAAAAATATGAAGAAGACTTGGATCCTGCCCTTAATGAGCTGACTCTCCAAGGCGGTCAAAGCGCCCCTTGAGCTAGCTAAGACCTAAAAATATGAAGAAGACTTGGATCATGCCCTTAATGAGCAGACTCTCCAAGGCAGTCAAAGCACCCCTTGAGCTGGCTAAGACCTGAAAATATGAAGAAGACTTGGATCGTGCCCTTAATAAGCAGACTCTCCAAGGCAGTCAAAGCGCCCCTTGAGCTGGCTAAAACCTAAAAATATAAAGAAGACTTGGATCGTGCCCTTAATGAGCTGACTCTCTCTCCAAGGCGGTCAAAGCGCCCCTTGAGCTAGCTAAGACCTAAAAATTTGAAGAAGACTTGGATCGTGCCCTTAAAGAGCCGACTCTCTAAGGTGGTCAAAGCGCCCCATGAGCTGACTAAGACTTAAAAATATGAAGAAGACTTTGATCGTGCCCTTAAAGAGCTGACTTTCTAAGGCGGTCAAAGCGCCCCTTAGGTTGGCTAAGACCTAAAAATATGAAGAAGACTTGGATCCTGCCCTTAATGAGCTGACTCTCCAAGGCGGTCAAAACGCCCCTTGAGCTGGCTAAGACCTAAAAATTTGAAGAAGACTTGGATCGTGCCCTTAATGAGCAGACTCACCAAGGCGATCAAAGCACCCCTTAAGCTGGCTAAGAGCTAAAAATTTAAAGAAGACTTGGATCCTGCCCTTAATGAGCTGACTCTCCAAGGCGGTCAAAGCGCCCCTTAAGCTGGCTAAGACCTAAAAATATGAAGAAGACTTGGATCGTGCCCTTAATGAGCAGACTCACCAAGGCGGTCAAAGCGCCCCCTGAGCTGGCTGAGACTTAAAAATATGAAGAAGACTTGGATCGTGTCCTTAATGAGCTGACTCTCCAAGGCGGTCAAAGCGCCCCCTGAGCTGGCTAAGACCTAAAAATTTGAAGAAGACTTAGATTGTGCCCTTAATGAGCTGACTCTCTAAGGCGGTCAAAGCGCCCCTTAAGCTGGCTAAGACCTAAAAATTTGAAGAAAACTTGGATCGTGCCCTTAATGAGCCGACTCACCAAGACGGTTAAAGCACCCCATGAGCTGGCTAAGACCTATAAATTTAAAGAAGACTTAAATTGGGATAGCACTCCTTGAGCTTGCTAAATCCCTTGATGAAATCATATTATTGGGAGTTTAAGAAATTCTGGATTGGGACTACGCTCTACGAGCTAGCTAGCTCCCTAAGAGATTATAAATTGGGACTGTTTTATGAGTCAGCCAGAAACTTAAGAAACTTTAGATTGGGACTATGTTCTATGAGTTAGCTTGCTCCTTAGGAGATTATAAATTGAAACCGTGTTTCAGGAGCCGGCCAGAAGCTTAAGAAACTTTAGATTGGGATTGTGCTCTATGAGTTGGCTAGATCCCTAAATGAGAATATGAATCTGGATAGCACTCCATTGGCTAATTGAAGCGCTAAAGAAGATATGGATAGGAACAGTGCTCTTTTGAGCTGGCTATATCCTTAAGAAAACGGATAAAAGGTAAGCACCCTTCGGACTCGCTTAAACTCTATTAACAATTGAAAGTAAAACTAAGGAACATAGCTGTCTCGAAAAAAAAACTCTTGATTTGATACAAACGAAGAATTTGGTGAAAACTATTTATAACATGAATTGAAAATTTGGCTACTATGGATGAAATGGACTGGAAAATGAATGGAAAAACTTGTAACAAGCCTCCACTTTCTCTCTCTCCTTTTCATGTCTTTTCATTTTCTTTTTTCGTTCTTTTTCCTTGAAAGTTTGCTAACAAATACAAATTCCTATTTAAAAGGCAAATGCTATAATCATGTAGGGCATCTCATATTCACCCTAGTTTGTAACCTAGACAATGAGGTTCTTGGATAGGCCTTAAACATTCATTTCGTAAGGAAAAGGTAACTCACGATTAGTTTAGTCGAAGAGGACTTCTTTATGCACTCTCGGTCTGGATTTCACTCTTGATTACTATTCCAAAAATTATAATCCAATTTGTAAATGATACGTTCTGATCGATCTGTTAGGTCTTTTTGGGTTTAGTATTGTAAATTGGGTTTTAGTCAAATGGTTTCAAAAGAAGTTAATTAAGAGGGCCTATTTTAAAAGAAGTGCTTTTGTCCAACCCAGGGGGTACAAGTCAAGAACCCTTAGGAACGAACTAAATGTGCGCTTACCTCAGTTTCAAAAATAATTTTTATCTTAGATAAATTATTCTTCAAAATTAGAAGAGCTTTAAGTAGGGAGGTATTATAGGCGAGAAGGTCTTGTGTTTGACAATCGAGTGGATAGAAAGGGTTTTTGGAGTGTGATTTTGAGCTAAATATGGAGTTTTTGATTTGTGGTTGAGAACATAATTCTAAATGAATATGAGGTTTTGTGTTTTTGGTTGGGAATGCGATTCAAGGCCTTGTGTTTTGAGAGCAACTTAGGCCTTCTTTGATTGGGGATTTTCTCAAGCCTGATATTTGGGTACTTCTTCATTTTCCTTTTTCATAGTTTTTTCTTTTTGCTTTTCTTTTTCTTTTTATTTTTTCTTTTTTTATTTATTCTTTTTTCTTTTATTTCGTTTCATTTCTTTCTTTTCTCTCCCCAAAAATAACTATCTATTTTGTCAAGTTTTTGTCTCTAGATGAATCAAGACCCTAAATCCATAGGTTCAAAGTGTATTGGCTTAGGTAAGGTATGTGTGGCCTTTTGGGTATTTGGAAAAATGTTAACTCTTCTTCAAAGAGAACAATTTATCAAAAACAAAAATTATCCTTGAATTGTTATTACTGGGGTAAGCACAAATCAGTTTTATCCTTTTCTCTTAATCAATGACCCTAACCTCCGAATTGCCCCACTGTGGGGTGGTTCTTGACAAGGTTTTCATTTTAGATGACTCCAGATTAGTCCAACGGGATTATCAAAGGATAATTGTGTTTGGGATTTGAAAATGAACACCAAACTTCATTCCGATTTGCATATCAATTTCAAAATGGACCTCCTTTAAGGAATGAGTCCAAAATATCCTCACCATGATGTCTCTCATCTCTCAAAGTGTTTAAGGGTTAATGTATAGGATATAGCTTGCCTCTTTTCATTTAAAACTTTTTTAAAAGTGAGTTACCAATTCCTTACATAAGGATGGATTGACCTTAAGGTGATGACGAACCTTACTCCCCAATTCTTTGGAACATGCCCCGGTTGTGAAATTTCAAAGACTAAATGCCCCAGACTTATAGGTCTTAACGCCCTTAAGCTTCCATATGTGATTTTAGGTTAGGTTCTTTAGAGTTCGAATGGGCTGAAACTAACAACTTTTGAAGTGGAAGGGACTAATGAATTGCCTTTTTTGTTTGTATCGAGGATTAAGCTTAGGATAGTGTTTCATGGCTTTATGTTTTGACTCAGCTCATGGTTGGACTTAATGGCTCAAATCTTGAGTTAATTCAACTATCTTGATGGGCTAGGGCTCGGGTTTAGCTGGTTATTTCTTGAGCCAAGTGGGTCTGTTTAGGTTATCTGCTTTAATAGGCCAAGTAATTGTGTTTGTCCCGAACCCTATAAAGATTTGTAACCGTTAGCAAATTTCTTTTTTTCTCTTTTCTTTCCTTTCCTTCTTTTTTCTTTCTTTTCTCTTTCTATTTTTTTTCTTTTATTTTTTTCGGTTGGAAGAGAGAGAGGAAAAGTTAGGGCTTTTATGTTACAAAGACCGAGTGATGGAATTGTGAATGGATGATTACGGAAGATTGCTTTCATGGAAATATATACAAGCCGAGAACAACATTACTGAGAGTCTATTTACAAGAGAGGAATTCTGAAGAATAAAAAACTAAACAAAAAAAATATCTAAATCTTATTTATTCCAAATAAAGAAGGCTATTTGCAAAATATTGAATTTACCTAAAAGAATGAATATTTTTTTGTTGGTAAAATACTAGGCACAATGATAACTACCTATTATTTTACAAGTTTGATTCTTTTGTTTTATTTTTACTTTTTATTTTTATTATTTTTTTATTTATTTACTCTATAAAGGTTAGGCTCAACTAATATGGGCCCAAACAAAAAGTGATAGATTCGAGCTCCCATAGATGTACGAAAGCCTTCACTATAGTAATATTTATAGGGCTCCTCTATATGGGCAAGACGAGCCCAATCTTGTTCCACATAAATTCTTACTTATTTGAGCTAAAAAGTTAGAACCATATCAAGAAGATCTTTTAAGGCCAATGAGGTGGGTAGACGTGAATCTGTTTGGAAGCCCCTTGACTCGATCTAGCCATAACTAATCAAAATCAAAATTAAAATTACAACGTAATCTAAAGCTTACATAAAATTTTACAAATTATTTACAATGGAAGATTACGATTACGATTACGATCACAACTTCATAACTGCCTTTATCCATTTAGGTTTACTATATTATAGGTTCTTGTAATAATTTTTGTTTTGAAAGAAGAAAAATGTTTTCATGTGATGCAACGGGTGGGTTCTAAAGGTCCTCAAGTTCTGCAACTACTACGTTTTTTCAAAGCAACGATTCTGTGGTTACATTTGAACTTAAGTGAGGTAGCCTGATCGGCCCCGGAAAGTGGTTGCCCCACAACATCCGAAGCTTACACAATGGCCCCCCTCCTAAGGTCCTAAGACGGCTTGGTTCTGACCGTATCTACCATGCATTTATAATGCAGAAAACAAAATAATAGTAAACCCCCAAAAATCACCCCCTTAAATTAACTGCAACAACAACAAAAAAATGTTAGTAAAAAAACAAATAAATAAAATAAAAAAATACATCAAACAACATTCCTAAGTTCTTTTTTTATTATTTCTTTTTTTTCTAAAAAATAATCCTATTTTCGGCAACTTTTAGTGGCTAGCCCTCTAGCGATCCCCAGTGGAGTTGCCAAACTGTCAAGCTTGATTTTCGGTTTTCTATTTAAAATTAATTTCTCATTTCTCGATTAATACTAAACCCTAACCCATTTAATATTAATCCTCGACTAAAGAAATTGAGAAATTCCGGTTTTTTATTGAAAATAATTTTTTGGAGTCGCCACCCGACCGGAGTCGGGAAAAGAAAAGAAACCGTAACCAATTGGGTAGATTAATTACGATTTGGCTACCGGTCTTTGATTTCAATTTCAAATAAAGAACCAAAGGGTTCCAAGTTCGGGGGCTAACCTATTAAACCCTAACGGGTACCACTATTTATTTCCCGAAATTAGGATCATTTTTCTAGTTATAATATTTAAAAAATAAATAAATGAAATCAAAAGAAAAAAAAAAGAACTTAAGTTTCTATATATTTTATCGTCGTCCCGAAGGTACCTATGTACCCGCTAGTCGGGATCAGACAATCGTAGTTCTTTTTTTAAAAAAATCTTTAGTGTGTTGATCTATTTTAATTTTGAAAACTGACCGAGTTTACGTTTTACGTTATACGTTATTCGGTTTATCAAAAATACTTAAAAAAAAAAAAGGGTCCTAACTCATGAATGATTTAAAAGTAAACTCTCTAAGACACTATAACCTTTTTTATAAAAATTTCTTTTTTGTTAATGTTTTATTTCTAAAAAAAAAATAATTTCTAGAAAAAAACCTAATCTACACACACACACACACACACACACATATATATATATATATATTTACTGTCAACAGCTACTTATTTAAATAAATTAATAAACTATGTAATATACTTAATATATAAACTAATATTAAAAGTCTCCTAACTAATATATATATACTATTAACTAATTAACGAACTGAAACATAATAATAATCAAATAACAAACTAAAATATTGATAATAAATAAAAAAAAAAACCAAAAGAACCAGCAAACAAACTTGAACTTACGTGTGTTTAGTGTATAATCGAACTGATAGTATAGCACGACAGTGATCAACAGTTTCAATAGCAAGCTTGCTCGTAGACAACAACAGCGTAGGCGATGGTGTTGTTAATCAAAGAACTGTGGCTTCTACTGGTAGATAGTGGGGTCTGGCCGAAGTTGATCGCTTCCGTGGATGGACAATGGAGCGACGTGTAGACAGTACTGATGCTCAATGAATTTCTGTTCTGTTTCCGTTTTGTTTGGTTTTTTTTATTTTCCTGGCTGCTGTTCTGCTGCTATTCCGCTGCTGTTTCGCTGCTGTTCCGCTGCTGTTCAGCTGCTATTCTGCTGCTGTTTCGCTGCTATTCCGCTGCTGTTCAACTGCTATTCCGCTGCTGTTCTGCTGCTATATGGCTGCTGTGCAGTTGGAGTTTAGGCGTTACGTGCTTAGACTGGTCGGTGTCGATGATCGGAGAAGGCGCGTACAAGGGGATTGCTCCAGGCCTTCGTGTGCTGATTCAAGGAATGTAGCTGCTGCAGACTAGTTGGAGTTCGGCTGCTGTTCGTTGGATTGCAGCCGGAATTGGATAGTAGCGTGACGGCAGTGGTATGGAGCGTAGCGTGGATTGCTGCTGTTGCTGTTCATTGGATTGTGGCTGCTGTAGACTCTGCAGTTTGCGGCGTGGATTTACGTAGATTGAGCAGTGCTGTCTTAGGATCCAATGGAGTTATGATCAGCTGCGTGTGGTGTTTTTTGGGTTTGGGGCTGAGAAGGAGGATGACTGATCGAGTTCAGATTCTGCTGTTTCTATCAGAGGGTAGGGATTGTCGATCATGCAGATTTTTTGAATTTTTGATGAAGCTGATCCCCCAATTCCCGTTATGGTTTTTTCTTTTATAAAGTTCAAATCAAATCCTAATATATCTGATTAAACTAGATTCAAATCTTATTCAAATTTGATTTAGGTAAACCCATATGATTTAATTAGATATGAATCTTTTGCAAAGATAGAAAAGTAAAGACATAGGTGCCTGCTGAGACTCGAACCTGTAACCTCTAATTAAATCCACTCAAGTACTCCGATTCTTATCCGTTAAGCCGTTAGCTTATGCATTGACATTCAGTTCAATTATACTTAAACTATCTGATTCCCTAAAATAAAATTTTTAAGTAAACTAAAACTAAAACTAAAACTAACACTAAAACTAGTTATTCCTAATATAAATTACTTTCTAAAAATCTACGAAATTTTTATGATTTTTTCCTTTTCTTCTTTTTTTTGGTATTTTCATTATTTGTTAATTTTTATTATATTTATTAATATTTTGTTTTTTTGATTTTTTTTTTCAATTAGGACCCTTTTTGTAAAAATAAAAATTAAGGCTATGGAAGGGCAAAAATTAGGTGTCTACAATAAAAAATAATAATCTAGCTATTCTAACTCTTATGCCATATATAATTGTGGCTCTTCTTATCCCAAAGACAATATAATAAGGGTCTCCAAAATCATTTTAATCTATCTACTAGTCTAGGTTTTCTTTAGTTGAAAAAGAAAGAGGTGTGAACCGAAACTCGATACATATCACCACAAGCATATGTGCATGCGCATACTACACACAATAACAATTCACATGCGTTAGTGCAAACAATTCATTTGTTATCTTTAAATTAGTCCATCAAACATTACAACTTGGCATTTCAAGACTTAAAATAACTCATGACCTTAACATACAATATATATACATAAATACCATGGTGTTGTGAACTATACTACAGGTTCTAACAACCCATGAGTCACTAAATTTACTCATATCATACCAATAGATGACTCTATTAGAGACAACGTCACCTATCGATTAACAGGTGCCTTTTAGGGATCGACCACTTCGAGCCCCTAAATTGAGCCAAGCACAATCAACAAACATTTTTATATTCAAGTATTTCATTAGTTTATTTTAACATCCTAGTCTTGCAAGTATAACTAGTAAACATGTGTTACATATCTTGCTCCTGAGCAACCATATTCCATGATTCATAATTAACATTCAAACCTTATACTGATTCTAGAATTACAACACTTTGCACTTATGTCCTTTTTGTAAATCCACAACAACTTTATGTTCTTATTCATAATTATTATTTTTAATATTATTGTTATTGTATTATTTTTTTTACTAATAAATTATTTTTTCCCTCACTATTGTTGTCAATATCACCATTGTTTGTTAATTATATAACAAATTTATGGCATGTAGGGAAGTATTTTACTTGATTTCTATAATAATCATTATATAACTTGTACATGTATTTATATAAGTAGGAATGACGAAATTGAACATGACATAATACAATAAAGGCTCGACACAACATGATACAAAGTGATATGATATGACTCGATGACAAGATGTGACACAACACCACATAAACATAACCGAGAATTAATATAGGAAGAAACCTATAAATTTGTCATTCTCTTCTTATATCCATACATGCTAATTTTTTTTTTTAAATAAGAATCTTTTTAGCACATTTTTTTATTATTCCTTTAATTGTATATCTTAATTATATTTGTGCTCTATTTCCTTTCTTTATACTTGTTATAATTATCATTTAATATACTATATATCTATTTTTATATTGTTATTGTTAATCAATTTGTATGACCCAATTCTTTTGTATGTATTGTAACTAAAGTTTGTATATATTGTCGTATTACATATTTTTTTATTCTTAATACTATTACTAGTATTAGTTTTGTGTGAATTAAACATCTGCTTATTATTATTATTATTACACACAGCTATTATTTTATTATTATATTTCTTCTCTCTATGAACAATTATTTTACTTTTTCCAAATATCATATAATTACTATTAAGTTAATCATTAGTAGTACTATTATTATTCATTGACATTATCTCGATAAAGTAGCACTACTGTCTTTAGGGGAGGTAATTAAGATGGATTGTTACTCGTGTACTAAAATTTAGAACATACTTTTACTTTGGATTGATATTCTCTTAGTTTCTTATATTCCTTCTATAATTAGTTAAGGTTATTTAAAGTTATTATTATATTATTATTTTGTTATTAACTAGTTTATCTCTTGATTATATTATCTAGTCAAATAAGTTTAAGTGTATACTAATAGTTATTTAACATTTACATCTACTTTTTTTCTATGTTATCGTTTTATAAGTTATTAGCTTCTTATCTTACTATTTGATAATCATCAGTTCTTCTGTTAAAAGTCTAGGTTTTGACCATTTTTATTTTCCTTAATAGTCATAGATATTTTCATTTTTGATCCATTGATGATTATTTATTATTTTCATGTATTGTTACTTGATGGTCAATAATGCTTTGATGAATGTTATAAACATATATTTACTATACACAAAATTTCATATCTATATTCTTCATCTAGCATCATTGTTATTGACATTCTTATTTTTCATTTTTAGCTTTTTCATTATCAATTTAACATTAATTTGTGAACCAAAAATTTGATGTGTATTTACGTTTAATATTTATGACTTTATTTCAAATCTGTCACATTACAATGTATACAAATATGGTATAAATAAAAATTTAATATGTTGAAATATTTTATTCTAGCCAATATATTTAATATTTCTTAAATGTTTTATTCATAATCTTCACTTTTCTAAACTAAACAAAGTATACATTTATTAACTCAAAGGAAAGTGTAATAAAAGCCTCCAATATGGTTTGAAACATTGACTCATAATAATACATATATAATACCAATAATTTACAAACATAATAAAAGGAATTTCAAAAGAATAAGGTACTTAGCCTATATCTACTCATACTTATCATCTCACCATCTTACAAATCATTTTCCTAGATTTCCTATAGGTTAACTTTTCTATAGATAAAAAATCTATGCTCTAATACCACTTCAATTGTAATGTCCAAAAACTTAGGGTGTCACAACCTACCACTTGTCTTTAGTATCTAATGGCGTGTTAAGCGCAGATTAAGAACTAAAAATCTCCAAATATCACTATAAAAATCTCCAATAACCAAAAAAAAAAAAAAATTATTCTCCAAGCCAAATTGATATCTAATTATGAATAATTGATTCCTAAATAATAAATGGTAACCATAAAAATTATAGTCTTGCTATCCTAACTCTTATGCCATATGTAATCGCTACTCCCCCCATCTGTAAGGCGGTATAATAAGGGTCTTCAAGATTATTTTAATTTATCTACTGATCTAGGTTTCCTGCAGTTGAAAAAGAAAAGGGAGTGAGTCAAAACCCAATACGTAACACTACAAACACATGTGCATGCCACACAAAATAACAATTCACATACATTAATACAAACATATAATAAAAACAATTCATTCATTATCTTTGAATTGGTCCATCAAATATTACATCTTAGCACCCAAAGACTTGGAGTAACTTATGACCTGAGCACACAATATATATATATATATATATATATATAAATATTACGATGTTAAGAACTACTACTTTGAGCCCCAACAACCCATGAGTCCTAAATTTACCTGCATCATACCGATAGACGACTCCACTAAGAACATCACTTATTGATTAACGGGTATCCCCTAAGGATTTGTCACACCGGGTCCTTAGAAAGAGCTAAGCATAATCAGCAAATATTTTTATAGTCGGATATTTCATTAGTTCATTTTAACTTTCTAATCCAGTAAGCATAACCAACAAAAAATGTGTTACATACCTTGCTCCTAAACAACCATATTCCATGATTCATAACCGACATTAAAATCTTGTTCTGAGCCAATAATTCCAATACTTTGTACTTATGTCCTTTTTTTCAAATCCGCAACAACCTTTCAATGAAAGCATCAAACCAAATGAAATTCTCCCTCCTTAGATGAATTAATCGCCTTCCAGTCTAGGGTTTCTAAAATTTCATATTGACACTTCCTTCTTATTCTTGCCTTCGCTATGTATTACCCCTTAGCTTAATCTTCTAGGGATGAGTCTATTTGGTAAAGAGAAAATTATGGGAAATGAGAGTATTAGGTTAATGAGGAGAAGCAAAAACTATATAGGAAGAGAAGGAAATATATGAGGATATGAGGGAAGAATAAGGAAGATTTGTATATATATACATATATATATATTTAGGGTTTTAGGATATTTAGTTAGATAGATATATCGTCGTATGAAAAGATTGTTGTTATCCTTATTTATTTTATTATTATTATTATTATTTTGGGTCTTTACAAAAAAAAGATAATGAACTTAAATTATGATTGGATGTAGAAAGTTGAGTATGTATGATGATAACCAATCTGTTCATGGACTAAGTATTCATCACCTTTTTACAATGCATAGATGGATGAGGTGGCTAATAATTAGGCACAAAAGCCAATAACCACTCTAGGTAAGCAAGTTGTAGATATTGTAAAATTACAATTGATATCAGTCATGATACCCAGAGAGAAGCTATCAATAGGTTGTAATTGTGATGTGTAACAAAATTATAGATGAAAGCAATGAACCAAACTATTTATGGCTAATATGGGATGTGATACTATTACAAGTTAATCTCATGTGTAATATGTTAGATAGATTTTAGTTAATATCTCGTTTCAACCTCGAGACGCTATGGATGATGCTTACTCCCACATTTAGAGGTATACAAGTAGGTTAAACGGGTCAACCTGGTACCCATTCTAGCTTGTAGGTTAAATATACTGGGTTTATTTGACTTGCTTTTTAAACAAGCCAAAAAGCCTAAACTCTAACCCATTTACAAAATATATCGAACAGGTTGACCAGCATGCCAAAAGTGTAAATATGTTAAACGTGTTAAATGAGTCAATCCAAATTAGCTCATTTTAGCCTGCAAGTTAAACAAACCAGATTTATTTGGCCAAGTTTTTAAATAAGCTAAAAAATCTCAATCCCAACTTATTTAAAAAACAAAGTAAACAGACCAGCTCATAAAGCAAAACCCACTTACATACCTCTAACCACATCTTGCTGCTTCCTACTTAAACAAGATAACTAACAAGGATTGTATATATTATTTACTCTTGTTATTCTATTAGTATATATGCTTACAGATAACATTTGTAATGATATCTTTATGTGCTCGTTAGTGTTTCTTTAGTAAACTTTGTAGTTCATTTACATTTAGGATTATAACTTTTCAAGTGTAAATTTCTATGATGAAGAAGACTATTTTGATAGTCTAGGATACATCATATGGATTAGTAGTAGTGAGTGTAGCAATATCTCTATAGATAACTAGCTTATAAATAAAAACTAGAAAAAAAAAAAAACCTTTACAAATGACAATAACTTTTAGTTTTGACTTAGTATAGGAAATTATTACAATGATGAACTCATAAATCTTTTTAATTCAACAAAAAAAAATTATGAATTTATCTAAATGTAGACTCCCTCACTAGTCTATGGATTATTTTAATAAGTCAATGAAAATTTTAATATATATGTGCAATCACCTTACGTTTTCATTTCACATATAGGAATCTATTGCGAGGCAAATGCATCTAAATGGTCTTGAGGTGTGAAAAATTGGTCATATAAAGGACACATAGATGACATGTGGCAATCAAAGGAACAAGTATAAAGGAAGAAGAAGTATTTAAAAAAAATAAACCATAAAACAACTTGAACACATTACCTTCATTATTTTCCTTTTACCTTTTTAGTCACCTTATCATACCATAAGATTATTTAGATGCAACTATTTCATTGCATACCCTTAGCTCAATGAGAAAATGCAAGTCTCATTAACCATTAACTAAATTCCTAAGTAGTGTTCCATCAAATAAGTCTTCTTAGCTCTCAATTAATAACTTTGTCCATAATTATTTGAATTGAAACATATATAAAGGAAATAATAAAACTACCAAAACCAAAAAAGTCTTCAAATATGAAAACAACAATCACCTTTTACTTTCTTATAGCATATCTAAAACCACTGGTGTTATTAGTCATCGAGAAAGCTATCATGAGTCTCAATCCCATAGTACATGTCATATTCATATATTTATGAGGATCATTTTTCTTGCACATCATCATCACTTGAAATAAAATCTTAGTATAAGTGACTAACAAAGCAAAATAACAAAAATTATTACAATGACCACATACATATTGTAAAACTCGTACTTCTAGTTAGTTTTTCAAAGTGGTCAATTTAGGTTGTCCGCAAAAGTAGTTCGATTAACTCGATACTTTGCGAATAGATCATAGAAGTTAGTTGAGGATACTCTATGGGTCTGAAATATGAATATATAATAAAACAATAATATTTTAACTAAAATAACTAAATTTTATAATACTACACTATATGTATGGAATCGTACAAAGTAGGTATAAAAAATTTTAGAGATAAATTAGCTAAACTTTAGAGATAAATTATATGAACTATAAAATTTTAGAAAGACATAAAATAATATGCAAAAGTAATATAGGTATTCTAGGTATAATTAGTAAATATAAATATACATTAGTAATTACAAAAATACTCAAAATTATGTAAAAATAGTAAAAATTATTAAGAAAAAATAGTAAAAATTTAAAAAAAAATCCTAGGATTAGTAGGATTTAGTGGTGAAGGGCATGCTGGACTAAGAACGATTGTAGTTTAGGGATTATAACTCCATGCATCTTACTTAAGCTAGATTAAGAGAATACAAAAGCTTTGAAGAGTGAGAAAATTTCATTCCCTCACAAGCAAACTTAGAAAACATGGAATTTACTCTCTATAAATTGCATTAGGGTCTTAGGATTCTAGGGAAAATCTAGGAAACTGGAAGGAGTTAACTAGAAAAATCCTAAGAAAATAAGAAGAAAATTGTACAAACCAAGTAAAAACACGGAGCAAAGACCTCCAAGCAACTTGGTTGCAAACCACCACCATAGGGAAATAATGGAGGTGAGTAGACAAACTTGTGGTGGCCAATGGTGGTTAAAGAAGAGGTTTATGGTGAGTGATCACTTTTTTCGCATTTTCATCAAAATTTGACTAAACATAGTAAACAATTTCCAAAAAATGGAAAATTACGAAACATAGTTTACCGTAGTAATTTTTCGTATAGAATTCAAATATCAACCAAATTTTTCCTAATTTTAAGTGTATGAATGGGTTTCTTAAGAAAATCGTTCCATTAACTGATTTTTAATTGGATTTTAAAAAACCTAAATGTTGTAGTTTTGGCCTAAATTTTTGTATGTAAGTTCCTTAAAGGTTATACCTTCATGCTATGCAATTAGTTTTTCAATATTATGAAGTTGGGCTTTTGATAAATGTTGGTTTTTAGCGAAAAAGTGGCTAAAAAGTACTTTTCTTGAGGATTTCTTTAATAAATTTAGATTAATTTTGGTATAAACTAAAGAAATAATTATTTATGATGAAAATCAATGTGAAATGACTTTAGGTTTTGAAGAAAAACCCACTAACAAGTCAAATATGGGAGTTATAAAGACCAAACTACATGTTTTTCACAACAATTATATGTATTTTTATTCAAACCATATGCTTTGCTACTTAAACAACTTATGTGATTGTTGAGAAAGGTTTAAGTGATGATATTTTCTGGTTGAATAAGTGGATGGTAGATTTAGTGTTGTGGTGAAGCAACCTTATGGGTTATAAAGACAAAACAGGAAAATCAAAAGGTAGATCAGAAGGTTGGCTGTATTAAAATATATAATCTAGAATTGGTCAAGAGGTAGGTCAAAGACCATGAATATGCATAAGAAATGAAGTTCTAGCATCTTTATCAGTATAAAGAGTAATTGCCATTACAATAGACATTGGATAGGTAGCCTTAGACTCGAAGTAGTTAAAAAGAAGCAAACGAGAATGAAGGAGCTAAGGTGTTGATATATAATAAGATTGATGGGGGGCTGAGTTAAGATGTTACATTAAGATTTAAACTAAATGTAAAGTAAAAAAATGAATGATTTAGTGTAAAAATATAAATTTAGACCTTGTTAGAGGGATTATTAGAGAGTAAGCCAAGAAGAAGAGGCTTACCTATTGAGTCAGAGACTTGTTTAAAGGGTTTATTAGTGAAAGAACCCTAACTATAACAACATCAAAAACTTGTTTAGAATGTTGGCTAGGGAAAGAAGCTTAGCTGAAATAGTATTAGAGACTTGGTCAAAGAATTATCAATTTAAGAAAACTTATGCTAGATACTTCGCCAGAGAGTTCGTAAACAAAAACTTGGTACTATACATAACTTTAGAACCTTATTTAGAGAAGTTAATACTTAATAAATATCAAGTTAGTACATAATAAATAGCCTAATAGGCTTGCATAAATCAAATCACAGCCATACTTAAATTAATAAAATGAACTCATATAATTTATATTTAGTAAAAACTAAAGTAATCATATTGAATATTAATGGATGGATTTATGTGGATAAGATTAACATGCAAGACTAATGAGCGTTGAGCGTCAAAGTAAGTGGAATTAATGTTTCATCACATTTTGAAGTATTATGTCAAAATAGTTAGAGGCTTTAGTATGTATTTATTTGTGATTGTAAATTAGTTGAGTGTACATGTGCCTAAATGTTATTCTGTTGCTGTGTGAGCTATGCTCTATGTATTATTTGTTTTGTAACTACTACTTTGATTAAACTGTTTGAAATTGATTGAAATGATCTAACTTAAACTCAACATAACTTCTAACTTGACATGCATCACAACACACTAGAGAAAACAACTAAGATACTTAGGTCAAACATAGACCTTTTAATGAAGGTAGCTGAAATGGTAATTTCCCCATCTTTAGTAGAACTAAGTGACAAGACAAGAGATTGTGATAAGGTTAGAGGCCATGGTTCGAAGTTAGTCTCTAACGAAAGGTGATCTCTATTGCACAAGTCTTGAATTGGTTATGATTCATGAGTGCGTCGTTAAACTCCTCAACTTGGATGGGAAGAAGCATAATTTCTTTAATCTCATGACGAACCATACGACGTTGTGCAATTGCACTTACTTTTACATGCATATCATCTAACTGATCTATTAGAAAACCTTAATTATTCTATGTTGGCTACATACTTCTATCTCTATCCTACTTACCAAGCAAGTTATCACTCATTCCTCTATAGTTATTTTATAGGTTCAAAGTGGATTTACAAGCACATTAGCCAATTCTAGATTACAGGAGAACGGGGTTGGGGAGTAAGGATCAAGAAGAATTGGTTAGAGTCTTGTTTTTTATGTTGACCCCACTAACTTTTTAGGAAAACTACTAAAGTTTCCTTAAGTAGCCTAATAGTTATCAACTTTTGGTCCGTACATTAAGTATCATGAGCTTGTAGATTTTACAAACTCTCTTTTGGAAATACCAACTTTTCATGCGACAATAATCTTGTAAATACTTGTTAGGTTTAAAGTATTATACCTTATATCACATATGAATTTTAATTCTTCTTGAAGATTTAACTACAAATTCGTTTTAATAGTTATTTTGCAAAGATAACACCATAGGTCTATATTAGATAAGTACTGAACTAGATGCTTTGAAGTGGTTAAATCAAGTATGCCTGATATAAACTAGATATATGATAGTAGCTATAAGGTTCTTTTATCATAAGATAGTTCACACTACGGGATTATTGCAACTCTACCTCTTTGAGATATGACAATTTTAAGTTGATATGAGACATTATTCTTAAGAACCCGTTTAAAGTGTAGCTCTTAAAGACTCACTTTGAGACATCATAATTAAAATGAAGTAAACACCTTAAGAACACTTAAGAGTAGGAAATTAAGATCGCTATAAAAGATTTAGGCTCGTAGGCATATATATACCTTATATATAAGATTCCTTAAGGTAAATTGATATGATATTATATATATGAATCTAACTCTTTTTCGGATTGCTTATCGATTTGTAACAACAAGTGGTATAGCTCTTGGTTACATTATGATGAATGTTGAAGTGTTACCTATAGAATGCAGGATCCAATTGTAGAGGTTGCTTCAAGATAAGGTTAATTGGAGAATGTTCTACACCCTTGGTGAAATCATTGATACATATTGCATGGATTATCCTACAATTGGTAGGTGATTAGAAGATAATGGAGAATGAGCTAGGGTCTTATATTAACACTTTAGCTTTCAAGAAAAGATACTTGTAAATTAAGAAGGCTATGTCTATAATGGTTTTAATGTTGCATTTTTCAGCATTTGCAAAGAAGGGTAAGAACTATCCTAGAAATCTTAACAAAGTACTAATAAGAGCACCCCATATCCTTAGAGATTTCCATCTTAGTATTGTTTACTAGTATCCTAGATTTCCACCTATAAGGAGAGTAGATTTAAAAGTCTTACTCCTATCTAACAAACCTAAACACTTAGTTAAATCATAAGAAAACCCCTTGTAGCATAAGAAAATTGGATGTAAATGATAAGAACCCAGACAAGGATCCTAAAGAAGACTTCAATTATGATTTAGATGCTACAATAATTCAAGTTGAAGACGAGGGTGAAGAAATGGATATACAGATTAAGAAGTATAAAATAGAAGAGGAAGTAGAACCACCGGTAGAACTTCAAGCAGAAATTGGTTCCAAGACTTAAGCAAAGGGTCATGTAGGAATCAATTAGGTAAGTCATAAGATTGAACTTAATGTTGGGAATACTAATAACGATAAAGAAGTGTATGAAGTTCCAAAAACTCCTAAGACCTTAGAATATGTCGTAATTAAGTTATGATCATGAATTAAGACCAGTAATGTAGATATGAACAAGCATGGGAATTTCTTTCCATTAAAAGATATTTTAGACACTTCATTTCTACCCTTTGCATTTTTAGAAATTTTTTAAAATAAAGAAGAGAGTCCTCAAAAATATATAAAATAGAAAATTCATAAAAACACAAAAAATTAAAAATTCAAAGAAAATTAAAAAAAAATTGAAAATTGAAAAAAATACAAAAAATTTAGGAAAGTATAAATTTTAGGAAAATGGAAGTCTTAAGAAATTTTAGGGTCTTTGGATCATTTGTAGAAGGTTTTAGGGTCAAATAGAGTTAAAGTACACATACAATTTAACAATTCTAATCTATATTTGAGAATATTAATTTTTTTTTATCATGGTTGGTGTTAAATATTTTTTATTTGTCAAAATGAGAGTAATTTAATTTTACTATACCTTCAAACAGTGTAATTTTTAAATTAATGATTTACAAGGAACACAATTTTTAAATTAGTTTATGAGGAATAAAATATTAATTTATGAGAAACACAATTTTTAAATTAACCGCGCAATTAATGAACTAGTGCTCATAAACCGTTAAATTATGTCCAATTTGAAAATTAATTTTAACTTATGTATACTAGAACTTACTTATGAAATCTACTACATTTTTAATCTATTGAGAACTAGTTGAATAAGGCCTGAATTTGGCTTGAACTGATTTCCCTAATTAGAATCTAGTCTAGATCATCCCATTAACATATCTGTATTTGGTTAGTGGTTAAGGCATGCATGGGAGATCTATAGATCATAGGTTGAATGCATACACGATGCAAATTGCGCCTTATCTCTATGTTTGTGTATGTGTGTGTGTTTTTTTGCTTACATTACTACGTGTCACATGGCCATTGGCTATACATGTCAACTAAAAGTGTTGACTTCATCTTCTTCATTGTTTTTCCATATCACTCACCCCCTGGTCTTAGCCCTTTTCAATTAAATTTTCCACATGGGTTTACCAAATTAATGGTAGAATCGTATAGATTACATGGAGAACTTCTGATTTATACCAAGAACATAGCCAAATTCATCCATTTAATGAGTCAAATAGGCCTTTAAAGATCAAGAAAAAATAATGACCCGAGGATCAAGCTCCTTCATAATCTAGCAAATCCAAGCTTCCTGAGTAAAAATCAAGTGTTATATTTGGTGTAAAAAGCAAGATAATGCCTTTACAATTTAAAAATCACTAGAATCTCGCGTTTTTCCCTCAATATGAAGTTTATCGAAGCTTGGAGCATTCATGGCTGATCCTTTATTAACAAATAGGCCCTCCTCATTGTATTCCAATCATTAGCAAGCATTAGAAAGCTTGGATTTTGTGAGTTAATAAGAAAAATAATCAATCCCTAAACTTCCTCATACCCAAAACCTTTACAACCAACTTTAGTTAGCCTCAAGTTGTCTCCGTATAAGCTCTACCATCACCAGGGATTTAGGCCATTACACCCCATTGCAAACTACTACTCTTAGCTCATTTTCGATCTGAATTGATCCCACTACTGAACTCTACATGTCCAAAAAACCCAACATCGACTCTACTCAAAGCTCTAATAATCACCATATGAAGTCGCGCACCAATTGACCAAAATCTATCGAAGCTTTGAACCTGAACGACTTCGGTCAACCCACGAACCAATTTTACCTCAATATTTATTTCATCTTCATTAATTTTTTTTTCCTTCTTTTCTTCTTTTATTCCTCTTCATTTCTTTGTCTTAATTTTAAACTAAAAAAGAAAAAAAAAAAAGAAAAATCTAGAAAATTTATCTTCTACCAAAAAGGAAAAAAAAAAAAATTCCAAACAAGGATAATTTAGTATCTTCCCAAAAGAAAATTCCAAAAATTAGGATAGTTTATCATTTTCTCATAGAAAGAAATTAACTTCCCACTTAGAAAAATTATTTCTATAAATTAATAAATAAATAAATCTTTTTAAAATTAAGACATTTTTCTTTTAGAATTTTTTGAAAATAAACATTCCAAATTTAAGACCCTTTGTTAGAATTTTTCTTAAATTAAATCAAATGGTTAAGAAAAATGCAAACTCAACTATTTTCTCAAATTAAAATAAACAAACAAATTAAAAGTTTTAAAAAAATGAATTACAGTAGTCTATCCTAAATAGCGAGTACATAAACACCTGTAAGTAACTATGGGACAATTTAAAGTATGGAAATTTTTTATTTTCCCCTTTGTAAATAAATAAATTCAATTCCTAAATTTTTCCTCATTTGTAAATGAATAAAAATTGTCTTTATTTGTAAATTAGAGTTATTATTTTAAAATTTTAAGGGTATTTTGAAAAATTAAATTAAATTCAAAAGGTTAAAGTAATACATATTTAGGATTTAATAAGATAGCCTTTAGATCTAAAATATTTTGAAAATCCTTTTAGAAATGATTTTTTGGTGGTCTAGTAGCCAGGATAGAACCAATCCAATCTGACTTAATCCTTTTCTCAACGTTGGTCAGGTAGCGACTCCAAATTTTTCAAATTAAGAAGAAAACTAATTTTCCTTAATTCATAGTCAATGGACTATATTGAATGAGTATAGAGTCCAACATCAATCAAATTAAGGAAAATAAAGACTAAAAAATTAGGTTCAATAGATACAATGGTTTTTAAAGTATCTAATAGTTTTTAAAGTAAAAGTTTATTAGGATTAAGTAAATTTTGGTGGTTTAGCATTTTTTACAGTGATATAGACTGGGAACTCTGTTACTTTCGACATATTTTGGCCATGATTTATGCAATAGACTCTTGCTAATTTGATGTACTCGATACTCTTTGATGTGTTTTAGTTCTTTTGGTGATATACATATGATCTTATATATAGCTAACTGAAGTAGTAGTTAGAAACAATGTAATTAGGAAGCGAACTTATAACCTTGCGATATGCATAGAAGTTTATGTGCATTTCCTTATTATGTAAAAATTTAATTCTAATGTAATTTTCTTCAATGTAAAGCTAAGTTCTAATGTAAATCTTTTCTAATAAAAAGTTCAAGTTCTGATGTATAATTTTAAGGTTGTAAGGTTGGAATTTGAAAGCTACAAAGGTAAGAAGTATATTATCTTGAATGATATTAAATCTACTTTAAATTTAAATGTGTATAGAGATCAGCTTCAGCAGGTCAACCATAGGAAAAGTAGTATTCATACTTGGTATTTGACAAGAAAGCTTTGTTACTATCTTCTATTCAGGAGATATTTTGATGCCATGAGATTACAGCTGATGTTATATTACAGGAATGAATACAAATGATATGATATTCAAAGGGGTTAATCCGTTATCATTTTCTAACATGCAGGGACTTAAATATCACAACAAGTACTTCTCTGTCATTATGTGTATATAAGATGCACTTGATATAAATAATTTATGGATATTGAAATGTTAAGGGAAGATTTATTGTTAGAAATTATATGATATATGATTGGTAAGAAGCAATCATTCAGAGGGGAGTTCAGAGATTTAAATTCCATACAAAGCTCTAATGTTAAGTACAGAAGTACGATCTTCACATGCGATATCTCATTAGTATTACTTGTACAGAAGGATATATTTATTACAAGTGTTATGTGAATATCGAAATGTTGATTGGAAGATTTATTGTAGAACATCTATAACATTAGCCTAGTAGGAGGTTCCCACTTAAGGTGTTAGTTGAAACTAAATTGCATACTAACCTACAAGTTATGCATGATTATGAGGCAAGGTTAACATATATTTGCGAAACTTAGATATATGGGTAATGAAGTGACTAGACACCTAAAGGAACAATTGAGAAGTCTAAACCCACCTTTATGTTCTCTTGTGTTATAGGATCCACCAAGAGATAACTTACCACTACTCCTACCATTCCCAAACATGATGCACTCAACACAATTTGGAGATAATAATTAAGATCCATCAACAAGTTGCATTACTACAACGTCTTTTAGCCGATAAGAATGTTGTGGGTTAAGGACAACAAGAAGTTGCACCAAGAAAGACCCAATTTTAAGAGGTTAATAAACTATTTGAATTCACTAAGATAAAACGATGCTTTAAGGGTAAGATAAGAAAAGCCTACCTAGCTAAAGACCAGTTAGCTTAGATTGAGTTGAATAAGAGGCATTTAGAGTCCTTAAGCATTGGAATGGGGACGTGTGAAACACTTCAATAAAAGATGGAGCTAAATTTTAGTGAGAAATGAAGACAAGGAAACTCGCCAACTTAAAAACCTAACAAATGATTTGAGAAGAGTCTAAAAAGAGTATTTTTAAGATAACTTAAAAAAATGGTAGTTGAGCTGATAGTAGGAAATAAGGCTTACTAGTAAATACAAAAGCCAATAACCCTTTGTATATCACATGTCAAAAGATATGGATTAAGGCATTCGTGTAGTTCTAATGGTTAGGAGTTAGATCAGAGAGGAGATTCATGGTATGGCTAAGAACATTGATCAAGTTGTCTAAGAAGAACAAATAAGATATAGTAGAGAGCAATACAAGCAAAAGTAATTTCTATTAGGGAAAGATAAATTGAAAAAGTACTCAAGAACTTGATGAACTTAAATAGATATTAAAAGGTAAATTCTAAGGAAATTATAGGAATCGTATACTAAAGGCAATGAGCGAAACATTTTAGTACACGTTTAGGCTAAAATTAGGAAAAAGATGAATTGAACCATGTTTAAAGATATAAAAATTAGGTAATGGTGAAGAATATTACGACGAACATGTACATAAGTGTCACGCCCCGAAGCGGCAGAGTCATAACAGCCCCCGCCGTGTAAACCATCCTAAGATAGAAGTTGGCCTCACAACCGCTATCTTAGACCTGATCTACACAAGGCGTCCACGACTAACCCGCTTTGAAGTAGACAATTTGTAATTTAAATAAATCATTTATCTAAGAAAGTGAGGAAATATATATATATATATTATAATTCAGTTACTGCAGTTAAAGTTTACAATATTCCTCTATAATATATCTCCTACTTATTACATCATTCGGAAATGAAAAATAATTCTAAAGTAAAAACTTAGACCTTAAAATATGTGTTTATTCTTCAATGTTTTTCCTCACTCCCCAAGATCCAGCAGTTACTAGCTTCTGAGTAATTGGTTGCCGCTTCTTAGCCAACACCTGCACAACGTCTATAGGAATGTGAGCAACCACAGCTCAGTAAGTAGGGACGGAGGACTTAAAACTATACCATATGCACAACAAGGTTTTCATTTACTTATTGGGTGCAATGCATGTGCAAGCAAATGCCATCGTACGACGTTGTCCGGCCTGTCGTGAGATTAGAGAAATTACGCTCGCTCTAATCCGGGTTGAAGAGTTGTCGTTAATACAACAGCTCACGACCAAACCCAGGCTTGTGTAATGGAGACCTTGCTCCTCCCGCGACTACCTTCGAACCATTGCCTTCACCTTCGCCGCGACCTCCTCTCCTGTCACTTAGTTCGACTGAGGATGAAGAAGGGACCATTTTGCAATCCTGCGCTATCCCTTCCGAAGGGGTCGGTATTTGGCCGGAGAGTCCTAAGTTCCCCTAACGGGTTGCCATGCATGTCCGATTATGATTACTGGTCGGATATTTAATTAAGTCCAGCTTAGGGTGATCAATCATTACATACAATTCATACAATATTTGCCAGAGCAACAAACAGAATCATAGCATCACCCATAATCAAGCACATGCACACATTTAAGCTATCTAACAAGCACAACCAAGCATAATCTTAAGCCTCTAAAATAAAGCATCGTATTAATCCCAACTTACCTCGACTCTTCGCTCACTCACTCGAGGTCCGATTTGCTCAGGCCATCGCCGATCATCCCTATAACACGAACGTGGTTTCAGCTTTTCATATAAATATTATAAGTTTGTTTTATCCTATAATGCTTATTGTTAGGTTTTGTTTAAGGTTTAATATGCCTAATTATCTAGGTATTAAGTCTTTTACCATTATTCTAGGTTTAGGGTTAGGTTCAGGTTCGGTTTTAGCATCAATTTCTAAACCAGGTTTTTAGTTCGATTTTTAAGTAATGTTTTAGATTCCAACCCTAAAAATCCGTTTCAACCTATAATGTGAAATTAATCACATTACTTCCCGATCTCCTAAATACCATTATTAACTCTAATTAGTATTTTATTCCATCCGGTACACTTAAATCCCTATTTGTGTACCGAATTTACTCCTAATGTGAGAAATTTTTACATTTTTCATATAATTACATAAATTCAAGTTTTCTTATCAAATTTATTATATATCCCTATTATTTATATAATATCAATTTTTATCCTAATATTTTCTATTTATTATATTTTCAAAAATTACACATTATGCATTATTGCATATTATGCACATAATGCATTTCTAATATTTCTATTACCCTAATTACCATCTCTAAACAGAAATTCTTATTTCAAAATGTCTAAATCCATCCTAAATCATATTTTACTCCAAATTTCCCTAATTTACAAAATTAACTATTTTTCCTATTACTCATTTACTACATAATTAACCTAATAATTACATCTAACACCCTAAATCCTACAAGTATCATACACCATCAGATTTCAACATCCTAAAACATCTGCTTATTCACTAAGTCAGTAATTAATAATTTAATTACTTAATTAACTCCAAATTACCCATTTTATGCCTCATTTTAAGGCCTAAAAATTATCTAAAAATTTCGAAAATTAATTTTTGAAAACGGGCTTCATAGCACTATTCTATATCATCTAAGTAATCTACACAAAAATTTTGGGCTTGAAACTACACTCCTAAGGTCATTTATTTCTAAACCGAAATGTGCTCGGTTTTGCACGATTTCTTAGGGACCATATATTACGGAACATAATTTCATCAAAATAATATTTTTCCTACAAACTACATACAAAAATATCTCAGAATAACAAAATTCATAATTTTATAATTACATTTACTATTTTTACAAAATTACACAAGATTCGGGCTGGAAATCGGACTCACCGATTTGGGTGGCTTCGGCCACCGCGGGCTGCTGTGGCCTTGTCGGCCGGCCTGGGCGCTACCACCACCGTATGGTGGTGGTGGCCGTCCACTCCCAGCTCCTCGTCTGGTGTGGATTCCCTTTAAAATCCTTAACTGCACAGTTTTTCTTATTTTTTTTATTTTCTGGATTTTCTCTCGAATTTTCAACTCTCTCTAATTTTCTCTGATTTGTATCTGTCCAAATGTGCTCTGTAATTTTTCCTACTATTTATAGGGCTTGGTGGAATTTATTGTGCATTAAATGGGACAAGACAATTGCCTTATCTCTTGATTTTTGGCTTTTATGTTGTCTTAATTTAATTGACCGAATTTTTTCTTATTTTTCCCAGCTGCCACGACCCAATTCTGTATGATTCATGATTTTTCCTGATTTTTCTTGATTTTTCCTTAATTAATTATGAATTTTCTTTAAGCATTTAGTATTATTTTAGCACATTTCGCGTATTTTAAGTAACTACGCGTATTTATACTTACATGTATATTCATATATAGTACAAATAAATATTCTTAAATATTATTTAGGTCATTCTATTATTTTTAGTATACATATAATCTATCTCTAGTAATTTATTAATTATTAAATTACATTTTTTGCCTTTTCGGTAATTAGCAATTATTATGCTTAAAATTTGAAAATTTTATAGTCTCTTATTTTATTACTTATTTTCTTGAATTCACGTTTACGGGGTCATTTTTACTAATATTCTTCTCAATAATTTATAATTTAGGTTTGATCGGATCTTTTAACCGATCGCCCTAAACCTTGGGTTCTAAATTCCATCCTACGGTCAATTGGCTTAGCTTTGGGGCTTACAATAAGTATGTGAGGAATAGATGGAGTAACTCGAAGAAGTAAAGAAAATGATACTTTTGTATAGCATGAATAGGTTGTAAAATCACTAGTGAGGTTGTACACTTTACATTAATCATGAAGGCAAAAAGAGAAAATGAATAAATGTTACTAGGGTAGAATGTGATTATTGAGAAATGGTATTCTTCATAGACATTTTTGGTACACATAAGTAAGCAGGAAGAGGACAGCAAATCTGTAATTCTCATGTCTCTTTTGTCAAATTCCCTGTCCATTATAATTCATATATCTTTCATGTGAGTCTTCTATCTTTGCGTTGATTGAGTCATGTCATGTTAGTTTTAAGATCAGTAACTAGTTAGTGTCTCTGTGTGTATTTTAGTCATAGAGTTGTGTCAATTCTCGTCAGATCACATCAAATCTATTTAGTTAAGTCATTCTTTATCTCACTCAAGTACAAGTTTATGAAAAAGATCAAGATTTGCCAAACTCAACTTTACTAATGTATATACTAGCTATATAAAGAACCTAAACTCTTGATAGTGAATGCAATGGAGATTTGGGAAGAATTTAAATAAAGTAGTAAAGTTAAAATCAATTAACTCCAATCGAAAGTATACAGTAAGGAGAAACCAATCAAAGTAATGGATATCAAGTGTAGAAACTAAAAAATCGTGATATGGAGAATGTGGAAGCTCAATAGAGAAGTGCCCCTCAAGTGAAGTTGACTTGAGAACTGAAAGAGGCAATGCAGAAATGATACCCTTGGCTAGTATGGAGATCAGGGTAATTGGTACTTTTGCATTGATTGATGGAAGTTGATAAGATTGGAACATGAATTATATCAAATAAGTTTAATAATCGAAGTTTTGAGGATAAATCATTTTTGAAGTGGGGTAGAAATATAAGACCTATACTTTTACATAGTTATTCTAAGCGGTCAATTTAAGGCATCCGTAAAGGTAGTCCGATTAGGTCGATACTTCACGAGTAGTTCATAGAAGTAAGTTGAAGACATCTCATGAGTCTAGAATATGACATATAATAAAATAATATTATAGCTAAAATAGCTAAATAGCTAAATTTTATAGTATTACATTATACATACCGAAATCGCATGGAATGGGTATCCAAAGTTAGCTAAATTTTAGCAATAGATTATACGTGTAAACCCTGCAAATTTCCTAAAACAAGGACTAGAAGTTAATAAGTTCTTCCAAAAAATACCCTTAATGTTTGCAAGATAACTAATCTTAAACCTAAGAGACTGCACTCAAAAACCCTAATGCAAACTCTTAAAACTCTAGATGGCAATCTTGAACCTAGTTTGACCCTACACTTAAAGCCCTTAAATCCTGTAAACAAATACCAATAACTAATGCTAACTCTCAAGATTAACCTAATCTAATGAAACTAACCCTAAACCCCAATGGGAAAAAGACCGATCGTTGAAGCCTATAAGAGCTCCCTAAAATTGATAGAGGGTAAGCTAAAATCATAATTGGAATTTTAATATGTACGAACCTTTAAAACGATTATAAAACCCCAATGTAGTGTTGAAAACCCTAATTCAACTATTGTACTTTAATTAAATAGAAAAACTATTCATTAATTAGATAATAATCACTTAATTGCCCTAAAACCCCAATCTATCCCCTAAAACGTACCCGAACGGCAATAATTGTCTCAATTCCTTAAACTAATTAAACAAGATGACTTAGTGAGCTTAACTAACTTAATTTGACTCATTAAGTCCTAAATTGCACCTAGTTAGTGTCAAATGTACCAATAATTAAGACTAAAAATTAAATTACACCTTAATCTACTAATCGGGTTTTATATCATAATTAACTACAAATCAAAAACAATTAATCATATGAAACCAAAGTAATTATATAAAAGTATCTCTTTAATAATGCCAATGTTATATTTAGGGAGATAATATGGACCCTATAAACTTTCAAATCCGAAGATACAAGAGTTAATAAATAATCCCTAGAATCGCTTAAGATATAATAATAAAATCCATAAATAAAATGATTGAACCCTAAATAATAAGTTGAAAAAACTTAAAGAGAGTAAAACCCTAATTGTATGCGTCAAACCCTAAAACCCTTACTACGCAGGAAACCCTAAAACGATGGGAAATTATCAATATACTAAATAAAACCTTAATTAGAAGTTCAAAACCCTAATTATATCCGTAAACTATTTTCTAATCACAAATAATTTCTCCAATCGCTTAAAAACCCTAAATCGCCTGTCTTGTACATAATCTGAAAACCCTAATCGATCTTGAATAATAGAAGACTCTAACAAACAAAGTAATATAAGTAAATAAACTTAATTAAAGTGATAAAATATGGAAAACCTTAATTATACCCTAATTAGACCTAAATTACTTAATTAAGTATAATCACGATTAATTAACTTAATTACCCTTTAATCCATCTACTAACCCCAGTCTTCTTAATTAAGAAATCGATAAGATCAATTAAGGAGACAAGAAAAAAAGGTTAATTAGACAATTAAGACATTTTGAGACAAACTCTTGCTAAATCAAGTAAAGAGTCAAGGAGTAAGTCGTCTCCCCTTGATCATTGTACCCTCTTAATCAATTAAAGAAATATCTTATCCTACCCTCTTTATCTTTAATTTCACCCATTCAAAACCTTCATTTAACCCCATTCTTCACTCTTAAAAAACCTAGGAAACACTCCCAAGAAACCCAAAAAAGGAAAAAGGGAAGAAAACAAAAGGAGCCGTCAGAGGTCCCTGCGCACATCAATGCCTTTTCCTTTTACCACCAACACATAGATCCAAATCATAAGCCACAATCACTAAAATATCACACACACACTATATTTTCCTACAAACAAATTCTCTCTTCCAAAGGAGCACGTTTTGACTTCAATTTTTAAGTGAAAAAGTTAGAGCTTGTGCAGACTAGTTTAAGGTAAAACTTACCCAACTTAAATTTTCTATTTACCTTAGTTTTACCTATAATATCTTGAGAGTTTAAGCTTAAAAATACCATATAAATATGGTATAATCTTGTACATGTCATTTTAGAGCCTTATAATTACACATTCATTCATGTACTTAGCTAGTTTGTTACTTATATTATAGAAGTATAAGAGATAGTTTTATGTAGATAACCTGAAAAGATGTTGATAAAACTCCATGAAACCCTAAATACCATCCATGCTGCCCCCTCCGTGATATGTATCCATCTTGTTTCACCATGTTATGTGATATTATTAGCTTAAAACAAGTAAAAATGCGATTAACAACAAAGAAAATACACTAGAATAAGTGTTGAATAGATAAAGTTAAAAAAATCCTAAAAAACCCCTACTTGGCTGCCACTATTGATGGACATAATGATCTGTAAATTTTGATTAATTAGTGTAGTGACATGATTAATTAGTGTTAGTACAATTTAAGTTGTAATTAATTAAGTTAAGTAGAGTAATAATAAGTTAATGGCTTAAACTAGTTAAGCTAGTGATTAAGGCCTTACGAATAATGTTAGAAATCCCATTAATAAAATGAATTAGATCCGAAACACTTAGTAAAATGGGCTATTTAGTGGACTCATTAGGATATTTGGTCCATTGGAATAAGTTAAAATCAAGTTTAGGGTCCTAGAATACAAATTATACCTAAACTAGCTTAGTTAGTAGCTAGGGCCTTAGAAATATGATTAGGAGCCCAATAAATGAAAAGAACCATATCTAAATCCTAATAAAAAATAGACTTATCTTAAGGCCTTTAGTAGGCTTAAATCTAAAATAATAAGTGGAGTTGGGCTTAAGGCCCTAAAATGCAAAATAAGCCCAAAAGCCCTTAAAAAAACCAATAATAGAGCCTAATAACTTAGTGACCAAATCTAATCCCTAAATTAAAAGGCTCATAAAAAAAAATATATAAAAGGCCCATTAAGTTCAAAAGCCTATTAAAGCCATTTCTATAGACCCCTTAGTAAACTAAAGCCTTAAACTAGTAAAAAAGACTCATTTAGGCCTACAAGAATAACATTAAAGCCTAGACTAATAGTTATGGAATTTAGATAGAAATTTAAACTTAAAATACCTAAATAAATGCACAAAGGGTTAAGTGTAAGGTCCAACACCCAAAATTAAGCCCAAAGCCCAAAACTAGACCCAAATCTTAAAGTAGTCAAACGAATACCGTTGACCAATGAACTTGTTTGGCCCAAACTGAATTATTACAAGTCCAAACACCTTAATAAGACTTCACCAAATGAAAGAACACTTGAAAACAATGAAAGAACACTTGAAAACAATGAAAATCGACTATAAAAACATGAAACTTCAACTTAAGACAAGAAAGTTATGACCAAAATACGAAATAAGCGGAACTAGAGAATTTATAACGAGGCTAGCAAATAGATTAACTTTAAGATGAGCCTTATTTACTTTAATTACCTTATTTAGGTGATTTGGGGTACCAAGTTACTTCAAGGCTAAGTGAGTATATTGACCCCTGTCTCATCTTACTTGTGATTGTAGTGTAAAGCATGACTTAATTATGTATATACAAGAAATAAATATGCTTAGGGTTGGGATCATTTGCGTATGTTTGTTTTGGCTGTACTTGTTTATTAAAAGATGATAATATATTTGAATTTCAATTGGATGTTGCACTAGTAATTAGGTCTTTAGATTGAACTGTCATATATATTTGGTTAGTCACTTGCGAACCGAAATAATAACTATTAGACCTTAATAAAATCCGCCATGCATTGCACATTTATGCATTATCCATACAAGGCATCAACACTATATAGTGGAGTAGGAGATCATGCACGTTAGATCTAATATTATTATTATATGTATTGTTGATTTGTACGACGTACTTGTACGACATGCTCTTGCCTCAATCTTTGGGATCTACTTGGCTCTAAGGAGTGCCATCTTCTACTTAAGGTCAAGTCATGTTCACTGCATTAGGTCATTTGAATAAGAGATGAACATGCTTGGACGATAGATAGAGAGACTCAAGTCTTAATGTACCTAAATACTTCCTAACCTGAGCAATGGTGGATGTAAAACCATGCTTTATGTAGTTACCTGTCAACTGTATACACTATTTGCATTGCATATGCTTATACATGCATTCATATGTTTGTACATGCATTCATATGTTTGATAAATAACTTGTTTGCTATTGTTTGATGATAAGGTAGGAAGATTATTAACTAAACCAAATGTAGCTTACCTTCCAATAGTTTCTTTTACATGTCTTATAAAGTTGGGGCTGGGTTAGGATTCGAGTGTAGAGTGCTCCATCGGGCTAAGAAAATATAATGATAGTTTAAAAAAGCAAGTAAGATGATCGAATTAAACTTTTAAAGCATCTAATGGCTTTATGATTGTCGAAATTTAGATACCCCATCTTATTGTTTGGTAGGCAATTCCGACTCTTTATGGTTCTGGTGACCGCAGATTATTGGATCACATATAGGTATATATAAAGTCAAGCAAATGTATGTAAAATAAATAAGCATCCTTAGAAACTCACTAGTTAAAGCCTAGTAATATCTAACTTACAAAGCGGTTTTTATATCATGGGTATTCATGAAATATGAAGACTTTAAGCAAAACTACTAGGCTCCCTTCTGGGGCATTATAATATGGACTAGAAAATTTTAAAAAGACATAAATTAATATGTAAAAGTAATATAGGTCCTCCATATATAATTAGTATATATAAATATATACCTGCAATTACATAAAATATCTAAAATTATGTAAAATTAGCTAAAAATTATTAAGAAAAAATAGTAAAAGTTATTTTAAAAATATTAAGGTCAATAGAATTTAGTGGGAAAGGGCATGTTGGACTAAGGACAACTGTAGCTAAGGGACTATAGCTCCATGACACCTTGCTTAAGCTAGATTAGGAGAATATATAAGCTTTTAGGAGAGAAATGTCATTCCCTAACATGCAAACTTAGAGAACATGGAATTAACTCTCTCGAGCTATAGTAGGGTCTTAGGATTCTAGGAAAATCCTAGAAAGTAGAAGAAGTTAGCTAGAAAAATCCTAGGAAAAATAAGGAGAAAATAGAACAAATCGAGTAAGATCATAAAGTGATGACCTTTGAGCAACCTAGGTGCAAACCACCACCGTAGGGAAACAATGGAGGTGGTATTTTGGTGGGTAGATAAACTTATGAAGACCAACTATTGTCAAAGTGGTGGTTTTTTGTGAGTGAATGCTTTTTTACGTTTTCATCAAAATTTGACGAAAAATAGTAAACAATTTTCAAGAATTATAAAACTTGGTTTTCATACATAATTTTTCATGTAGAATTTCATCATCAACCCAGATTTTCCTAATTTTAAGTGCATACATGAGTTCCTTAGGACAAAGTCTCATCGACTGATTTTTAATTGCTTTTTCAAAAACCTAAATATTGTAGTTTTGACTTAAGTTCCTTAAAGGTTATACTTTCATTATGAAATTAGGTTTTGATAAATTTTGGTTTTTGTCAAAATAGTAGCTGAATAGTACTTTTCTTATGGATTTCTTTAATGAATTTAAAGTAATTTTGGTATAAATTAAAGAAATAATTATTTATGATGAGTAAAATGACTTTAGATTTTGAAGAAAAGGTGGGTATGGGATTTATAAGGGCCAAAGTACATGTTTTTCACTCCAATTATATGTCTTTCTATTCAAACCGTATATTTTGCTTCTTAAACAACTTATACAAGTGTTAAGAAGGGTTTTTGAGTAATGATATGTTTTGGTTGAATAAGTAGATGGTGGATTTGGTGTTGTGGTAAAGTAACTTGGTGGGTTACAAAGACAAAATAAGATAATCAAAAGCTAAGTAAGAAGGATAGCTGTATTGAAATATATAACTTAAAGTTGGTTAGAAGGTAGGTCAAAGACTACCAATATGTGTGAGAAGTGAATTTCTAGCATCTTTATGAGTATAAAGAGTAATTGGCAATACAATAGACGTTGGATAAGTAGTCTTAGACTCAAAGTACTTAAAATGTAGTAGACAGGAGTAAAGGAACTATGATGTTGGTGTGTAACAGGATTAATGAGGGGCTAAATTAGGATTTTATATTGAGGTTTAAACTAGAGGTGAAGTGAATAAATGAATGATTTAGTGTAAAAATATAAGTTTAGATCTTGTCAAAGGATTCGTCAAAGAGTAAGCCTAAAAGAAAAGGCTTACCTATTAAGTCAGAAACTTATTCAAAGGGTTAACTTATGAAAGAAACCTAACCATAACAACATCAAAGATGTGCTCAGAATGTTGTCTGGTGTAAGAAGCTTAGCTAAAATAGTATTAGCAACTTAGTTAGAAAGTTATTAGTTTAAGAAAACTTATGCCAAATACTTCTTCATAGAGCTCCTAAGCAAAAACTTTGTACTACACATAACTTTAGAACCTTATTCAGAGACTTCAATAGTAAATCGATACTTGATAAATAGCTTAATAAACTTGCATCAATTAAATCACAACCATACTTAAATCAATAAAATGAACTCATATACTTTATATTCAATAAAAACTAAAGTAATTGTATTAAATATTTAAGGATGGATTTATGTGGATAAGATCGACACAAATGACTAATGAGCATCGAGTATCAAAGTAAGTGGGATCAATGCTTTATTGCATTTTGAAGTATTATATCAAAATACTTGGGAAGCCTTAGTATATATTTGTTTGTGGTTGTAAATTCATTAACTATGCTTATGCATCGCATAAGCCTAAATATTGTTCTGTTGCTATGTAACCTAAGCTATATGTATTGTTTATTTTGTGATTACTACTTTCATTAGACTGCCTAAAATTGATTGATCATTGAAAACAGTCTAACTTAAACTTAACCTAACTTCTAACATGACATGCATTGCAACCCATTAAGGAAAACAGCTAGGATACTCGAGCCAAATACGTACCCTTTGATTAGGATAGCTTAAATAATTCTTTCCCCACCCTTAATCAAACTAAGAGACCAAAGAGAAGGTTACGGTGGTTAAGGACTACGGTTTAAAGGTAGTCTTGGATGGAGAGTGTTCTCCATTGCACAAACTCAGTTTGGTTTCGCTTCATAAGTGCGTTGTCAAACTTCTCAACTTAGATTAGAGCAGATATAAATTCACTAATCTTATAATAGATCAAATAACGTCATGCAATGACACTTGCTTGCATATGCATATCATCTAATTAATCTATCTAAAAACCTTGGTTATTATATTTTGGCTACATATTGTTGAGCTTAAATTTTCGATTCTCGTTTTCCTAAACTTGATTTAAACCAATTGCTGTACCCATTTAGTTTAAACCCTCAATTAAAATTAAGGTAAACTTGGTTTCTTTATATTTGAAAAAAAAAAAAAATCTTTGAGTCACCATCTTGTAAAACCAAGAAATATGAATAAATTAAAACCAATTTGACCAATTAGTTCTAAATTAGCCACTAGCCTACATTTTCAAAAATATTTTGAAAAATTTTCAAGAAATTAGATATCATGAGTTCGAGGCTACCTTGTTAAACCCTTTATGAGTACCACGTTAACATTTCAAATTTAGTTTTATTTTTCAAAATACCCTTTTAACATAAAAAAAAAAAAACTTGAATTGGCAAGAAATGAAAGAAAGTTTTATTTACAAAATAAAATTAATTCAAAATTTAGATTTACTTATTTACAAAAGGGAAAAAAAAACTCCGAATTTTAAGTTGTCCCGTAGGCACCTATATATCCTCTAATAAAGATCAAACTTCTTGTAGTTCGATTTTTAAAAAACTTTAATGGGTGGTTCATTTTAATTTTGAAAACACAATCGAGTTTATGTTTTTATCCATTCAATTTTTGTTTAAGTAAAATTCTAAGAAAAACTCCTAATTTTTGAATAATTATTTTTCTTTAAATTCAAAAAGATGCCCTATATTTGAAAAAGATTTATTATATTTTTTATTTTTGGAAATAAGTCTTTCTAAGTGGCAAAGGTTTTCTATTATTATTTATATATTTATATTATTTTTTTTTTCATTTTTTAGAAAATGAAAGGTCTAAAAGAAAAGAAATTAAAAAACTTGAAGAAGAGAAAAAGAAAAAAAATTATAATAGAAAGAAATAAGGAAAAAAGTTATACATGCCAAAACCTTTTTTTTTATTTTTTTTTTCTTTCATTTTTTATAAATGAGTACAAATATAAATGTATAATGAAAACTGAGTCGGACTAGGGTCTTGGTGTAGTCTCCAAGACGAATTTGGACAAGGTCAAGTCACGAGTCGCAAGGAGGAAGAAGAAGAAGAAGAAGCAGCTCAAAACAACAACTTATAGGTGGTTTATGAGGGGAATTTCAAGTGGGTAAAACCAGAATTATATGACTTTCATTGATGAAGCCAATTTAGTGGAGGTGCCACACTTCAAGATGGCCATTTAAGTGGTGGCAAGAGTCAAGCTAGTGAGGGAAGAGCTTGGGGAACTCGAATGGAGATGGATTGAACTGGAACAAGAGTGGCTTTTGGGGTTTTTGGATGTAAGGAAGCTTAAGGAGTGATTGTCTTTGCTTGAAAGCCACTAAAATGTGGTGGTTTTAGAGAGAAATGCAAGTTAGAGAGAGAAAGTTTCAATTTTTGTATGTAGAAGGTACTTTGAAGCTTGCTTGATGCTCCTACACCCCTATTTATACTTCTCGACACTTATTTAAGCTCGGAAAGTCTAAGAATTACATTAATTTGAAGATTTGAATTAATGAATTTTGACCTATGAAATGATACTTTCTAACTTTTAAGTTCAATTTTGTCCATGTAAGCAATGAATTTAGATGCTTTCTTGGACTCATTACAAAGAGGGTCACATGTAGTATGAGATTCCACTACGAATCCATGTGTGTGTGCATGGAAATCTCATGTAAAATGATAGAAAAGTGATGAAGGAGAGTTGGTGAAGAGAAGAAAATATGGGCATTCAATTTTTTCTTGATTTTCAAACCCCATTTTAACCCTTCAAATGATTGAAGATAGACATGTTTTCAGATAAGATTCGAAGTGTTCCAAATCTACTTTGCAATTTCACCATTAATTTGGTAAAATTGCGAAGAGAATGTACACAAAAATGGTAAAAAAGTGAGCTAACTAAGCTATGATCACAACTGGAAATTAGGAAGATGGACCAAAAAAAGCATTCTTAAGACACATTTTCAATAGTAAGCTTGGAAATAGAAATTTTAGTCTTTTTCAATATGCAAATGTTATAGTTAGCACTAATATATGATCTATACAGGCTAAATTTGCATGCCTCATATGTAAAAGAAACATTGCATACAGGTAATTGTGGTGTAAAATGAAAATCAATAAATGAGGATTCTTTCATATCGTGACATAGGTGGTTGAGACATATTTCCAAATAAAGAATTCGAAGGCTTATGTGATAAGAAATTCTTGATTCACATGACTTTTCAAAGTTTAAAAATTACGTTAATCCATCAAATGGGAGCAAACAAATGTTAAGAGGAAGGATACAAAAAGAGTTAAAATGTATTGAAATACATATTGATATATGTGGTTTATTCCCCGTAGCTCCTTAAAATGGTCGATAGTATTTTTATTAATTTTATAGACAAATATTATCATCAAAGATACCTATACTTGATACATGATAATTCTCAATCTCTGGATATTTTCAACGATGATAAAACTGAAGTTAAAAATCAACTTAATAAGAAAATTAAGGGTGTTCGATCTGACTTGGTGATGAATATTATGGTAGATTCAATAGATTAGGCAAGCAACATCTTAGACCTTATGTAAGGTAGTTAAAGTAGTACGAGATTGTTTCTAAATACACCATGCTAAGATAAATAAGTTAAAATTGTGTAGCTAAAAAACATAACTAAACCTTCAATGATATGGTTACAAGTATTATTAGTCATTCTTCTTTACTAGAATCACTTTGGGGAGACATATTAAAGCTTGAAATTTACATCCTTAACCAAGTTTTAAGCAAAGCTATAACTAAAACCTTATTAAAGTTATGGACTATTAATATACCTAGCCTTAGGCATTTCCATATTTGAGCCTGTCCAACTAAATTAAGCCAACAATTAGCTACAACTTAATCGGTTACTCAAGGCGATCAAAGTGATTCAAATTTTATGATCACTCAAGTAAATCCATTTTCAAGATTGGGAATACCAACATTCTTAAAGAAATTGAATATTGTGAGAGCACACTGATCGAGAATATTGTCCTCAAGGGGGAATATGTTAATACTCCTATAGTTGCAACACTAGTGATTACGTATACTACTTTTCAAGGTGCAAACATAGATGTTCATGATATCCTTGAGAGTCCTCTTACTTTTGCAAAGGAACCAACAACTCCTATCCATATTAAAGGCTCATAAAAAACTCAAGTGGAAGTGTCATTACTTATATCCATTAGGAAAGGAAGATCTCCGATTTCAAATGATTATGTTATATATCTTTAAGAGCATGAGTTTGATCTAAGACTAGATGATCCATTATATGTGAGTCAAGCCAAACAAAGTAGAAACTCCAATAAATGGATGGTGCAATAAAAGATGAGATGAAATCAAAGAATAATAATGATGCTTGGGCTCTTGCCGAATTGCTCAAAGGTGTGAAATCGATTGGTTGTAATTGGACTCTTAAGATCAAGTAAGATTCAAAAGACAAGTTTGAAAGATATAAAACATGTACTGTCACCACAGGTTTTACTCAAAAAGTTGGTATCAACTATAAAGAAACTTTCTAGTATGTATCACTTGCCTCTTAGGGCCCAAACAAGCTGAATTGGAACTAAGCAAAAGCTAAAACCATATATTAATACTACTTATAAATAAACTTATGGAACCGTCTTGCAAGAACATTACCTTAAGGAGTCATCATACCTACTAAAGAAGTTCATTAATATTACATGACATAACATGGAGTCTTGTATAAAAACCATCATAAAATAAAACCATTAAATTTTCCTTGCATTCATTCTCTTGCCTTAAGCTTCAAGCTCCTACATCAACTCCATCTTCTATATTTAAGGTTAGAACCACTAACCCCCCAGCTTATATTTGTGCTAATGAGTAAAAACAACAAATAATAAAAATATATTCACATGTACAAACTATTTGATAAACATCAAAACTACAAGCACTTATGCAATGATATGCCATGCTAATGTATGTAGCATGCATTAGTACTAGAATCCTAGCTCAACTCTATCATCTAACTAGTTAACATCATCAAACATCTAGATAAACAATCCAAGAACCTAGCTAAAATCACATTAAGTAACTAGAAAACTTTAGCATGTAACCGGCTTAGCTAAAACCATACGAAGTGGACAGAAAAAAAAACCTAACGTATACTTAACTTAGTTGAAACCATATAAAGTAGGCAAAATTAGACAACATATCTTTATATGCTTAAAAAACCCTACTTTTTAAACCAAGTGTTTTACTCTATAATGAAACAATCATTAAAGAGCATAAGTCAAGCATATTATAAAACGGAACCATAGTATAGCAATCAAATCGAGTTGTTATTCACAAAATCCCACGCCAAGTGTCATTGCTTGTGAGTTGGATCAAGTAGAAAGACTTGACTCGAGCATATAATGAAACAAGTGCCAATGGCAAGATAGTTTATTCTAGGAGGATACTCTATAGTATACCTACTTATATGTAATAAGTGCCATTAGCAGGGTAGTTTGGGTAGATTTTTTGCATAATCTAACTTGGTAACATAGCTACTCCTCTTGCAATAATATATTTCCTCTAATAGTCACTCCTATAAAGCCTAACTTATGCGAGTACATTTTTTAATAGGAACTACCAAACATTAAACACACTTGATAGTACTTAGGTGATTCAATCGAACTAAAACTTCAGCATTAATATCATTTGTCGTGAGATAAGAGGTATTAATGATGTTAAAATAACACAACCAAAAACTATATTTGAAAAGAGAAATGTCCTTAATTACTTATTATTTATGAGCATATTAGCCATTTCATACTATACTTCCTTTTATCTTTTTAATGATTAAAATTTCTTTCATTTTCCTTCGGTTATTATCTTAATATATTAGAAGGAATCAAATTTTTTCAAAATTCTTTTCTTATTCTCTATATATTCTTTCTTTCCTCGCACCAAATAAGGTGTTATGGTAAAGGAGAAAAAGGATTAGAGGGAGGATATACGCAAAATGTTAGTTCAACGGGCCGACAAACAAGCAGGAAAACTGTAACATGAGTCCAGTCGATCATCTATCCTGTCAATTAAAACAAATGGGCAAATCAAAGGTCATATGTGCTTGAAAGTTGGCGCACGTGGAACATGCAACACAAAAATTTTATCACACAGAAGAACAATAATAATCAGTGCACTTTGTGTATAAAAACATAGGACTACTAGGAAACTTAGCAGTGCAGTACTCCTACCCTTTCCGCCAAGGTTACCTTGTACGTAATTAAAAGTATAGTATCATTTTAGGTTTAAAAACTCGACATTTTAATTAAAATCATTCTTACTATTCTCGATCTCGCGTACATATATTTTCTCCTCATGAACTTCCATCTATCCACTTCATCTACAACGCTAGCTTTGGATTTCTTTTCAACATATATTTTAAACGTCGATTTATAGATGCCTCATTCCAGTTTCATACATTTTGAGTACAAAACCATGGCAAGTCCAGAAAGTAGCATTCATTTTTCTCTCGAAATGCATAACACTCAGTCCCATAATAAATAGTGTAGGAAAATAAAAACTTCTGTTTTAACTTTCCATTCAAGTCAGAGTCGATAATCTCATGTCAAATTTAATTAAAACAATGTCACAATTTATACTTTAACTTTACTACTTTTATAATTATACATTTGAAATTTCAATTTATCTAATTATACATATCAAATTTAATTGAAACAATATTACAATTTACACCTTTTAACTTTACTACTTTTTATAATTATATATTTAAATTTTTAACTTATCTAATTATATATCTAATAAAAAATTTAATTGTTCGGCCCAATAGCCGAACTAACATCTTAGAGAAATAATTTCTTTTACGTCCTTCTGTACACAGCAAAGGAAAGAGCATGCAACGTTTCAATCATGAAAACATCATGAAATTGTCTGCATCGCCAGTATCATAATTAAAAAGCAACTGCAGGTTTTTTTTTTTATGCACATCGTGAGGCAGTGTACAAAAAGAGTTGCACGAGGAGATCTATCTCACAGTAAAAGAGCATATGAAAGAGCACCACACCTGGATGACAAAAACAACATGCACAATTGCCTGCACCACCTCTTTTTTTTTCCTTTCCCCCCTTCCTTTTTCTAGAGGAAACAAAAAATGCAAAGCAATTACAAGTTTATGCAAATCATGGGACATCGCTACATATCCCCAAGAAGAAACTAAAGGAAACTCTCTCTTTCACTCTGTAAAGGTGGGCGAGGAGGAACCATTGCCAAGGGTTAAAAGAGCTTAATCACCTAGTGGACTAAGCGGCTGCCGCATGCTTAGCTCTGCTTTTAGCATCGGGTAGAGTGATAGATCAGGAGATGAACCCAAAATTTTCTGAACACAGAAAAGATCATTTTAGCCCAATGATTGATTCACACAGTAAAGTTGTATAAATAAGCATGAGATAAAATATCTAATATCACGATTTTATCAGATTCCTCCATTCAATAATAACCAGATATAATTATAGAACACCTCGAAATATCTAACCATGTAAAGCCAACATCGATCTCAATATAGAAAAAGTTTCGACCAGAATCTACATTGACTTAGAGTCCGTATAAGAACATAAAACAAACACGGTACAGTCTACCTACTTAAAACTCCCTAACTAAAAAGGGAAAAATAAATCGTTAACACCACTTTATCCCTCTGTGATGCCACTTCATCTCATTGTTGTATTTTGAGAGAAAAGCTTAGTAAGATAATTTATCAACCTTCACTCTTTTCAACTTTATTGTTTTGATCTTTTGGTACTGCTTCCAGGAATATTTGCCAAAAAGATAGAGACGAAATGCTAGTTGGATGAGGTAAGTCATCTAAAAAAGTTGAGGCATATGGTACAGGTAAACATCTATCCCTGCTAAATAAACAATGTACCAGGTAGAAGGTACAAAAAGAAAATTAATTAACTAATGAACTCCATCCGTGTGTCATAACTGATATAAGCATAACATAGTGCTGCATGAAAATAGCAAAAAAGCATCACCCAAAGAATTACGTAAAGTAAGTCCTATAGAAGCAATTCAGGGGGGATCCAAGGATTAGCATTTAACGATACTACCAACACAAGACTGCATGACTAGATAGCTTAACAGTGCCTAGATGCTCAAATCATAAAGGAGAAAATTGCCTTTGCATGCACGTTCATACATATATAAGAAGAATGCAGCTTGTCTTACCGGAGAACAAACACTCAAAAGAGAATGACAGGGCTTCTAATACCTACACACCAATTTTCAATTGGAAAAGAATAAAAGAAGAAATCACTAAATTCTGCTGCAAGATGTGAAATTATAGTAAGAGACTTACCAGCACAGCATGATGTGCATCTTGCAAGATATTCCCATCTATTTCTAGTCTAGCAATGGGAAACTCTGGAAGATGACCTGACTGTTTCTTACCAAGCAGGTCGCCAGGGCCACGCAAGATAAGGTCCATATTTGCTAAATGGAATCCATCCGTTGTGTTTTCCAGCACTTTTAGCCGGGTCAAGCTACTAGAAGTAGATGCTAACAAGATACATTTAGACTTTCTTACGCCACGGCCAACCCGTCCCCTGAGTTGGTGTAACTGAGCCATTCCAAATCGCTCAGCATTCATTACCACCATCATAGATGCATCTGGGATGTCCACTCCAATCTCAATAACTTGAGTAGAAAGCAGTATTTGAGTTTCTCCAGACCTGAATTGTTTGAGGGCTTCATCCTTTTCATTGCTTTTCATTTTCCCATGTAGTAGACCACAGTTGTAACCTTGAAATCTCTGAGAAATGGCTCCAAGTTCAGCAGCAGCAGCATGAAGCTGTGGCAGCTGCTCTGATTGCTCAATGACTGGATAAACAAGGTATACTTTTCCTCCACTTTCTAACTCTTCAATCATCATCTGTTGAAAGGTAAAAGGGAAATTTGACAACCATCCTCGTCAAAGATCACATGATAGCAAAGGATCTATCCTACAGAGAATCTTGAACTATCAGGTATCAGTGCATATGACCAAGATTTGCACATTGGGCAGGAATAAATGCTCCTTTATTTCAGAATTTAGGCATCCATGTGCCTTAATCAAAATAAAATTTTCACACAACACTTGCAAAGCCCAAGTGACAGGGATAATGCTTTACAAGTTTATGTTGCACAAATAGAACTTACAACATGTCCTAACTGCCACCTAAAGATGAAATATCTTAGAGCCTAGCAGTGGACTTATTCAAATTACTAAATAGGTATCTGCATTATTAACACACTCAGGAAACTTCCTGTTGATTGATTTGAAGGATATTTTTGCAGAGCAACAAAAGCAATCTGGATGTACCTTGATGTAATTATCTCAGAGGCATGTCGACAAATCTCACGAGAAAAACAAATTATCAACTCTGTAGGACAGAAAAAAGCAAAAGGATCACCTTATGCATGTCTTCCAATCCACGATCATTTCCTTCAATAATGTATGTTTCTACTGGGATCCTTCCTGGAGGCAAGTCACTTATCTGTCACCAAGAATTATATCAATATTAGTAGCCAACGGAAAGACCACAGCTATCTACTATGGCATGTCATTGGGATCATTAGCCAGCACAGCTATTCTCAAGGTATCATATTGATTGATGGGAAGCACCCACATCCAGATTCACCGTGGTTTGCAACACTGAGGAGGTGATTGGTGAAAAAGCAGTAACTAAACCCATGAGAAATGCTAAATGAATTAAGAAATATATGGAGTACATAAAGGAACAGATATAATGCAAAGCAAAAGAGTAGCCTGTGGTTTATCGCAAATCTCTCTTGTTATGATCCTTGTATTGCAGGTTAAGCTTCAAAATACTGTTTACCAACCCAAAACCAGAAGAGAAACTGAGATTCTCAAATGAGAAATCCTCTTATATAGGGAACAGGAAAAATCTGGAAAGCTACTGGCTTTAGTGCAATGGATAACTAACCAAAAGAGAAGAGTGAAGATCAGAAAAAGTTTCAAGTAAAAAATGTGGGCGAGAACATTTGTATAAAAACATGGAGGAACTTAAAGAAGGAATTTTGATACAACTGCTCAAACAAACAGAAAGATGAAGACTGAAAGCAAATGCTTTGCATTTTCAAATCTGAAGCCTGGAGATAACAATTAGCTTGAAAGAACAAATCAAAATCAAGGGAACTGAAAGCTTCCCACAAGTCAGATAAGTTTAAGAGTCCAAAACCAGGCAGGTTTGGTAATGCTCCTTAAAGCATGCTTCAAGATTGTAAAGATTTCTAGAGAACGTTCTAAAAGTTCTATTAGATTTTAAAAAATTTCCAAAGTTAATGTACTCAATTTGCATTTTCATATATACTAAGTTGATTGCAATTTTTTGTAGGAAAGTCTAGTAATAATGGCTCATATGAAGACATCTACTATAATATATATAATTTCAAAAGCTTTTACTTTACAAATTCTACCTCTTAATCCGTTACATTTGTTTGTAGTGTCAGTATCATTTTCCATTATCTTTCATCCATTACATTTTTCATTTACCATATTTATACATTCATAAATAAATATCAAAATAATATTTAATCTCCCATCAAGTGATATTAAAAGGTAATTCCTTGTCAAATTATTCCATTTGTTAATTAGCTTTGCCAAAAAATCAATCCTTTCACATTCCAGATTCTCTCTAAATAGCATATGAGAAAAGATAGAAATTTCATATCCATCATACTTCTTGTTAATTGTTTCTATTTCAAGTTTTTTCCTATAACCAAACTCATGCACTTACCAAGATATTATGTTTTTTAATTTCCTAATATATTCCTAATCATTATCCAACCATCAGTTCGATGCATATAAAGTCTATTTAATTATCATCACACAATACAAAACATTGACGGTGTCCATATTTGATTTACCATGAAGAAATCATATTCTGTTTTGCAGATATGGTTGATTATACTGTACACTTATTACATGATGCAACCACTGTTAGTTGTGATCTCATAAAGTAGAACCAAGTTTTCAAAATTTATTTTTTCTTTATTTTTTTGTCAATTGTGGATGTAGATCATGCCAAGACAAAAGACATTGTTCATTTTGGTACAAGTATCAATCACAAGAACTAACATTTTTTTCTTTAAGTATAAATACAAAGATATAATTTTGTAGTTTACATCCTTTCATATTAATTTATATTTTGTTATAGAGTCGTCTTTATTATCCATGCATTGCATAGACTCTTAACTAACTATATTTGAATAATCAAAAGATCCCTTTTATAGCAGGTGATTATCTCATTTGGCAAGGAAGGAACAAAAGGAGAGTGGAATATTATGACCATATTGTTGTATACTAGATCAATAGTAAGACAAGTATGTTATCCTATGTATTGGCCATGTTCTTGCTTCCAATTTTGTTGTGAGATTTTGTGTCGAGTAGAAACATGTGTTATTGAAGGATCTAGTCCACTATGATCTAATGAAGCACATAAAGATATATAGGCATTTTATTAAGTCAAAAAATAAAGAGGGTGATATTAGTCTAAATCACATCCCTTTAAGACCTCAAGAAGCCAATGTTCACATAAAGACGGTCAAAAACACCACATTCGCATCAATGTTGAGTAAACTAGGAATGATGAATATCTATTTTTTAACTTGAGAAGGAACATTGGAAGTATAGTGGTTGATCAAGGAACCCTTGGCAATTGACTAAGGTACCCAAGGCGATGGACCAACCCTAGCCATTGGAATTTGCTTCAACTAGTTATTTTGCTAGGTGTTTAAACCTATATTTACTTTCTTTCTATTTTCATAGGATTTAGCAAAATTGTTACCTATCCTAATCTATAAAATTCTTTCATTCAATCCACCTTTCAAAGAAGAATAAATGTATTCCAAATTTATGGTTTTATAGACTCGAACTGGGAAATTGATCACAGTCATGTCGAAATAAGATTCCATGTCCTCTGCAATATCAAGCCAAGTTCACTAAATATGGCTGCTATGAAACTCTACCACAATGTATAAAGGATGTTGAAGTATCTGCAGATCCTTGAAAAATCACACTGAGTTTGGGGTCCCTTCGAAGGACCTTTGTTCAAAGAAATAAGGAGGTCTCTTTCGAAGCAATTGTAGCCGCTTCTATCGCTAGAAGTCCAACATCCAAAGTTTGCAAAGGTAAGCTCAGGAAGAAGAAGGGTCCTTCTCCTGCACCCTTTAGTGGTTCTCCTAGTGACAAAGGTGAAGTGGTTTTTGGTGTTAGAGGAAATAAAACCAGGGGCTTCCCAATTCCAAGAAAAGTACAAGTAATGTGACTTCTATGGACAAGTTGCTTTTACTTCTAACAATGGAGTAAAAGTTTCTGACAAAATAGTTAGAGGTCAAATCCTAACCTCCTTTCCTAATATTGGCATAGAACCCAATGAGAAAAGGCAAGAAGCTAAGATTATCACTTTAGATTATAGTCAAAGCTCTAGCTCTGACTCTACTATTAGGGCCATGACTAAAGTTATTGATGAGATTGAGAACTCAATAGCCCGAAGCCAGAAAGTGTCTGACACTATTGCAACCTCTCCAAAACCACTTTTATTTGTCTAAGCGGTTTCTCAAACATCCCTTCACCTACTTTTGGTTTAGTTGATGTGTCACTGGACTTCTACCCTCCCTCCAAACAAGGTGAACTCATTTATGTGGAGCCCCCTCACTCAGTCTCTCATTTTGGAGAAAAACTTTAGAAAAACATTGTTATGGGTTATTTCCTAGATTAGGGTCTTTCCTTCTTGTCCATCCAAAAACTGGCAACTAACTTATAGAAGGATGATGGTTTGATAGAATTGTTAGTAAATGGACATAGTTTCTTCTTTTTCAAGTTCAAGGAAGAATCCACTTTGCCTAAAATCTTAAGCTAGCCTTGGTTGTTCATCTCTATTACATTTGTCTTGATTTTTGTCACTAATCAACCAATAATCTAGGTTGAACCGATGTCTCTTTTGTGCTAAATCAGAGAAGAATCACAATCATCTCTTTACTTAATGTCAATTTACGAGAACAATATGGGAGGTCCTCCATCATTCCCGCATTCCAACTTCTTCGAGTAGCCTCTCATCCAATGCCATGTCAACCTTTGTGGAAAGTTTTAAATCAATTGGCCCTGCTAAGTACAAGATAACCCCAACCGTTGTGGTCCATCATGTTTGGAAAGGAAGGAATTCAAGGCATTTGGGGGTTCAACCGTTTGATGCCGGCACGTTAGCTAGGATTATTTCATCTTATTTTGATGTATAAATTGAGAGCTATAGTGATGACCAAAGTTCATCATCCACAACTCTATTATTTTTTTGTAATTGTGGATTGCTAACTTGGTCTTTTACTTTGTACATCTTGGCATCTTTTCTTTATATATATACAAGTCTCAACTAATCCAAAAATTTATGCTTTTATAACAATATCAATGTTTAGGAATTCAACAGATGTCATGAGCACAGAAGCAAGCCTCCATAGTGAGGCATGCAAAGGTAACTAGTAGCCAAGTACCTTAAAGGAAATACATGGCATTTTTTACAGTTTCATTTTAATGTCCACATGAGACCTGCCAATGCCACTTAATATTTGCCACTATGTGCCAGACAGCAATTTTGGATCTTAAATATCAACCTCTTTCCTTATCAATCAGAATCATAAATTACACCAATGACATTAAGATAAGCAAGTAATATACTTACATGAGTTAGAGACATATCTCCATATAGTGCCAATGCAAGTGTCCTTGGGATAGGAGTTGCCGACATGGCAAGAACATGAGGGGCCATATGCTCATCACTTTTCAATGAACTATCTGGCTGAATTGTACCAACTTTTGAGCTCATTGATGTATAGTATAACTGCAGAAAATGGTGCATTCTGAAGCCTTCATCTTACGTGAGAAAATATCAAGCAAGATATACACACAAACATACGTACGTACGTACGTACATATATATAAACCCTAGCCAGATGCTCAAAACAAAGCACTACTGCTTGATGTGCCACTAAAGTTCATCTAGCAGTCCAAAAAGAGAAGCAGTCAAACTTATGTCTATATATCTGATATGTTCACATATAAAATTAATTTACTTTGAGTAAGAATCTTCTTATAGGTCTGTGGATTTTCTGCTGGAAACTTCGGTCTAAAAACCGGACAGAGATTTCAAGAAAAAGAACCAAAGAAGTTACTAGGAGCAAGCAGATTTTCGTATGCAAACTTCACTCATCAATCAGAGTAAAGATCGTGCAAGAGAAAGAGCCAAAAAAGCTGCTATGAGGAAAGCACCATGCCTAACATGCTACTAAATTCCTTTGACAGTTTAAAAGGTAAAACAGCCAAAGTTAGACTCATATTCTATACATTCTCAGAAATGATGGCTAATATGCTGTTACTCAAGATGATGGCTATGCAGATATTCAATGTGAAACTTGAGATAACAGCCAGAGAAAATTGTATTCTTCTAAAAACAATCCTGTACTACATTTTTGTTATGAAAAGGCAGACAGTGACTATTGAAGTGGTTCAAACTAACTACATGTTATTTTAAAGGAATAATTGATGGAAAGGAACCATTTCTCGAAGGAGTAATGGTGCCATGTGATTGCTGCAATGCAGCAGTCAAAACCCTTTTTGCAATGCCAAATACCACAATCTTATATGGTTACATAGTAATTTCACCGCAAGTATTTGGGTATTTGTAGAGTGTATCACGTAACATATTGGTAACTCATGTTTTGAAGTTTTTGCAAACAGGTGACTTAGGTTTTCTTTTTTGACAAACACATGACCCATATTTTATCATTATTTGTTAATTTTAAGTAGGGACAAGTGTGAACTTTTGATTGATCCGTAATCATAAATAAATTAATAAATATTGTTACACCAATTAGTTAAATAATATAATTAAAAACTATCAAAAAATGCAAAAAAAAAAAAACGAAAAGGAAAAGGAAAACAAAACCAGAAAAAAAATCAGTGCACTCCTACCCACCAATGGTGTAAGCAGACACCCATCATCACGTGGTGAGCAACCACCACCACCCAAGAAGGTTAAAAAAAAAAAAGAGAAAGTGGAAATACATTAAAAACCTAACGGGTAGCATATTGGGTCATATGACCCAACGATTTTTCAACGTGTTTTTCTTTTTCTTTTTTCTTTTTGAAATTTGAAGTGTTAAGCAAACACCCACTGCCATAGGGGGTATACAACCCCTCTAGATCTAGAGTGGTGGATAGTTGCCCACCATCCATAGTTAGGCCACATGACCCACTTACAATAGTAGGTCACAACCTGCTAAATTATTTAGCTATTGACAATCACCCCTTAACCCTTGGGCGACAAGCAATGGCTTAGGTGGTATCATGTTTTTTATTTTCATTTCATTGTTTCTTATTCTATGCAATTTTTTTATTCATATAAATTATTTAATAATATTATATTATCAAAGTAGACCAATTGGAAGCTAACATGATTCCTTGATTAAAATTGATACTTAGTTTTAATACACAAGTAGCCTTGGTAGAAACCCCATAACGTCATATTTATGTAATTTTCCTTTACACATTCGGTAATTTTTATCATTTCATCTACTTAGTTTCTTTTCAGAAAGTCAGCTATTGAGTGAATATCTTTCAAAAAACATCGTTGTGTGAGCCTGTTGTTGCACATTAAGAACAAATTTTGGCATGTAATATGTTGACCAGTCAAAGTTATTGACACTGATAAGTAAAACTATAAAAGATTTTATAACCATATCGGATCACTGCTTACATCTTAACTCAAGGATGAGAAATGACCAATATTCTTTCTTTGTTAAATTTGATACCACAACCAGTGCATCTAGAACTTAATCTAGTAGATATAGGTGTAGAATTTTTTCTTTAAAGCCTCAGCTGTGGGCAAAAATATTGATTTATTAACATGGAAATGATCAAATTATTTAATTCCTGAAACATCAATTATGCCAAGACTTAAAATTAGCTCAGAAAAATTAATGATACAAAATCAAATTAATTAAATAATTTTCTATCCTTTGATTACTGAAAAAATTGATGATGCAAAAATTTCAACTTATTTCGCCTCGTTTTGATATAATGGTGCATTGGATAATTTAATTAATTAATTTGAAAACTGAAGCCAACTCATATAGATGAGGTTTTATTTATCTTTCAATAACCTTTACGTTTCATTCTAGATTGGAAGGAGAGTCATGTATAACCTGATTCAGTGTACAACCCTAAGTTTCATACAAAAATAATTCGATTACTTTCACTTGGAGAATGACAAGTTGTCATCAATTGTTTATTTCTCCCCCTTCCACCTTTCCCCAAGTCAGCCCATTCTCTGTCAAGACACATACTCTCCTTTACCAATCATGTTGCCAAACTACAAATCAGGAAATCGTAAAATAAACTAAAATAAGCAGGCCCTTTGAACACAGACAGAAACTTGCTACCTCAAACTAGGGCAGCAAAAGTTTCTCAAAGGTTCCAAAAGAAGGGGCAGAGATTTTAGCGTGACAATACAAAAATTTTTCAATAAATACCATTATAGAAAATTAAAAAAGGCTAAAGTTTGATTAAATGATAAAATTGATAAAAATGAAACAGGGAAGTTGAAGATTCAAAGAAGGGAAAAGAATGCTTACACAAATAATAATAATAATATGAAAAATTGCAGGCCCTTATAGCTTCACCTGTCTGGTTATCAAGTGGGAACTGCCCTTAAGGCAAAGAACGAACATTGAAAGTATTAATAAGTAATAAAAGACTTGAAGAAAATTCAAAGGGCTGGATAACCCTGATGATGCCATTGGAAATTAACAGCAAATATCATCTCTCAAAGGCATCAGGATTATGCAATCAACATCCACAAGGCCTACATGGTAAAATCTTATGACTAATTTCAAGATCACTTGTGAAAAAATGCCATCATATCCAAATTTAGAGGTACTAATAATTAATTCTCTATTAATTTTTCACATACTTAATGACACCACAAGGATGGTGGTAAAATTCAACGAATAGTGCATATCAGCAAATCTAGCACTCATAGTTGTTAATATTAATCCTTTTCTTAATGTTCTAAATGAAAAAGTGGGATAGATTGGTGCCTCATAATATAGCAGGTTATACAGGAATTTTTATTTATACTTCTACTAGTAAGGCACGGGCCACAGTGCAGGAATACTTAGATAACAAAAGGTGCTGTATCATCAAGGTTCATTCTGTATTATGATAAAATAAGATTGTTACATCTAGCTCAAGCATAAATTCCCATGTGCTTGCATGTGTATTTGCACCAGAAGATGAAGAAAAATAAAATGTTGTGTCTAGAGTGTATATAAGTGCAGAGTTTCAGGATTGCTTGGAACAACACGAATATCCCAGACCATTCTTTTATTTTGTGGCAGGCAATACAAGATAGATTGCTCACCCAAGAAAAGCTTATGATTTGGGGAATCATTGAAAGGAATTGCTGTTACCTGTGCAATAGGGAAGAGCAGAATCACATGCACTTATTTGCTAAATGTGAATATGCCAGGACTCTTTGGCTGGAGATACATCGAAGATGCATGATTCCACTTTTTGAGGTTGCTGCAGCACAAACAATGAAGGATCTTGTCGTGTCTTTTGGAAGATTTTCAGATTTTTGTCAAAGGAAAATCCCATCAGTTTTTGTTTATTTTATTTGGAAAGAGAGGGGAATTGTAAGAGTGGGCGGTCTCCCCTCTCCACCTCTGACACTAGCTAGGAAAATTTTGTATTATATAGATTCTCAGCCTAGTTAGCTATAAATGCCTTTTGTAAAGATAATCTCTGAGTCAGCTAAGCTTCGATCCATCAAACCCTTTTGTTTCTTGGTTGATGGATCAAATGGTTAGATGCTTTTGTACATTCCCTCTTTTTTCATTATTATATGAAAAGAAATATACCGACATTACCCAAAAAATAAGTTCAGAGTTTCATTTTGAGTTTATATTGTAATGTCTTGTGCTGTAAGTGTCAGTAGGATCAGAAATATACTAGTCAGATTGGTTTGTGTACAGTAGGGTCAGAAATATACTCATCAGTTATCTATATTCTAGATAGTAATAGTGTAGTTAAGCTTATGTGTGAAAAATAGAGCGAAAGTAGGACCAGCAGTTGGTGCAAGTGCCCTTGCAAATTTTGTTGATACTTAGTTCGATTTTATAGGTTTCTTGGTGTGCTCTTTTTGTATATTTCTTGTGTACATTAAGGAATGAAATATATCTCACATTACCCACAAAAAAAAAAAAAAAAAAAGTTCCCTTGCAATGCAGGATATTGGAAGAAAAGTGGAATGAAGGGGAGATCCTTGAATTCTGTCTTTAATTGAGCCCCAAAAAAGGAGACCTTTGGGTTCTTTCTATTACAAGCCTGAAAATTAATTCTAAATCAATCCCTAATATAGATGCACTGTTATTTCCTAACTTTTGAAGCATCAAGATTGCACATGAAACCAAAGATAAGAATACAAATACATACCATTTAACACATTATCACAACTCAAATATAGGATAATTTTTACCTTGCTATTGAATTTCCCTCTCTGAATCACACCAAATCGATGCTGTTCATCTACTACAGCAATTCGAAGGGCTGCAAATTCTACACTTTCAGCAATTAAGCTGTGAGTTCCGATAACCATTGAGATATCTCCATCTTGAAGACCCTGCGGTGAATACAACAGACTATAATGAAATGAAAAGGAACACAGTAAAAAATAGAAGAAGAAGAAGGAAGAGGAGAAAGAACATATGCCTTCCGAATGATCCGCGACTGTTTTGTTGGGGTTGAGCCTGTAAGTAAAGAAACTGAAGGTCTGCAGTCAGCATCTATATTTTCAAGCAAATTAAGCAAACGTTCATAATGCTGAATTGCAAGCAATTCAGTTGGAACCATGAATGCTGCCTGCAGAAAAAATCTTTGAAACTTATTCCATAGTATCCACAAATGAAGAATAGAGAGCATCCAAAGGGTAATTGATAAACATCAGAAATAAATGCAGAGAGTAAACAAGAAAGAAACAAAATTTTGAAGCTGCAATTAAATTGTATTGAAAAACAAAGGGATCACAAACCTGATAACCATAGCCAATGACCTCCATGCAGGCCAAAAACGCTACCACAGTTTTCCCACATCCAACATCCCCCTGAGAGCAAATCCATACCATATGAGAAATATCCACCAAGAAACTTCATTCTTTACATCTAAGATTCAGATTTCCATAGCTAGTTCCTACTCAATCTTCACCAAGTTGAGTGACAACCACAAAGATTATGTCGTATTTAAAGAATAGACGAAAGTAAACACAAAAACTTGCTTTCATTTATAAGCTCAAGGCTAAAGGCAAGATGTTTTCAGGTTAAACTATTTATTTCTGTTTAGTTAAACATTGAAGTATATTTCGCACATGGGGCTGCACCCAATGGTATTATACTGGAAACTTTTGCTTCGTTTTGCTAGATGAACTATGAAATAAGTGAAAAACTGTTTATTGCATGATTTTTACTCATGGGAAATTACCCCAAAGGGAAAGTATAATTACAAAAAAAATAATTATTTGACCCTAGATTGGCACCAAGGACTAAGTAGGTGGTAAGAATAGCTCACTTCAAACATACATTCACTTCAACCTTCATGCCTTCTTATTTTTAGTTATATTTCTTAGGCTTTTAACTTTTTGTAAATTTTGTGCAGCTCTATTCTGCACAATTATTGCTTTATCTCTTTTCAATCTAAGTATATTCAATTGTAAATTATTTTATTGGAAAATTTTAACCTGAAAACAACTTAAAAAATTATTGAAATTATTTGGAAACAAGATAGACATGAAATCTTTTCTCAGTTTACAGAAAGGATTTTCAAGTTGTTGCGAAGGGGCAGGCAGTCAATGAAATGCAGCCCTGTCCAGTTCCTGATAAGGCTCCAAGAGTATCTCATCCTATTCAATATGTATATAAGCAGAAGAGTAAGGATACATAATAAGGGTAGAGGGGGTTAGTTACACGTATACATATTTTAGTTACTTTTGTTAATTAGATGGTAGATTCAGTGTATGAATACGAGGCGGTTACAGAGAAGAGGGGAGGATCATTTTTCAGACTCAAATTTGAGAAGCTGAGCATTAGCTCGCGGACTAGTTTCCCTCTAAAGCTCTAAGCTCAGGTAATATTCGGTTTTCATCTAGATCAGAAAATTGAATTGAAAACTCATAGATCAGTATTTGAAGAACTCGAAACTATCAATTTGACACTGTCTATGGATTTCACTATGACTCATTTGGAAGCGCATGTAGATTCTTTAGAAAAATCCCTAACTGATTTTATGGATGAATTTCATTCTTCACTCGCGGATTTGCAAGAGCAGCTGTCCAACAATTACACAACTCAATTATCTTCTCTCGATAAAGCTTTATCATCTATGCAACAAATGATCCACAAGGCTATTTCTACCCATCCTACCATTCATCCCGATTGCTTTGGTTCTTTGAATCAGTTTGCACCTAATTTGGAGCATACTCACCTTTCTAGTGGTGATCGCGTAGCTCGTCATCCACAACCTATTTCTCCTCACAGTGTGCCTCTAGATCCGTTCACAAGGTTAGAGGATGATCGTACTCTACTAGCTTCTCGCATTCCTTTTCTATTGTTCGATGGACAGGAGCCTTCCACATGGATTATGGCTATGGAGCAATATTTTCTAGTTCATGCAATACCAGATCTTCATAAAGTTCCTTTTGCCACTACCTGTATGCAAGGACAAGCTATTTTTTGGTTGCATATGCTTCAACGCCGAGCTCCTCGCCTTGATTGGCCATTAATGGTACGTAAATTACTTTTCCGTAATAGTTCTCCTTCGGCAATCAATCCTTATGTCAGTTTGTCTACTATTCGTCAAACTAGTTCTATTGCTCACTATATTAAGCAATTTGAAGCCCTAGCTTTACAAGCACCTGAATTAATAGAGCTTTAGTTGTTTGGCCATTTTCTTGGAGGATTGAAGGAGGAAATTTGTGTTCGAGTTCAAACGCTCAAGCCATTAACATTAGCAACTGCCATGTAACTCTCTATGAGCATTAAGCATGAATTTCAATGTAGCGCAGTAGTTAGTGCTTTCTATTCACCTGGTTCTGCTATTTTCGGTCAAAGCGAGTCTTTTCGACTTGGGCTAGCTTATGCTTGGTCTACACCTTCGCTTGTCTATAGTAATTCAACTTCCTTTGTTCCTCAATTTTTGCCCTCTCATCCTTCAGGTATGCCTTCTCAACCTTCCTTGTCTAGTTTCTCTTCTCCATGCATGGCTGAGTCTTCTTTTAGCTCATATAATAAAGTTGAAATATTGAATTCTAAGGGGAATCATAACTTTCGGTGTGGTAAAGGCCAATGACAATTGTTGTATGCTGAATTTTTGGATAAGAAAAATAAAGTCCTCTATTTTAAATGCAATCAACCATTTAACACTCAACAAAAATGTCCTAATAAGTCATTACGGCTTTTAGTTATGGAAGAAGATTATGATGGACATGAGGAGGATTGGGAGGATGTGGCTATGCCTCCAACAGCCGTAGCTTTGCAAAAACTAGATTTGACTTGTTCTCATCCTAATATTATTAAATCTTCCTTCGAGTTGAATATGTTACCTTTTTATAGATTGAATAGACCACATACTATGAAGTTCAGGGCATCATTAAACTCTATTCCTGTTGTTGTACTTGTTGATAGCGGAGCTAGTCACAACTTTACTTCCCATGATTTATTATCTCTTGCTACGTATTAGAACTTAGTGGTGTTGATGTAATTCTTGGTATTCAATGGCTACATACTTTAGGAGAAGTTAAAGTGGATTAAGGAGTTTTTAGATGAACTCTATGGAGTTTTTAGATGAACTCTATGAAGCTATGATATTTACTAAGATTGATCTAAAAGTGGGTTATCATCAAATTAGGGTGGCACCTGAGGATATTCATAAAACCACTTTTAAGACTCATTAAGGACATTATAAGTTTCTTGTTATGCCTTTTGGCTTCACGAACGCATTAGCCATTTTTCAGGTGATAATGAATGACTTATTTCGACCATATTATCATGCATTTGTATTTGTATTTTTTGATGATATATTGATCTATAGTGTTGATATGACTACTCATATTTCATACTTTAAGAGTTGTTTTTGAGTTATTGTGAAGTGCTCACTTTTCGGCCAACAAAAAGAAATGTTCCTTTGGTTAGCAATCTCTTTGAATATTTATAACATGTTATTTTGTTGAACAGCATAAGAATGGACCCTAATAAGGCAAAGATAGTGTTGCAATGGCCTACCCCTATTTCAGTAAAGAGTTTGCATGGATTCTTAGGTCTAACAGGTTACTACTACAAGTTTGTCAAGGACTATGGGAAAATAGCTCGTCCACTGACTCAATTATTAAAGAAAAAATGTTTTGTGTAGACTATAGAAGCTAAGGAGGCCTTTCGACAACTTAAAGGAGCTCTTATTCAAGCTCCTATCCTTGCTATGCCTGATTTTGATCGTCCATTTGTTGTAGAATGTGATGCTTCTGGTTGTAGATTAGGAGTAGTACTCCAGCAAGGTGGTCATCCAATCGCTTATTATAGTAAGGCTCTCTTGGATAAAACTTTGAATAAGTCAACCTATGAGAAAGAGCTCATGACTTTAGTGTTGTCAATCAATCATTGGTGCCCATATCTTCTCGAGCAGAAGTTTGTTGTGAAATCTGACCATAAGTCTTTGAAATATTTGTGCAACAACGGATCACCACTCCTACACAGCAAAATTGGTTATATAAGTTGCTGGGATTTTATTTTGAGGTTGAGTATCGCAGTGGGCTCGATAATAGAGCAGCTAATGCATTGTCTTGACAATTCAATGAGGTTATTGTTGTTGATACTGAATCTGATGCTTTATCCAATGTCAGTTTGTTGTCTTCTACTCCTGAGCTTAAGCGTGATGCTGAGTTAGGGTATATTTCTGGTCTAATTTGGACTGATTTGACCGAAATTCAAAAGGCAGTTGTCTGATCCTATCCTGTCCACTAAGGTTAATCTGTTGCAACAAGGACAGTCGGCTGGTGAAGGATTTAGGCTGGTCAATGATACTCTCTTCTATCATGATAGGTTGGTGTTACCAAAGAATTCTTCTTGGGTGATCTTATTTCTACATGAGTTTCATAGTTCTCCTGTTGGTGGACATGCTGGATTCTTGAAGACATATCGAAGGCTTGCTGCTAACTTGTATTGGGTAGGCCTTAAACGAGATGTGGGGCATTTTGTAGCCAATTGTGCCGTATGTCAGCACAATAAGTCCCTAACACTCTTACCTACTGGTCTCTTAAATCCATTACCTATACCTAAAGCAATTTAAGAAGACATTTCTATGGATTTTGTGGTGAGTCTTCCAAAATCTAGAGGCTTTAACACAATTTTGGTGGTTGTTGATTGACCTTCCAAATACAGACATTTTGTGTTGTTGAAACATCCTTATACTATTAAGACCATGGCTGATGTTTTTGTGAAAGAGGTGATACGCTTACATGGTATTCCCCATAACACAGCAAGTGATAGGGATCCCATTTTTGTTAGCTCTTTTTGGTGCCACTTGTTTAAAGCTCAAGGTACACGGTTACATTTCAGTACTTCATACCATCCGAAAACAGAGAGCCATACCGAAGTACTCAATAGGAGCTTGGAATGCTATTTGAGATGTTTTTGTAGTGAACAGCCTAGAAGAAGGTCATTTTGGCTTCTTTAGGCTGAGTTTTCTTTCAATACTTCTTATCACTCATCAGCCAAGTTTACCCCTTTTGAATTAGTATATGGCCAGTCGCCTCCATCCATTCCTTCCTTTGTGAGTAGTGAGATTGCGAGCCCTACTATTTTAACAGCTCTAAAAGACAGGAATGATATATTGCAACAGCTGCAAGCTAATCTTACAAAGGCTCAACTTAGCAATTGTGTGCAACCTAACAAGCACAGGAGGCATGTTGAGTTTAATGTGGGAGATTGGGTATTTTTGAGGATTCGACCTACTTTACAGCAACAATTGAACGCAAAAAAAATGTACTAAATTGTCTCCAAGATATTTTGGGCCTTATCAAATATTAGAGAGGGTGGGGAATGTTGCTTACAAACTTCAGCTACCTCCGGGTTATAAAGCACATCCGGTCTTTCATGTCTCCTTGTTGAAGAAATCATCTGGTGTTTTTTCAACTTCGGACGAGTTGCCTACTGATTTTCATGTAACGGAAGATGATTTTGACAACCACCAACATCCGCAACCTGTCAGCATCTTGGGATGGCATTTCTCAATCCAAGATGGTAAAGAAATTCCACAGGTGTTAGTGCATTGAGAGGGATAAGCCTCCACCGATGGAACTTGGGTTGATAAGGCTACTTTTGAACTTCAATTTCCCAACTTTGTCCTTGAGGACATGGAAAATTTTGTAGAGGGTGGCATTGATGAGACTCTAAGAGTATCTCATCCTATTCGATATGTATATAAGCAGAAGAGTAAGGATACATAATAAGGGTAGAGGGGGTTAGTTACACGTGTACATATTTTAGTTACTTTTGTTAGTTAGATGGTAGATTTAGTGTATAAATAGGAGGCGGTTAGAGAGGAGAGGGGAGGATCATTTTTTGGACCAACTTTTGAGAAGTTGAGCATTAGGTCACAGACTAGTTTCCCTCTAAAGCTCTAAGCTCAGGTAATATACGGTTTTCATCTAGATTAGAAAATTGAATTAAAAACTCTTAGATCAGTATTTGAAGAACCCAAACCTATAAGTTCCAAATGTAGTCCTTCCTCTGGCAGGAGGACAACATTTGAACAAGATTAGAAATGCTTTCCAGAAAAGGCTGGTAATACCCATTTCATTTGGGCCTAGACAATTCTCTCAGAATTAATCAACCAAAAAAATGGGTTTTGACAACTATGACCGTGTGCAGCAATGAAGATGAGGCTGCCAAATCACCAATGAAAAGAAAGATAGTTTGTAGTGCAATGGAGTTGGTGCTAGAATACCTACCCTACTATATGTAGATTTACTTGTTTAGATCTGCTCTACAGTATAGCCAAGTGCAACTTGTGTAATCTGATTAGACTTATCTGATCAGATAGTGCAGATGTATCTCTACTTCTTTTCCCTTATCCTAGATAGAAACACGTGCATGAAACAGTTTGTAACCTCTACATTCTTTAACAGTGAAAATTACTTCTTTTTCCTCACAGATGGTATTGACTAGTTAATGGTAGTCAGCCGAAAAAAATGGTTTCTGAGCTTGGCCACATAAGATGGCCCATGGAGTTGCATTGTGCAAAGGCAGTCATCAGTGAAAAATAATCACAAACTGGATGATACAGAAGCAAAGGTCATTTGCCATCTGAAGAAATTTAGAAAAACTCACCCTTACAATTTTAATTTTCAGACATGTATATTTATACACTTGATTCCAAAGGTCCAGCTATCATAAGATAGCCACACATCTTCTAAAACTAGGAAAAAAATAATAACACTAGATTTATCCAAAAAATAATAATAATACTATCCTCTAGATACATATCCTATCAATATAGTATCCTAAAATAAGAAATTACAATCAAAAGATACATATTCTATTAATTTAATATCCTAAAATAGAATATTACAATCGAAAGACAGCCTTTTTTTTTTTTTTCAATAGGAAAGCTCAGGTTTATTTACCAAAGCAAGCTAGTAAATAATGAGATCTTGATATGATGAACAATTAGTAGTGAAGACATGACCTTCCTACACCATCAAAGATAACCTATGTCATTTTCCAGATTTCAACTATGTATTCAGCTGGCTGAAAATAAATTTTCTTAAACTCGAACATCTTACAAGGTGCCAAGTAAAGGAGACCATTCCTGAGGTGACTAATGATTCTGCAAGCCAACCAATCAAAATGCTAGTCTATGAGAAAGAAATACATTTCTGTGTCAGACCCAACCCAAAACTTTCTCCAACTTACTTACAATCACTACCAAGGAGACGAGAAAAGTATGGAAACACTGCACTAAAAAAAAAAAACAAAAAAGAAAAAAAAAATCCACAGCTAGGCAACTGCAAGAATATTTCCCAAAGTACCAGGGTAAAACCATGTTATGACAAAAGCTTTTGCTTAAGAGGATGAGGAGCTAAATCTGCACATAAGCATGCTTTTCCAAAACACGTTTGGAAACACTTTATCAGTGAAATGGATTTCTATAACAAATTCTTTCTTAAACATCATACAAGGAGTCCAATCTCCAGTCACACTCCACTCTTGGTACTTGACTGAATCCTAAGAATGGAGCACTTCAAGTTCACTTCATCAAGTGGGTGGAAAACCCAGCAACCTTACTATTGCTGCTGCTTTAAGGGGACAATGGAAACCTCCTCGAAGATCATCTTGTCAGTGCGGAAAAAGCCATCTAAGTCTAGTATAAATTGGCAAGAGGACTTCTTCACTGTCTTGATGCGGATGGAAAACATCTTCAAGAATAAGATTGTAGTTAAAAAGCAATGAGAAGATGAAGTCTTTGGAAAATGTGATCTCAGTCAAAACGTTTTCTTAACACAAAGATTTTAATAAAACTTTGTTTCCAGGAAAGCTCCACAAAATTGTCCCTTGAAAACATGTTTTTGTGCCAGTACTTTGGGAATATTCCAAAAATTGCCAGCCTTAAAGAAATTCTTTCTTAAAGTATATCTTCATCATTTGGATTCTTTGAACGATCTTGTCTATGTGAAGTGACAGAAGATTAGAAGGCATATCTGAACCAACTCAGATGTGTACCTGAACTCAATATGGTGATAATGGAGGTGGTGTTGGAGGGGGGGGAAAAAAGAAACAGGCATTAGTTGGACGCAGCACCTGCAACAGTCTATTCATTGGAACAGGTCGCTTGAGATCCCATATTATCTCAGAAATGGCACTTAGCTGACCAGAAGTAAGGTTGAATGGAATAGCCTTTAGAAACTTCTGAGTGAGGCTACACCAATCTTCAACAAATGTAGAGCATAGTTCAGGCTTCCTGTACTTGTCTAGCAATACATCCTTCTCAATTTCTGTACCAAGACCTTCAAGCATCTGGAACAAGCGCCCCAGCTGTCAAAATATGTAAGAACTTACATTTTAGAAGATTGGCATAGGGGGAAAACATTTCATGGGGGGAGTGCTAATGCCAAAGCATGAAAAAAATCCACAACCTGTCATGGGAAACTCCATAGAGGTGCAAGATATCGCTTCTATTTTGCTTACCTTTACCATAAGGACAAATGTAGGTAATATAAAAAACTTCTAGTACTACATTACTGGTGGATAGTCATATACATGACACCTATTACAATATCAAGAATCATTGGATCATCCTGCTGCACAAACTTCCAGTTGGAATTTAATGAGATGCAATCAATTCTTGACTTATTTTGTAATTTTACATGACTCAGCAGTTGAGTAACTATTTTAACTTTACTACAGATTCAAAAAACTTGGCAACATTTGAGGCAACTGTGTAGTTTGCCCAAAAGTTCATTGGAGCTTCTTACGTAAAATGGTACTTTGTTTGTCATCTTACATTTGACCATTCCCATTATCTTGAAGTTAAACTTGTAGGTGGTACATTATCTCCTTAAACGTTAGTAGCATTATTCCTTGTTTAGACCTCTAATTAGTTCTTTTCCAAGAATTCCTTCTTTTTTTTTTTTGGTAAGTAAAAAAAAATGGTACGTAAAAAACAAATCAGTAACATGAATGCAAATGTTATGCTTGTAGCTGCCCAAATATCAATCCACCAAGAATTCCTTCCTGTCAATCAGAAATTCATGTTAATTTTATGATTGCTAAGTGGATATCAAAACATCAATCCATTAATGTATATTCTAGAAAATTATGTCAACAATATAATCATTGTTTTATTTTGTTCTCAATATGTTAAAAGAGACCAGTCTGATGACCACAAAATCTTGTGATGCTCCAATACTAACATATAAAAGAACTTTAGGTAGATTTTAAGAGCTAGAGAATAGTAGGGAAGTTTAGCCACCCACAATAACTAGGTTAATATTGCTTTCCTTTTTCGGATAATTTGTCAGTTTATATCCCTCACCAAAAGTACCCTCACAATATTGTCTTACATCCTCTGAAGAGTCTAAAAGATTGCATATAGGCATAATATCCTCTACTAATCAATCAAAAACCATGGATTTGGAACTTGCTATTGAAGATGAGATGTGTGGTGAACTTGATTGTCCCTATACTGTTCACAGATCTAGAATAACCAATGTGAGTAGGAGATGAGTTGGATTTCAAGACAGTGGTGATGATTTGAAATAAGAGATGAATAGTACTTTGACCAGATGGAGAAAGCGTGGCACAAGAAGAAAAAACCAGGTAAGAGAAAGTGCCAGTCAAGAATTTGTCTGCCCAGCAATTCTATAGTATTCTTCAGCAATTCATTACAACAAGCAGTGGAAGTAAGAAAGGGGACACTATATCTATGCTGAGATTTCGGCTAAAAAGAAGAGAAACTATGCTTTGGTTGCAATCATCTCTTCCACCCACTTCATCAATTTCCAAATAAGATATTGAGAGTCACAGTTTTGGAAGAGGAACATGAGAAGAAGTAGACACTAAGGACAAGCAAGGAGATAAAGAGAAAGTAGGCTATGAGACAGCAATTGCATCAAGCATTCTAAGATGTCTTTAGATTTGTGTTTCTTTTGCCCTGAGGGTAAGGCAAAACTTTCATGGGGCAGCATAGGTACATGCTTAGTATAATGAGTTAAAAACAAAGTAGCAGTCTTTTAGTTTTTTAATAATGGTCCAATGGATTGTTGCCATGTGACAAATCACATAAAGGAATTGGGAGTATAAACAGTGAGTTAATTCAAGGGGTTTCTAGCATATTTTTCTCTATCTATTGGAGTTGTTGGAGCTGTAAGCTCTGTGTTTAAATGCATTTTGCTCTAGTCCCAGCCCTGATTTCCCAAATTAGGGTTTGTAATTATCTTTTCATCAATACAATCTATACTAGTGCTCTTTGGTTCATAACAATTATGCTCTTTTTGGATTCTATCAACACAATAATAACCAAGACAATTCCTATAAAGTGACAAGGCAACAGTGTTTTTCATTCCACACTTGTCATGCCCAGCTAACCATATCCTTCTCGCAGAATAGCATGTTCCAAATCAATTAAAAACAAAAATAATCCACCTTCATTAGAGAACGAAAGTATTTTGAAATTTGAACCAGCTTCTCATAACAGCAACAATAGCTAGTAGGTTGGGCTTTTATTGTTTCCTTGCCAGAAGGAAATGGCTAAACTTACTGATAAACTCAAGTTAAACTCCCTTCTAACCCGACTAGAATACCTACTCTGATTAACTCTTTTGGGACACTTAACAACATAACAATAGCAAATTTATTTCTGTGAAGCAACAAGACAGAGTAGATTTTCATCCCATATTCGTCATTGTTTCCAGCTAAGTAAATCCTTCTCCTAATTTAACACATTCCAACTCCATAGAATCTGAAAATACTCAGCCCTAAACGACACTCTCCTTCTTGCAATTGCAATCTAATATATGAATCAGCCTCTCACAACGGTAACAGCTGGAAACTTGAGGGTTTAACTGGTTGCTTACCAGAAGCAAATGGCTCCTCTATGTGGCAGTGGATTGTTACTCTTTTCAGAATTACTGGTTTTTGTACAAGCATCCTAGTGCTTTGGTAGTGTGAGGATAAAGCCCTTCAATTTCGTCGTTAATTGCTCAAGAAAGTCGCACAGGAAGCTAGTATTTGATATCTAAAGTAGTTGTATTTAGTCAGAGTACAGTATTTTCCAAATTAGAGTTAGTTTGTAGTAGTTATATTTGGTCTAAATGTACTATTTTGTAGAGGGTATACAGCTGCAGAGCTTCAAGCCTTCTCCATACCTTCTGTTATTATTTTATTGAGTTTCCTAAGTCAAATCTCTATGTTCTTACTAAAAGTACTGATTGAAAAAACAAGTCCTGTTTCAAATCTACTTTGTAGAAAGTTTGTTACAAGCTAATGGAGCATTGACTAGCAAAAGAAAAGGGAGAGCAAGATCCATGCAGCAACCAAATAAGGCAGTCAGCTTCAAGATAGAAGCCATAATATTTGTAACGAGAAGTACTCAAGAAATAGGTCAAAAGAAACAAACAAGATATATAGAATGAAACTACAATGCCCAGTTAAATGAAATTTGATAGCACCTGCAGGTAGAAGAATTCATCAAATATGAGCCTTTTACGGGATGAATCTGCTTCATATATACTTCTGGGTGCATGAATACTCATGTATGCCTGCAACTTATCAAGTGAATCAGTTACAAAACGGAAAAGTTGGCACCAAATATCATTATAGAGTCTGTTTGATGAAAACCCAGAAAGCATTATATATGTATATATATAGGACCATAGCATTGAATATCAAAAAGGGATTGATATGACAACATGGAAATTTAAACGAAGAACTCTCACTCCAATACCATGTTAGACTTGGATATGCTTTATTTTTTTATCAAAATATACTTGAACCATTTTATTTTACTCCAACAATGATATATTTCATACCTAATGTCTTCATCTCAAGCCAATAGATGCTAAAATAGAATCACAAACCAAACAAAATGAAATCTAGAATAAACCCCCAACCATACTAAATAAATATACAGAACTCCATAATACATTGTTATACTTCCTTTCGTGCAGCAACAACTTTAAGTGTTCAAACTAGATAGGAAAACCAAATATATATGCGAATAGAAACTAGCTCTCATCATTCGATGACAACTATACGAAAATCATACAACATTATTATATTCTATTATAAACCACGTTCACTGCAAAACCTTTATAAGATTGAGATTCGGATAATCATTCCAAAACAATTTTTGTCGGTCACTTGCATTCCCTTTCTATATGTAAATAGGCTCCTTTCCAGTTGGCGTAAAGAAAGAGGGAACAGTGAAGATTTAGAAAAATGCAAACCATAGCGTTAGTGGAATTAATTTTAAGGTCAGGACACTAGGATGATAGCCATGTATGGAGATTCTTGGACTGCCATGGCATACATTACTCAATCATACGCATTATCTCAAAAGCATGTAATAAACTAAAGCCATGCATCTATTAGGTGAGTCAAGCTTTCACATAAATTGGTTCCATATATCATCTAAGTGATAGGTGCCAATTAGATTCAGATCTCACAAACCTTAAATTTTCTGTTTTTTTCATTCATTAATTAGATTCAGATCTCACAAATCTTAAATTTTCCAATTTTTTTCATTTGTTCATCAAGATTGATTTGAGCAAACTATCAACCAGTACATCAAAAAAGAGTGTTTGAAGTATTCAAATTCTAGTCACAGTTTCATCACTCTAATTTCTTAGATGGTAGGCTGTGGCCTTTTCATCACTATCACCAATGACAAACGATACCTTATAACTTACAAAAGAAGAACCAATATGCCAACTAAATACATTTATACCTAAACTATTTTCTCTGCCTATAGTAGTACCAAGCACCACTTTATTACTTAAATTATCTTTTGCTTCTCTACCTCCTCTTAACCCCCCACATTCATCCAGTCAAGCCAACACAAACTTTCAGGAAGAACCTCATACTTGAACTACTCCCATGTCAATTCAGAAGTTCATGCAAAAATAGCTTCTGAAGATTACTAGGAGAAAACAAAGATGCATATTATAAAATCCCCACTTACATCATTAAGGCGTACCAGTCCAAACTCATCCGTGATATCTTTAGGAATAGGGTCAACATCAATATTCAAAGCTTGCAATGCTCTGTGAAAAGATAGTCATAACAGTAAGAAACTGTGGCAGATGGATCATTCACAATAAAAGATGAAGCTGCTAAAAATGGTAAAAATGAAGCGAAGCCAAAGGTACAGCTTGACTTGCCCGGCCCCAGCCATGTACCTTTTGTTTAAAATAAAGATAAGTCGCAAATAGACTCCTTTATATTTGCCTAATGTGCATTCATCCCCCTAATCTTTCAAAATGAGCATTTACACCCCTTGAAAAAGGTGCATCTAGTCCCTATCTTACAATTTCTCCTTCTCAAAAGATAAAAAAGAAATGACAATCAAAAGGGAAAAATAATTAAAAGAACGAAAATTAAATAGAAAAGGATAAACAAAAAAGGGAAGAAAAAAATCTAAATTTTAAAAATATATATTTGAAAATTATTGAGCTGAAGATCAAAAAACTAAAGACAATAGGTATTCTATCTATTTTAATTTTCACCTCTTCTTTTTTTTTTTTTTTTTTTTTTTGTTGTTGTTTTGGGGTTTTGTTGGGGTGGGGGGATGGGGTTGGGTGTTTATATCACTTAAACTTCAATATCGATTTTTTTTTTTTTTCATTATATCTCTTAAATAAGCACGAGGTGATTGTTTTAGACCATATAGGGCTTCATTAAAGCAACACCTTCCCTTCAATTTTCTTGCTAATAAAACCCAATGGAATCTTCATGTGTACCTCTTTTCTCACCTTGTCAGAAGGCATTTTTGACATCAAACTACTGCAAATCCCAATCAAGATTAGCTGCACAATGTAGAATAATCCCCATAGAATCCATCTTTGCAACTGGTGCAAATGTCTATCAGTAGTTTATCCCATAAGGGTAAGTAAACCCCTTTGTTATTAATTGAGTCTTAAGCCTTTCAATAGAATCATTTGCTCTACATTTTACTGAATACTTATTTACGTCTTACTGGTTTCTCGCACAACAGAAGATCAACAAGCTCCTAATTTCCATTTTGAGTTAAGGCTTTCATACAACCCATCATGGCTTGGTTCCACCACAGATCAGCAATGGCTTCTCTCCAACCCGATGGGATGGACACAGAATGCATTGACAACAAGAAAGCTCCAGAGGAGTAAGAGATGCACAAGACATAAACTTAGAAATGGGGTGTTGAGAATATGATATAACTCCTCTCCTAATAGCAATTGGAAGTTCAAGTTTATTAGAAGAATGAGTGGGATTACCCAAATCCACAAGAGCTGAGTCCAAGTTTGACAATAGGCTATGGAGAATGGTAGCAATAACTATATCCACCTTTTCCTTATGAGTGTATGTCTACAAAAATGGTTTGTTCAGTCCTAATCTTCGTAATGCTTTATCCTCTATCAACCTTATTGCACCATTTGTTCACCATCATTCATGCTGTTCCCCATCTCGTTCTAACATCATGCTCAACCTCATTGGTAATCTTACCTGTTGATGCAAACATAAGATAGACACCGAAGTTTCCTCTTCAACCTAATGGTTATGATTACTCATCTATTGAAGAGACAAGTTATCTGACAGAAATTTCTGCTCTGTTACTCTAAATATCCTGTAAAGACACGTTTGACAGCTTTATGGTCCAGTTTGTCACCACTTTTCTTATAAACAACAAAAACACCCAAAAACTTTTGGAAGAATGAAATGAAATAGTTGGCACTTCCTTGGATAATTTCTAAAGGACTCTGAAATTCAATGTCTTCAAAAGCATGTGATTAATAAGATATGCTGCAATGAGTACTGCATCTCTAAAGTAGGCTTTTGGAACATTCATTAGTGAATAGAATAAAGTTAGCAACCTCCAATAAGCTCCTATTTTTTTCAGGCACACCGTTTTGTCCAGCTAGGTTGACACAACTTGTTTAGTAAACAATATATGCGTGTGTGTGTGTATTTATAGTTACTGCACAGTGTTTTACTTTTAGCACCAAACTGAGTGCTAACCATTTTATGAAAGGATCAGAAAAGGACAATACTTCATTTTTTACATGCATTAGGTAGACCTAAGTCATCCAATTGCAACTATCAATGACAGTCACAAACAATCTATAACTATTTAGGAAAACAATAGCACTAGGATGCCAAACATCAGAATGAATTATCTTAAAAGGGATAGAGCTTTATTGTTGATAAGAGGATAACAATTCCTAGTATGCTTAGCCAGTTCACATGCATCACAAGTCAAAGAACCTTATCACATTGCAAATATAACTTAGGGTAAAGTTTCTCCAAAATAAAAATGAAGGATGCCCTAATCTCCTATGCCATTGAATGATTTGTTGATGATGAGTTAAAATCACCAATTAAAACTTGACCTTTTGTTGGAGCTCCATCAACTAGACAGTACAAGCCACCTTCTACTCTACCATAGCCAGCTGCATACCTATTCTCAATTCCTGAATGACACAATGAGATTAAGAATTTTCAATCTTTCAATTTAAGTCTTTCGAGAGCATATCGATACACAAAGGACTATGGGAAATAAGAGGAATATGTAATGTAGAAGTTAGTATAATAGAAGCTGCGCAACTGATAGAATGAATGCCAATGATTGGAGATAAAGACTGTCAACTTTCAAACTTTACAATGACATGAACAAGATGAATAAGTTACGAATTTCTCACAAAAAATGGTCATGTGAGCAAAATCCCATGAATCCAAGATCCAGGAGATATAATTATTCCCTTATAAAACTTAAGTGATGAAATTGTAATGTAATATGCCCAAGGTTGTTAAAGGTGAAAAGCACACTAAAGGTGTAATGCCTTAAAATAACCTAAGGCGAGAAGTGCAAAAAAAGCGCTCGCTTGAGTGAAGCGCAGCGTAAATATTAAAAATTATAAAAAATGTTTTGATTTACAAAACTATGAACATTAATATTCAAAAATCAACTACATTTCTATTAAACTACTAACAAAAATAAGTTAAACAAGTCAAATATAAAATAAGCACTATGTTATGTCAATTATTTTTCTGATCAATATTAAAATATTTTTTCATATTAAGCACAATATATGTAAAAGAATAAAGTTCAAAATTTTGAAAAAACTATTTTGGTTTTTAATGTTTTATTTTAACAATTTTTGTTTTACTTTTGAGAAAAAAAGAAAAGAAATAGAGGAAATTGGAATAAAAAAAGCACAACCTTTGGCATCACATATACGATAAAGATAAACTCCCAACTGACATTATATTATAAAATTTTTGTTTTAGTACATTTATTATCTTACTCTTCTGTTATTATTCAAATATGACAATTATATACCATAACGTAATTTTAAATTTTTCCTCTTTTTCTCCAAGCAAGCACCTTGACACTTTTGCGCATTGCACTTTAACAACCAAGGCGCACGCTTTAGTGAACGCGCTTCGCCTTGGCATCCACAAGGCGCATCCTTGCACTTCGCTTCAAAGTGCTTGCTTAAGCGCAAAAGCGCTCGCTTTTGACAACATTGAATATGCCTGAGTAAGCAAGATGGGAGGAAGTGGTGGGATTGGTTGCCACAGTAGATGATCCTCAAACCAAGATATATGGTGCTTAAGGATTCAAATTTCTTCATTGGATAGCCCACAATATGGATAGATTCTCTAGGAAGGCTAAAGCCGATCCCTTCAAATATGTGAGCTTAGGGACATCCCTCCAATCTTCTTACTACCTCAACTGTGTGTTGAAGGATCATGAAACTTCCAGCATGTGTCTCACTCAGCTTTCCAGTGTAGTCTTACTTTCTATTATTTTATTCTACTGATCCTGCAGTATCTGAGCAATATCAACCTTTTTAGTTTTGTATAAATTAACCCAATACCAACCTCTCCATGGAAATAAGATGCAACTACACTGTGTCCACTCTCTTCTTGCTATATATAGCTATGCAAAGATCAAAATGGTTTCACCCAAGCACTTGGACCGAGATTTGTTCAAATTCATCATACAGTCAAGCCAAGAAATCAAACACCAGTCCTTTCCAATGAACCAGTGAAGTACTGTTGCGTCTGTCATACGTATCGCTTGAAAATCCTGATAATAATCTACCTCCTGCTGTAGACCACTTAGCTTAGAAAAATATTGGGCTATTCTCATCTCACCTTGTTTGGTTCCATGGACCTTCTTCTGAGGCCATAGATCTAAGCATTATTACCAGATTGGGAATAGGTCTATGTTGTACCTTCCTCAATCTCATGAGTAGCATCTAGAAGGAAATATCCTTGAACAATATGTGCTTGCATTGAGTTGATTAACCAAGACACAACAAGGGAATTTTCTGATTCCCTTTTACTAAGGCTAGAATCCATAATCTCAAGTTTTGGCATGTGGCCATTTAATATAACTTTGAAGTACCCTAGCCTAGATGAACAGCGAGCACGAGTGGGACCACCCAAATAATTTGTCCCGTCCAATTTAATAGGGCAGATTGGAGAGAAGGTTTTTCATTAACAGGATTGGTCATCCTATTGTCTCCATGACCAATAATGGCATTTTGGTCAGCCTTGTAATGATTAGACATGTCAAGATTCTAGATGAAACCATAGAACCACTCAGAACACCATGACAGAACCACCACTCTGATAATTGTATGTCTATGCGAACGAAAAAATCAGGAGAATAAAGGCTGTAGGTTATCTTTCCTACTCCCAATGAACTGTATTTATAATATGCTTACAAGATAAATAAAGGAACTTCCCAAATCGTGAAGTAGCTACAAAAGGCCAAATAAAATTGCATCCTAATTCTAAGGTTATACATATCTATCAATTTGACTAGAAAGGAATGCATACACTTTTGAACATTTTCAAAAAATATTTTAGAGTGTTTGACTGAGAAATCTTTGCCTTGTTAGACTGAACCTTTTGATAGACCCTCCAAATTGCTTAAGAACAACATCAAGAAAGTGGATTCACTTGATAGATAAATTTCACTTTACATTTCTTAGTGTTCACCATTTGACACTTGCATACTCGTGTTTTCATTTTTGACAACTTTTTTTTTGGGTAATGTCAGATTTTATCTATGTCAAAAATTTGAGGAGTACAAAACTGGGTAAATCCCACCACATGAAACTGGATAGAACTTTCAAGATACCTAAGATATCAATTAAAATACCGAACAAAGAAAAAGGTGGCTCAATTGATATCCTAGTGAAAATACACAAGAACTATACTCCAACATAAAACCAACAAGGATCCTTCTAGTTAACACATCAATAGAAGATGAAGTGAGCCCAAGTCTTGTTTGATTGCTCATCCATGTTTAGTAACTAGACCACTCATTTTCTTCCAAGATGGACTTAAATAAAATGAAATAAGGAAAACAAAACAAGCCGATGCAACTCGATTAGCCTAGTGCAAATTCAATCAAATTAGTTTCAATCTAGTTAGCATAGTTCAAAGTAGTTAGCCTAGTTTAGCTAAAACCACTCCTATCAAATGTTTCAACTACCTTCTCTTACTTTGATATATAATTATTAAAATTATGATTCTACTCTTACAACACAACGAGTTTACAATTTTATAAAATTCTTTAAAGTTAATTTGTATATAAAATTATTTTCTTATAAAAACTTACGTTTTTAATCTATTTTACATGTCCAACTCAATGGAAACCTACATTTTTAATTAAATTTGCCGATTCTACATATATACATTGAATGGGCCAAAAATTAAAAATATATATATACATATATATAGCTAGGCTTCTACTATCCAATTGATTATTAAAATATTAAATTATCTTCTCTATCCTATTCCAATTTTTGTGTTCTCTTTCTCTCCCTTCTAATCCTTATTTGATATTCATAGCCTTCATTCGATTTCTAACTTCAGTGAAAAAATTTATAAGAAAAACCATATATTTAAGTTTATACAATTAATAATTAAAAATAAATTGAAACATTTAGTTTTCTTCAATTCATCACATTTTGCAAACAAAATAATGGAAAAAAATTAGTTTTAACTGTTTATCCTTCTTCCATGAATATTGAATTATACATTAAGAATTTTTTTATGAAAAAAGAATTTAATTTCTTTATTTCAATCATGTATTTCAAATTTTTTATAATTACTATAAGTATATTTATAATTTTTTTAAAGTTATTTTATATAAGTCGTAAAAATATTTCTATATTTTAATTTTATATTCCGATTCCATGGATTGTCTAGCGATTCTAAATAGAAACAACCTAGCTTCAATGTGTCTCCTCCCCATCCTTTGACCTTGGGACGATGTCTTCAATCTAATTACTCTCATCGTGCTTGATGAAATGAGGGCATTCTACCAAATAAAACTTGGAAACTATTGAATTACCTATAAGGGAAAAGGCAATAGGGAGTAAATGGAATTTTAGTATAAACACCGATCAAATGGAAGTGTCAAACCATCAACTTATTGTCAAGAATGCAATCTTAAATAGGGATTTAGAAGAAGAAACCCACATGAGAATTCCACCTAGCTTTGCATCTAAAGAAGACAATGGTAGGGTATATAAGTTGAATAAGTTGTTATATGAGTTGAAACAATCTCTTCAAGCATGATTCAAGAAGTTTAGTAACACTTTGTTGCATTTAAGGTATGAGCAATGTAAGTAAAACACACTTTCAAAGCTAATGAAAATAGCCAGAAGTCTATCCTCACAGTGTATGTGAATGAAATTATCATTCCTGAGGATGATATTCAAGAATTAGAAATCTAGAGAAGAAGAAGAAGAAAAAAGTACAAATCAAAATCCAAAAACTAGGAGAACTAAAGTTCTTCTAGGGAATGGAAATGGCTAGAAATGGAAAAAGATATGTGTCTCTCAACATAAGTACATGCATGAGGGCAAGCCAAGGTGTAAACCTATGAATATGCCTTCACCCCCAACTAAAAGTGTTAGACCAATGGAGAAGACTGAAGGGACACCTATGGACAAAGAACTATATCAACAATTAGTAGAAAGGTTAATTTACTTATCTCTAACTAAGATAGACATTGTTTATTCCATTAGCATAGTGAAGCACACCATGTACTCTCCTATAATGGTACATAAAAATGCAACCAAGCGTATTTTTAGGTACTTATGTGGCATTCAAGGTAGGTGCTTTATAAAGAAGAAAACATATATAAATCTAATTAAGTGTTTGTGGATGCTGATGGGGTAGAGATGCAATTGATTGTAACTCTACATTAGACTATTATATCAAGCGATGAGGTAATCTAGTGACTTAGAGATGTAAGATGCAAAGGATAGTTCCTCCGAGCAACATTAACAATAAGTGTCGTGCCACATCCCAATGCATGTATGAAATGTCTACTATGACATCAAGTCATCAATTACCATTGTCAAGAATCCAATTCAACATGACCCTAAAGCATGCCATAATTGATTAGACTTTTGTTAGGTTAAAAATCGAAGGAGGGAACATAGATTTGAAGTACAATCCTGAAGGAATTTATAGGGTATAAAGGAAATGTAAAGTGAAGATTCTTATTCATCTTAACCCGTTAGTACAAAAGGGTACATATAAATAGGTACAAAAACCGAGATAGGTGGTGGTAAATAGAAATAACTCACTAACTATCTAACCTTCTAGAAACAACCACCAAAACAGAAAATAAATAAACTATTGATAATATAAGTGCCAACAATAACAATAAAGAAATAACTAATATATTTTCCTACAAAACCCCCTTTGCCACCACACAAATTGGTTACG